>CM073468.1:20797500-21352500 GCA_037074535.1 Gleditsia sinensis | reverse complement strand
AGATGTTTAAGGTTTTAATGGGTCAGCTCATTAAACAAGTTAATTTTTATGTCCTCAGTGTTTCCATCTTTCTCCTTGGTGGCTTAGTAGTTTGTTGTGACAATCTAAAACTAAAAAATGATTGTGCTTTGAATTATTGGGAAAGTAGAAATAAAATATAGACAGTTGCTTTAGCCATTGCATATGTAATTTTTTTTTCATGACATCATTGTCTTTTGTTTTGTTATTGCAGAGAAAAATAAATAAATTTCTTGAGTATAAGAAGGCTGGAAAAAGTTTCATTGCAGAAGTTCGCAATAGGAAGGACTATCAGAACCCTGACTTTTTGCTGCATGCAGTAAGGTATCAAGATATTGACCAAATAGGGTCCTGTTTCAGTAAAGATGTATTTGACCCTCATGGGTATGATCCAAGCGACTACTATGATGAAATAGGTCCTTAACTGTTTCTTCTCCGCATCTATTTTGTTGTGGTTCTCTATGTTTGTGTTTTTTGCTCGTATTTTAACTAATTTTGTCAACTATACATACTTTTGTGTGTGCTCGTTAGCATTAGTTGGATACTATTTCGTCGGATAATGGAATATGTTGGTAACTGGGAATTAAGCCCTAGTAGGCTGTTGATGTCCAATATACTGATAGTGAACTTAAAAGTATCTGGTATTGCAGACCTTGTCTGTTTTCTGGATTCCATTGCTAAAATGATTTTTTATCGAATGAATGTATTTCTTGGTCAAAGATATATATGATGTTATCACTTGGGCTGAAATCCATGGCCAACTTATGTTAAACAAATTGTAATACTCTTTTGTAGACAGACCATTTTTTAACATAAGTTGGCTGTAGATTCTTTTATTTCCACATTTTTATTAATTTTGTCCTATATGACATGGCAAGCAAAATTGTTGCCAAGTTGAAGCTTCCATTATTGGTCTACAAACTTCTTGGTGTCTCTCTTGGTATCTGTTCATGTTCTTTAAGTCCTTACTGATAGTGATGTTGCTGCTGCTTTTGTAAATCTATTACTCACGGGATGCTGATGTGTGAAGTGTATCAATAAAACTGTTTGCAGATTTTAACATGTATCCTTCTTTAAAAAGTAAATGAATTTGTCACACTTTTTATTAGTGTTCTTAAATTTTATTTATAGCAATATAATTATCCACTACTGCTCTCATGAGTTGACTAGATGACTTTTATCTATCATTAAGCCTATAGTCTTTATAATTGCCTTATAAGACATGGCATTTATTTACTGTCTTAGTACTGGGATTTGATGTAGTCCTCAATGGTTGTTGAAGCAAGAGGTGTTGAAGATTGTCAAATCTATAAATAGGCAGCTGCGTGACAAATCAAGCAAGACAAAGGTAGGAGTTTCCAAATTTAGATTGTTGATTCAGTATTTTCTAGAAATTAACTACATTTTTCTATGCAGGTTGGTGCCTTTTCTGTTTTGAAAGAACTTGTGGTGCCTTTCCAAGATTAGTGTTATCTTCACATTATCCCACTGTTTTCCACCCTTAGATCAAGGTATCATAGTTATTTAAAGTGGATTGGTATTGGTTTAATATGTTATTATAATTTGTGCTATATTGAATTAAGATGTGTCTGTATGCCTAAAAATAGGATGGAAGTTCCTGAACATCGTAAGTGAATGGATAATAGGGTGGGTCCTGATAAGAGAACAGTTACAGATGAGTTTATGGCAGGAGTTATTGAGTTTATAGAGTTTTCTTGTAATCAGGATCATTTTAAAAGTGAAGGAAAGTTGAGGTGTCCTTGTAAAAAAATGCAAGTGTCAGAAGTATTGTTCAGTTGATGAAGTGAAAACCCACCTTTGTATGAAGGGATTTATGAGTAGTTATTATTATTGGACCAACCATGATGAACCAAGGCCTCTCTTTCCACCAATGGTTTCAAGAAACTCATATTACAGAAGTAGTGACTTTCAGGCATGCTTTAATGATCAGGAACAGATGGTGATGGATGCTGCTGGACTATCTATTGGTAATTATATAGAGCAACAAGGTTTTGCTCATTGTGAACAGAAGGATGAAGATCCTAACCCAGAAGCCAAATTTTTTTTAATATGTTAGAAGTTGTGCATGCTCCTTTTTATGACGGTTGTCAAAATTATTCTGAATTGTCAGCTGCAGCGGAAGCTTTGGGTATCAAGTCGGACTTCAACATTTCTGAGAATTATTTCAATCGATGAGTACAATTTATGGGAAATGCATTGCCAAATGAAAATCGTATGCCTAAAAATATCTACCGTGCATAGAAATCAGTGGAGCACTTAGGATTAGGTTGTATAAAAATTTACTGTTGTCGAAACGGATGCATGATTTATTATAGTCCTCTTGATTTGGAGCTTCATCATTGTAAATTTTGTGGTGAAGAGCGTTACAAAAGGGTCATCAGAAATGGCAAAGTAAGAGAGCTTCTAGTGAAAAAAATGTGGTATTTTCCACTTATTCCAAGGCTGCAAAGACTTTATTCCTCAATGCAAACTGCAAGTCAAATGAGATGGCATCGGAAAACTGTGAGGGTAACAGGCTCTTTGTCTCATCCATCTGGTGGCAAAGCCTGGAAAAAATTCGATGAAAAATATACTGAATTTGCAATGGACCCTCGCAATGTGAGGTTAGGTTTGTGTGCTGATGGATTTGCTCCATTTGATAAAACAGGTCGGACTTATTCATGTTGGCCAATTATTGTTACCCCTTACAATCTTCCCCCTTGGATGTGTATGAGAAGAGAGTTCTTGTTCTTGACCATTATAATCCCTGGTCCTTCCAATCCAAAGAATAGAATTGATGTGTATTTGCAACCACTTATAGATGACCTCAAACTTTTATGGAATACTGGTGTCACGACTTATGATGTCTCACTAAAACAGAATTTCAACATGAAAGCTTGTTTGTTGTGGACCATTAATGACTTTCCTGCATATGGGATGCTTTTAGGTTGGATGACAATGGGAAAACTTGCTTGTCCAATATGTATGGAGTGTTCAAAGGCATTTACCCTTCGACATAGTTGGAAGACGTCTTTCTTTGATTGTCATCGACAATTCTTGCCACTTGATCATAGTTACAGAAGGAATAAGAATGCTTTTCGGAAGAGACATACTAAAACATCTTTACCTCCGCCTCGGTTAACAGGTGAAGAAGTGTTGGAAAGGGTTAGACATATGCCTAGCATAACTAAAGAGACATATGATAATATCCCAGGGTATGGAGTTATTCACAACTGGACAAAGCAATCTATATTTTGGGAGTTACCATATTGGAAAACAAATCTTCTTCCACACAATCTAGATGTTATGCATATCGAGAGAAATGTCTTTTTGAATATTTTATACACAGTGATGGACACTAAAGGTAAGACAAAAGACAATTTTAATGCAAGGCTCGACTTGGCGGAAATTTGTAGACGGAATGAATTAGAGTTGCAGGATGGAAGAGATGGCAAGCTAATTAAACCCAAAGTAAAATACACATTAACTAAGCAACAAAGATTAGCTGTGTGTGAATGGGTCAAAAAATTGAAACTGCCAGATGGATATGCCTCTACATTATCAAGGTGTGTTGACATGAGAGAAGTAAAGTTGTTTGGCCTAAAAAGTCATGATTGTCATGTGTTTATGCAATGCTTGCTCCCAATTGCATTCAAAGTATTGCCAAAGCCTATTTGGAACACACTCACAGAATTTAGTCAGTTCTTTCGAGAATTGACTTCCCCATTGTTGCGAGAGGATACTTTATATGTGATGGAGCAAAACATTCCAGTCATTCTTTGTAAATTAGAACAAATTTTTCCTCCAAGTTTTTTTGACTCAATGGAACACCTTCCAATTCATTTGCTATACGAAGCAAGGGTTGGAGGTCCAGTGCAATATCGATGGATGTATCCATTTGAAAGGTAGAGTTACGTCTCCTTTTTTTTTTAAAATTATGGAATCGTATTCGTAGTACTAAATGTATCAATTAAGTGTATTAAGTTTATTCGCACACTAAAAGACAAGGTGAAGAACACAGCTGCAGTTGAAGGATCAATTTGTGAAGCTTATTTGGTAGAAGAGACCTCTACATTTGTATCTTACTATTATCCACCTGATGTTCCATGTAGAAGGACACAAGTACCACGAAATGATGATGGAGGTCAAGGTTTTTCAAATAGGCCACCGCTTTCTATCTTTAATTATCCTGGCCGTCCAACCGGAAGATGCATATCCTTCATGTTAAAAGAAAGGGACTTGCAAACCGCACATTTATATGTTCTTCTAAATTGTCCTGAAGTGAATATATATATATATATATATATATATATCACTATAAATTGTTCTAACATATTTTCTAAATGTAGCACATATACTAATATGTTACAAGAATGTGGGATGAGTGACTCGGAAGTGGACAAACAAATCTCCACAATGTTTCTTATTTGGTTTAAAGAATACGTATGTTGGACGAATTCACCTTAATTCCTTATTTTCTAACATTTTGCTTCTTATGTGAGACTGACTTAAATATTTGATGACTAGGTGTTAAATAATAATGTTGCAGATGCCTTTCTAAAGAGTTTGGCATGGGGTACTCAAAGAAAAGCCAACAAATGGCCATCATATTATGTAAATGGTTATAAATTTAATACAAAAGATCATGGCCAAGGTATGGGTGCAACAAATTTTGGTGTATGTTGTCCAGGTGGTACGGATGAAACAACAGAAAATAATTATTATGGGATTTTAACAGACATTATTGAAGTACACTATACAGGATGGCCTATAAAGGTGTTAGTTTTATTCAAATGTGATTGGTTTGATCTCACCTTAAATTATGGAACAAAGGTAGATAACTATGGGATTGTTGAGGTTAGAACATCGAGGAGATATAAAAATTATGACCCTTTTATATTTGCACAACAAGCAATGCAAGTATATTATACACAATATCCTGAAGGGCAACGTGATTGGTTAGCAGTGATTAAAACTAAGGCACGAATCACAATACAAACTGCAATAGAAACTAAAATGCCTGAAAGTGATGCTCCATACCAAGAAGAGTCATCAATGCAATCGCCTGTAATAGTTGCAAATGACAATCTCGAGCAGAGTCTTGTTGATATTGAAGGCCCTGTGGATGAAGTATATGGTTCTTCTTTGAACCTACATGAAGTAGATGCAGATATAGATATTGAAATAGAAGATGTGGATGAAGAAGATACTGAGGAAGAAGGAGAATGGGAAGATGAAGAAGAAGAGGAAGAAGAAGAGGAAGAAAATGATAATGATGAAGATGTTTAGGTATTGTTAGGTTTCATTTTACTAAGTGTATTATGTAGATCATATATTATGTATTTTTGAAGTAGATTATAAATCTATGGTAGTATGGTTATGAGTTTCGTTATCATTGTCTTTTGTAATTATTTTTATTTTTTATTATTAAATTGTCATTAAATTTCATTGAAATACATGATTATGATTCTCTTTTTGTCTATAGATGACAGGTAGAGGAAGGGGTAGAGGTAGAGGGCGGGAACGGGTTATCTCTCAACCATATACACAGCCAGACACATCACCTGTTGCTGACATAGCTCACCTTGACTAGATCCACACTGGACATACACCTACTTTATCTCCCTTTTCCCAGACTTGTCATACTTCTACTCCATCTTCCCATTCACAAGCATCTCATTCCAGTGCCTCATCTCCTCATCTTTCTAGTACAGTTGCCCCTACCCCACCTACACATACTATATGTGCCCCATCTCCTAATCAATCTGCATGTCCAAATGTTGAGCCAGTTCCTTTCACACAGACTATTCAGTGGGGAACAAGGGACATAGATGGTCGAATTTGGATTAGATCTGCATCTGGGAACACGTAAGTAATGTGTGTGTGTGTGTGTTTTTTTTTTGTCAGTATATTTATTTAAATTGATATCTATACTTTCAGGTTTTATCCTGACATCTTAACAAGAGGTGTCATCACAACAATTTTCAAGAAAAAATTGAAGGTGCTTGGTCCAGTTGGGGAAAAATTGACAAAAATACCATTCAAATGTGGTTCGAGGAGTTCAAGGTAATATATAACATTTCGTATCATATTTATTGATATCTTTTTTTAAAAATGTGTGAATGTTATGTTAATTTGTTTACTTTCTTTGTTTAGGAAAATTTTAAGTGGTTGGATAATGATGAGTACAATATTAAAATGTCATTTGACAGCAGGGGATCAATAGCCTTGAAAAATGCATTGTTTAAGGTGCGTAGCGGTGAGGACAAGGGTGCTTGGATTTCATCAGAGAAGCTACAACAATTAAGGGCTGATGGGATAGTGAAGACTAGCAAGATAAAGCCAAAAAAAAATAAACAAAATAGACTCTCCAAAGAAGGACTTAATGTACATAGTGGAGGGTCTATATCTGCACGAAAGCATGCCAAACGAATGGTGAATAATTTCTCTCAAATATATAGTAATTTAAGTTCTTACTTCAATATTATTTAATTTTTTATTATTTTAGAGGGTGCAATTGAATAAAGAACCGACATGTTTTGAGTTGTATGAGCACCTTCACCGCCCCAAAGGAAAGTCATCGCAATGGTTCAATGACCAGCAAGGAAGAATTGCTGTATGTAGTCATTACTCTTTTATTTTTATTTCTTTACAAATATTTATTTTGTTTTATCATTTTATTTTTTCAGGAAATGTATCGAACAAAAATAGCTGAGAGACAGTCTACATCTCAGGGAGATGAGGGTTCTAGCCAACACTCCACTCAACATTCAGACAATGTTGTTTTTTTGGATGTGGTTGGCGGCATGAGCAATAAAGGACGGATATATGGACTGGGATCTCAAGCACATAATGTATTGGCAACAAGTTCTTCTTCTAGGTCTTCCGCTTCTGATGAAGTCTCAGCAAGTTCCTCTTCTGTTGTGAATGCAAAAATTGAGGCTTTATCTGCACGACTCAAACAGAGTGAAGATGAAAATTTTATGTTAAAGCAAAAGGTTGAGAAATGGGATCAGATGTTTTGGCGCCTCATGATAGATGGTAGTATAAGAATGCCCTCCTCGTCTCCACCTAGAGAAGAAGAGAATAATAACAATGACCAAAATAGTAATGCTGCTGATGGATCATGATAGTTTGTGTTATTTATGACTCTGTGTTATGTATGTTTGATTGGTGATATTTTCATGTAATATCATGGGATTATTAAATTTTTTGTTGATATTTTTATGGATGATAAGAGGTTTGACATTATGTAAAATGTATGTTGATATTTCTGCCTGAAATGGTTAGTTTTTGGCTGTTGTCTTGGTTGATAGGTTTCAGATTTTTAAATTTTTTTTTTATACTTTCCTGATATTAGAGACGGAATATTCTGTCTCTAAAATGAGAGACGAATTTGGAATCAGAGACGGAATATTCCGTCTCGAACTCAGAGACGAAATTTTCGGTCTCTGAACTCTAGACTCAGAGACGGAATATTCTGTCTTTAGACTCAGAGACGGAATATTCTGTCTCTGTACTCAGAGACGGAATTTTTCGTCTCTAAGTTTCCATCTCTACAGAGACGGAATTTTAAAAAAAATTAGAGACGGATATATTACTTTTAGAGATGAAAATATTCTGTCTCTAAATTTTAGCGACCCCATTTTTAGAGACGGAATTATTTCTGTCTCTGATTCCGTCTCTAACGCAGTTAGAGACGAAATTTTTCTTATTTAGAGACGAAAAAATTATGTCTCTAAATATAATTTTCCTAGTAGTGATGTAAAACTCACCAGAAGCACCTACAATGATTAAGACTCCATCAGATTTATCCTCCCTAACGCAACCTCTTCCGTTCCTAAAATCGTCCTATCATTTGACAGAGACTCAATCACATGTCAATGTCTAGAAATTTGAAGGCATTGACACTCATGGTTATGGTTTAGAATACAAGAGTCTTAACAAATAAAAAGCAATCTCTAAAAATAGAAGTGGTGAAATCTTTACCTTGAGAAGTGAGGATTCCCTTGAAACCCCTTGCATCTACGCAAGTAACCAAGAGCGATTTGGACGTTAGAAGCTGTGGCATATATATACATAGCAGAAGGTGGGAGAAGAGAATGCAAGCGACTGAAGGTGAGCTATGAGGGCATTGAAAAAAATAGCCGTTTGTAATCTTGACTTTTGATTGAAATCAATAAAAACATAATTTGCCTCGATTTTTTTTTTTTTTTGGGTAATAAAAAGGGGAACCGCCTGAGGTTTAAGCGTTGAAGTAAATTAATCATTTAAAAAAAGTAGTCGTTTGTAGTGTTGACTTTTGACCAAAATAAATAAATAATTAATTAAAACATAATCTGCCTTGATTTTTTTTATTTACCAAAATAGTAGAAACGGATTTTGTATTTTCCATTTTTTTTGCTTTTATAATTTAATTTTTTATGTTCTCTCTTAGAATTTTTTTAAGTCATCAGAAGTAAATTAGTTATTTGAATTTTTGCTAATTTACTGAAAATTTGAAAATGAAAATCAACGCACATAATTTTGTTAAGCGTACTAATT
Source organism: Gleditsia sinensis (assembly GCA_037074535.1). Taxonomy (NCBI): domain Eukaryota; kingdom Viridiplantae; phylum Streptophyta; class Magnoliopsida; order Fabales; family Fabaceae; genus Gleditsia; species Gleditsia sinensis. The sequence continues at coordinate 21,343,938 of CM073468.1, read as the reverse complement.
ATTTTTTTAATAAGTTCATTTTCTAAAAAATTGTGTTTTTATAAATGCAGACCAAAATATAATCCGCTTTACTATTTTTTTTATAAAGCTTATATGGTAGCCAACTGTGCTTTTAATTAAATCATCACTTAGAAAAATAATTCTGTGTCTGTTAGGAGATAACTTGACATTATAGTCAATTTTTTAAATAATTATCACTTTCAAGTTTAAAATCATTATTAAATTAAAAAATATGTTATTGTTATTGAGGGCGTAACTAATTTAGGTCTTGCTTATATTTTCTCAAGTACAATATAAAGTTGAAATGTATAAATTTATACAATCTTGTACTTTTTTATGCGGTGTACCAAACAAAGCCATATTGTCAAAGGATCGATTTAATTAGAACAACACAACAAGCCTGGAATAGAATTATATCTACCTTGTACCAAAAAAAGAAATATCTACTAACTTCTTTGGTATAAAAAAAATGCCTAATTAAGAATTTCATATTGTTCCAAATGTACAGATCAAATGTGTTTTCATGTTTTTTTACTTGAATATTGGATGATGCTAATAACTTAATTCCATTGAAAAATGATAATTCTCGAGCATTTTTTCTATGATTAATAACATAAAATGCCTAAGAAATTTATTTGTGCTAGTTTAAAATAGGTTTTTTTTTTTTTTAAATTATATTTGTTTGATTGTAAAAACAAATTCTGATGCCAACCCATTTAACCGGGCCCATTTTGACCCAACCTGCTCGCCGAATTTTTTAAAATTATGAATGCTTCACCTAATTCAATTAAATGTTGCACCTCAATCCACTCGTGTTATCTTCATATTCTTAACAATATTAAAATATAATGCTTCTTTAATGTTGTGATTTAAAAAAATTATACAAATTATGAAATTTACTATTACTCATTAATATTATATATATTATGATGAGTTATCCTATATAATATGTCAAGTAGTTTTGAAAATCTACATGCCTTTTTGCCATAATATCAATAAATTCAATTAAATTATTTAATAAAAAATAAATTCAATAATAATAATAATATAAAATAAATTTCACTTTCAACTGTATCTGCAAGATAACTTGTTTTCATTCATTCTCTTTTTGTCTTTTTAAAAATTTTAAAAAAATATTAATTTTAATAAATGTATAATAATAAAGAGTGATACATGTACAAAGTTGTATAGTTATTTTAAATACTTCAAAATAACTATAAAAAATTATATTTTTGTAAAAATATATTTTCTATTAGTTACTAGTTGAAATATTATTTTTTGCAATATTTTTATATTTTTTTAAATTTTTTTAGTAGATTTTATTTTTAGACAAGTGAAATATTATTATTTTTATAAATATCAAGTACTAAGATCAGCAAACATAAGTCAAAGGTAAGAAAACAAATCTTATAACTTCTAAAAATATAAAAAAAACAAGTACTAGTATTTAAAAAGTTAGAGATAATACAATTTTTAAATTTTAGTCTACTAAATATTATATCCTTAATATTTTAGATATATAACTAATACAATACACAGAATAAAAGAAAAAGAGATATATTTTTAAAGAGATAATACATCTTTCAATTTTCTCTAAAAATTAATTCTTTTCAAATTTATTTTATTTGAAAGTACAATATTATAGATTTTATCTCATTTTACTCAAATTTAAACCTAAAGATATATATATGAATTTAATGCTATAAATATAGCAAAAAGGAATGTAAAATTGAAGTTATGAAACATCTTCTAAAAAAAAATATTTTTTGAAGGAATTAGAAATCTCTCCTAAGGAGAGGAATAAACTTTTTAATAAAAAAAAAAAAGCAAGAAGAGAACAAAATAAACAAAAAAGAGGGAGAGGAGGGGACTGCCACCACCCTTGACAGGGCGGTCTGGCGGGAGGGTGCGGTTGGTTTCTTGGTTGTCGTCAATTTTTCTAGTAGGTTAAATGGACCAACATGTCAATTTTTTTTGGGCCTAAGGACCAACATGTCAATTCACCTAATTGGCATAGGTTTTTAAACACCAGCCCAACCCCTTTTTGGGCCAACCTAAGTAAGATGAGTTGGCCTGTTTTGATGTCTCTGATTGAGATTTGCCCATTAGGATCTTTAAGTAAAAGACTTGCTTAACCTTAAAAATGCTTGAGCTGAGTTAACAACCATCAACTTCTTAATTAAGTGGACCCTTTATATTTATTTTTGTGTACCAACATGTGACAGTCTTGTTTGGCTTGTGTTAAATGACTGAATAAAGGCAATAAAAACAGGGTTTTTTTTCATGTACAGACTATTAAGAGGCGTTCCAAAAATTCTATCGAGAGGCTAAAAGATGCTTATGAGAATTGGAAGGAAGTAGAGCTAAGGTGACTTCAATGGCTTTGAATTATTTTTAGGATCTCTTTACCTCGTCTATCTCTAGTGATGTTGACTCTTTGTGATTTCTCTTTGGGCCTATCTCTTTACCTTAGGTACTCAGAGTAGCTTTTTATGTTGTTAATGATAGTGCCCTATAAATGATGGCTTCACAGGTACTTTCTTTAAAATCTTTTGGGATATTTTTAATAAGCAAATTTTTTTGGCAATTAGGAATTTTTATTTTTAAAGTAAAAAAATGTTGCACATCAATCGTACTTTTACTATGCTTGTTCGAAAATGCCTTTATTCGAAGAATATAATCCAATCGAGACCAATTAGTATGTTTACTGTGCTTTAAAAACTCTGTCTAAGGTGCTTGTTTATAGAATGCAGGGATTGATGAAAAAATCATTAGTAAGAATCAATATGCATGCATTAGAGACAAACTCATTTCTAACAATATTTTGATTGTCCATGAATCAATGCATTATTTGTAGAGCAAGAAACAGGGAAAAAATTTTGAGATGGCACTTGATTTTGATATACACTACAAAAAATTGAAGTTTCAAATGGGAATTTTTCAATGATAACTTAGTAAATTCGTCACTAAAATTCAATTTTAGTAGCGATTTTGATAAGTCACTACTAAAGCATTATCATTTATTGACGACTTTATGAGGTTATCACTGAAGTGGCGACTTTACTAAGTCACCACTAAAAGTTTAACTTTTAGTGACAATCCAGTTGAGATCGCCACTTAAATTGAAAAAATTGTTTTCAATGATAATCTATGGTCGCCACTGAAAGAAAAAAATTGAATATTTTTCGCTTCGTCAGTTTTTCATACATTTAACAAAATTATATTGTTAATTAATCTATATACATTTTTAATTGTATAAATTATTTTTGAAATAATTTTTTGAAAAAATTAAAGTTTAAAAGTTTATTAAAATAAATTAATAAATTTAAATATTAAAAAATTATTATATTGTTTAAGTTTATTTTCTCTCTAATTTTTTTAATAAAAAATAATTTTTACAATATTTTTTTCGAAAAAAAGATTTTATAAATTATTTTCTCTTTAAAAAAGCAAAGAGAAAGTGAAGTATAAAAATGAAAGTATTTTCTGAAAAAAATTGTTTTTTTTTAATTTTTTAATTTAATTTTCCATTTAATTTTTTAAAGATAAAAATTGTTTTAAATAATTTGTTACAAAATTTAAACTTTAAATACATATTAAAAAAATTTATAAAGAAAAAAATAAAAATTTGTTTAAAAATGTTATTTTTTTAAGTTTTAAACAGAAAATAAATTTTTTTAAATTTATTTTGAAAATACATATTAAAAAATTAAAATACATATTAAAAAGTTTATTTTTGTAAGTTTTAACAAGAAAATAATTTTTTTAAATTAAAATTTTAAACTATATGAAAATAAATTCTGAAGAAAACCCAAATTTTCAAAAGATTCATTTATTTTTTAATTTTATTTTCTCTTTAATTTTTAAATTTGAAAAAAATTTACACTACTTTTTTTCAGAAATTTATTTTAAAAATTATTTTATCTCTAAAAAAGCAAAGAGAATTTGAAGTATAAAAATGAAAGAATTTTTTGAAAATAAAATTTTATCGAAAAAATTTTCAATTTGTTTTCTATTTAGTTTTTAAAGAGAATTTTTAAATAATTTTTGAAATAAATTAAAAATTATAAAAATATTAAAATAAATTTTGTAGAAAACGAAAATTTTCAAAAGATTCATTTATTTTTTAATTTTATTTTCTATTTAATTTTTTAAATTAGAAAAAAAATTTACAATAATTTTTTTCAGAAAATTATTTTTAAAAATATTTTATTGTTTAAAAAATAAAGAGAAAATGAAGTATAAAAATGAAATAATTTTTTGAAAATGAAATTTTATTGAAATTTTTTTTCAATTTTATTTTCTATTTAGTTTTTTAAAGAGATTTGTTTTAAATAATTTTTGAAAGAACTTAAAAATTAGAAAGATATTAAAAATAACTTTTAAAAGAAAAAAATCCAAATTTTTATCTAATTTTTATATTTTAAAAATTTATTTTTCTTTAATTTTAAAAGAGAAAATACATTTTTAAGTTTCAGAATTTTTTTTAAGTTTTAAGTTTAAAAATTAATAATTTTTTGAAAGAGAAAATAAGTTTCAAAAAATTTATATTTTTTTAAGTTTATTTTTTCTTTAAGTTTTTTTTAAAATAATTTTAGAAATAATTTTTTAAAAGAACAAAATTTTAAACATAAATTTAGAAATAAAAAAATCAAAACGTAGCCAAAAGGCTGCATTTTGAAGTCCAGCACCCCGCAGAGGCTCCATATCTATGCACAATGCCATTGAGTTTTGTTTTCCTACAAGAGCTTCACCTAAAATTTTCCTCATTGGCCATTGCTGAGGCTCTATATCTATTTGCCCTTTTCCCCCAAAATTTCCCTCACCCCGCAGAGGCTCCATATCTACTTGCCCTTTTCCAATCGCCATTGCTGAAGTCCAACGATGGCAAATCAACATTGGTGGCTCACAATGAAGATTTAGCTACTTGGTGAAGTCTCAACAGCGACAAATCAATAGTGAAGCCTCTGCAATGAAACACACGAATTCACCAGTAAATAGCTGGGCACTCATGAGCTGGAAGTTTTATTCATTATTTGATGAGCATTTTGGTTTATATACCTATGATTTGGGATTTATCGATATAAGCTTTTGGTTGGTAAGGCTGTATAGGGTAGTCTAATACTTGGATTCTCGTTGTTTGAGGCCTATTTTGGGACTATAGGGTTATGGCTTTGCAATACTGGTTTACTGGTTTTTTGGTCCTATTGGTCAGTACACTAGTTTATTGATTTTTTGGTCCTACTAGTCCTACTGATAATTCTTTTATATGGCACTCTATTCAATTAAGATGCGTTTGTTTTGCGAAAATATTTGTTGTTTTCATTTTTTGAAAATAATTTTTATTTTTATATTTTTGAAAATAAGTTTGGTTCATTTTTTCATTTTTATTATTTTTTAGTTATATTATTATATTTTTATTTTTACTATTTTATAATTATATAAATAATAAAATATTATGTATATAATTCAAAATAATTGTGAAAATTTTATTGTTGTAATGCACTACAAATCTAAAAATTTTTTAGAACGTCTTTTTAGCATTCTGAGAATTTTCAGAAATTCAAAAAACATTTCTTGAAAATGAAAACAGAGAAAACGGTAAATAGACGTATTTTTATGTCTGTTTTTAGTTTTATGTGAAAATAAAAACTGAAAACAGACAAACCAAATAGATCTAAGCTTTGGAGGATGTCAAACTGTTACTAGAGATATAAACTTAAGATTTTATCATCATTTTTTTGCTTGATATGAGCACATGTTTTGCCTTTTCCCTATGGTGTGAATATACATTTTGTTCAGGATCATGCTATATTAGTTTAGGTGGTCTAATATAGGGTCCAAAATATGTGCACTGAGCGATAGAAATATTTATCCGTGCTATTTGTTTTTCTTCTCATAGTTTTTGTGCCTTTAAGTGATTGTAATTAAGGACATTAGTAAGAACTTCAAATGTTCTTATTCTTTTTTCCTCTGTAACTCCTGAATGCACAAATGGAGAGGAGGATTATTGATCTTGAGAACATGCAATGAAAACAAATCATATCCTCACCTGAAGCATATTTGGTTGAATGTTCTGATATGTTTTGCTGATATCTGTTGCTGGCTTATCTGTTGTAGCCTCAGGTTTGGGTTCAGGAAAACAAAATAGATCAGCATAGCTATAATATGTTTATATGCATTCAATTCTATTTCAACCTCATATTTTGTGGTTTTATTATTAATATGGTTAAATCAAAGTAACCAACTAATGATTTACATGTATGAATGGTTTTAACTTGTATATTTCAAATTTCCTCTTGGAGGTTTAATTTGATTTTTGAGATTTTTTCCTTCTTGAATTTTTTTGATTAGTACTAGGAATATTACTATTGGAATTTCAAAATGTAGAAAAGTAGATTGTTTAGTCGCTCTAAATTGAAAGTTAATAAATTCTAGTTGCAAAAGTTTCTAACAAAACGGTTGGATGGTGGAAACATCCTTGTTAGGTTAAATGGGGGTATTTACAGAGTCCACATATTCGATTATGCTTACCAATTGGTTAGTTAGATGTTATGGAAGGGAGGGTTCCTTATAGCAAAAAATGTCCACAGAAAAATTTATTACGGAAGATAAAAAGTTAGCATTTATCATGAGCGTTAGGTAGAGTATGTTATTTTGACTCCATGAAGGACTGTATAGTTAAAATTATTCAACCATCTAATCCAAAAGGTGGACTTTGACTGTTTTTGTTTCTTGAAAATAATTGTTCACTCATTATTTCTGATGCTTATTGTGTCTGGGTTATATAAGCAATAATGAAAAAAGGAAGAAGATTTGCCATCATTTTCTCCTGAGTGGCGGTAAGCATCTTTCATATAGTTTCTATTTTTCTTGGGAATTTTGTTTAAATTTCAGATAGAACCAAACTGGGAAGATTTTGTGATTAGCACCACGCAATGCATTTAGATTCTAGCTTATTAACCTTTTCAGTAATTCTTGACAGTTTAACTTGATAAGAACCCATATGTGCATGGCTGTTTGGAAAACAATTTCAAATGCCAGTATGTTTCTTGGAAAATTGTTTATACTGGATTCTTAACAAGTGGATAAACTATATAATGTTATAGGAAAAGGAAAATGAGAGAAAAATAATGAGAATGAGAAAAGTCCGCATATGGGATCAACTCTCCTTACTAATAAAGCAAACATAAAAAAGGAAGAGAAAGAATAGGGAACACCTTACGTCTATAAAATGAAGTTAAGCCATCAAATAATAAGGCATCCATTTTGCCCTCTACAAAATGAAAAACATTATACAGATTATAAAATTATACAAAGAAAAGAACTTCATTCACACTTCAATATTTTATGTTTAAATGATGAGATGTATGTTGAGAAACAATAAACTCCAACTTTAGATTCTTATAAAAAAATTCACATTTCCAACCAATAGAATGGAAGTTCAAGTTGATTATCCAATCACTTGTAATTATTTTATGTCGTTGGTAACTTAACAAATTCTTTTTGAATTGCTCTTTTTATAGTACCTTGGTTATCACGATCCTATTTCTAGAACTTTTCTCAATATGATTCCATTCTATTCTAGCAATATACATACACTTTATCTTGTCCAAGTACATTGCTCACTCTCTTTTTCAATTGCTCACTTTCACTCCAATCAATCATGTAGGAAACATTATGGACAAAAGTTGGCTGAATATTGAAAATAGAGCTAATCTAAGGTATATACAAGGAGCAAATAATTTCCTTTAGTGGGTATATAGTGAGTTAAGGGCAGGTAGCAAACTTAGGTGCCCCTGCAAAAAAGGTAGAAACACTGTATTCAAAGTGAGACACGAAGTACGATTTGACCTATTGAATAATGGTTTTGGCAATCTTACAAGGTTTGGGATCTTCATGGAGAAACTTTAGAGACGACTTCATATCTCCCTTGTGAAGGCAATGTTGAAGAGGATGATATATCTAAAATGATACACAATGCATATGGAGTTGCTAACAGAGAGGATATTAATACTCGTGTAGAGAATATTGAAGAGTCAAATTTGCAAGCAAAGAAGTTTTATCAACTTCTCGAAGATGCCGAATCAAATCTTTATCCAAATTGTGAGAAGGTGTCAAAGTTGTCATTTATCGTTAGGCTACTTAATCTGAAGTGTCTTAATTATTGGAGTGATAAATTTGTAGACATGATGATGGACTTATTTAAAGAAGTATTGCCAGAGGGAGCCCAAGTGCCAATTTCATACTATGAAGCCAAGAGAGTTATTCAAGATTTAGGGTTAGACTATAAAAAGATATATGCATGTAAAAATGACTGCATTCTATATAGAAAAGAATTTTCTAATGCACAATCATGCCCTCAATGTAAGTTGTCGAGATAGAAATTAAATGAGTAGAAAGGCAAGAAAGAAGTACACAAAGTGTTGTGATATTTTTCAATAAAGCCTCACTTGCAAAGATTATACATGGCAAGACACACTACTAAAGATATGAGGTGGCATAAGGAGGAACGTGTTGATAACGGTGTGTTAAGGCATCTAACTGATTCCATTGCTTGGAAATCCTTCAATGAGGAACATCCTGAATTCTCAGTTTATGCTAGAAATGTTAGGATGGGTTTAGCAAGCGACGGCTTCCAACTATATGGAAACATAAGTGCTAATCATAGTATCTGGACAGTTGTTCTTATACCATACAACTTGACCCATTGTAAATGTATGAAACAACCATACTTCATGATGACACTTCTTATTCAAGGCCTTAAGTCTCTGAGAGATGATATAGATGTATATTTGGAGCCAATGATTGAGGAGTTAAAAGAATTGTGGGAAGTAGGGGCAGAGACATATGATGCTTATTCCCACTCAAATTTCAATTTATGGGCTTCTATCATGTGGATAATAAATAATTTTTCTGTATATGAAAATCTATCAGCATGGTCAACAAAAGGAAAATTAGCATGTCCTTGTTGCCATAAATATACCCATTTTGTGTCACTTAGAAGAAAATTATGTTCTATGGGTCATTGTCGCTTCTTGCCGACCAATCATCCATGGCGTCGAAATAGAAGGGCATTTAATGGTAAAGTGGAGAATAATACCGCACCTACCTACTTGACTGGTGAAGAAGTACTAGAACAATTAGAACTCTTACCAAATGTGACATTTGAAAAATGTCAGAAGTGAATGCATGACCAATCTAATGTTGCTTATAATTGGAAGAAGAAGAGCATTTTTTCCCAATCGTCTTATTGGAAAACACATTTGATATGGTATAATCTTGATGTCATGCACATTGAGAGAAATATATCGGATAACATTTTGTTTACAGTAATAGGTATAGCTGAAAAGACAAAGGATATAGTGAAGAGTTGATACGATTTAATGGACTTGGGAATAAGGCCAGACTTGCACCCTATTCATGATGGAAATAATATTTTTCTACCGGCAACATCTTATTTGTTATCGCCACAGGAGAAGTTAAAAATGTGTAAATTTTTAGCCCAATTGAAAGTTCCTGATGTATTCTCATCAAATATTTCAAGGTGTGTCAATATCGAAGAGAGGAAAATATTTGGATTGAAATGTCATGATCATCACATATTATTGTAGGAACTATTTTCAGTTGCAATACGTGGGTTGTTGCCTAAGGAGGTGAGTGATCCTATAATAGAGTTGGCACAATTTTTCAAAATTCTTTGCTCAAAGTGTTTAACTATGGAAGATTTAGATTCCATTGAAAAACAAATTGCCATAACCTTGTGCAAACTAGAAATAGTGTTTCTTCTAGCATTTTTTGATGCCATGGTTCACCTGCCAATTCATTTGGCAAGAGAGGTAAAGATCGCTGGGCCTGTTCAATATCAATGGATGTATCCAATTGAGAGGTAAGTGTGACCTACACTTAGGCTTCAATTTCATTTGTTAATATATATTATATTTATTTCAATTCACATTTATAGGTATCTACACACACTAAAATAATATTTTTGAAACAAAACTCATCCTGAAGGTTCAGTTGCTGAAGGCTACTTAGCAAATGAAAGTCTCACGTTCTGCTCAAGATATTTAAGCAACATTCCAATAAAGTTTAACAAAACTCTAAGGAATGATGATGGGAATGTGACAGCTTGTGGGAACTCAATATTCGACTAGAGTGGGTAACCAAGAGGTGCTGCCAAATTTATTACCTTATCTAACAAAGAATTTGAGCAAGCCCATTTATACGTGTTACAAAATTGTGAAAAAGTTTGGCCGTTCATAGAGTAAGTGCATAATACTTTGCTATTAATTAAATTGTTTCTACATTGAACTCTAATTAATGAAATAAATGTGTTGTAGAGAGTACAAAAATGAGCTTGAAGCACATATATCAAATGTTAATTTAAGGCACATCTTAGAGTTTTTTGCAATGGTTTAATCTCAAAGTAAGTGTCCTTCAATTAGGTCTACAATGCAATATGTTATAAATTATGTCATAATCTTGATCTGTTGATAATTTTCAATAAGTTTTGAAGTCAGGTTCACAGTGGCAAGGGGACAATGAGCTTGTTAGCTTAGTTATGGGACCTCAAAGAGTTGTATGTAGTTATACAATATTTCTTATCAATCGATTTAGGTTTCATACACAAAATCATGAATCTCAAAGAAAAATCTAAAATAGTGGAGTTCTAGTGAAGGGAGATGATTCAAATCCTGAGAAAAAATACTATGGTGTCGTTGAGGATATTTATGAGCTTTCTTATGTGGGAAAAAGAAAATATATCTTTTAAAGTGTCATTGATTGGATATTGCTCATTTAAGAAGATACAAAATTGATAGATATTGATACACAAGTGTAAATACTCATTGTACATTGAATCCAAAGAACTAGTTGTCATGGTATCTTAAGTAAAACAAGTATTCTATTTGGATGACACAGTCAATCAAGAGTGGTTTGTCGTCGTGAAAATAAATTTTCGTGACCTTTTTAGCATGCCCTATCAAGAATCAAGATGATGAGGGTGAATTATAATCTTCCGAAGATGCTTACCAACAAAAGGAGATTGAACATAATTTATTTATTCACACTGAGGACTTGAATGATATTTCGGTTACGTTATGAAGGGATAACGTCTAACCTCAAAGTGTCAGTCATCAGAGTGAGGGCATAAGTGCCAGAGAAGTTAATTTTATTAATGACGACGAGGAAGATGAGGCCGTGGATGAAGAAAGCGATGAAGAAATTTTTTTATCTGGAGACTCTATGTGAAACACCATATAGTGTAAATTGTTTACATAGTACTTAATTTTTTGTTGTCTTAATTCTTTGCATGCAATTATTTATTTTTTTGCAATCATTTATGTTATTTTTTTTAATAAGGCAAAAACATATCTCATGTATTGAATTACAGCTTAATTTTATATTGTTGTCATGTTTTTTAAAAGCATTCTTTTTCTTTTAGTGTGGAATTGACAATATGTTATATTTATATGTAATAGGTGGATGATGACGGGAAGAGGAAGAGATGGACGGGTGGTCGTGGGTATAAAACAGTCGCACAAGCTTCTTTTAATAAAGAAGCCTCACAATTATCTATACAGCCACACAATGAAGAGACTCAAGCACAGCCAGTCACACTAACTTCTCGACGTTCGATTAATAGTGCAGGTATTAAAATAAAAAAATCAACATGTGTTACTTAATATTAATTAGTATGAAGGTAATAACTAACATCATTTAATTCACAACTTCTTACAGTATATTTAGAAAAGTTAGGGGAAGTTATAAATTCATTACAGTGGATGAAAAGACAAAAAATGGTAAGAAAATTGTAGTTGAAATCCTTGACGATATCCATCGAGCTATGGGAGAAGGATCGAGGGACCTTGTCAACTACATAAGATATATTACACGATGCACATGTCCATTGAAAGTGAAAAAGTGGACAGAGATTTAGGAAGCATGTGCATCACAAATCTTGACAAGAGTAAAGGTAATGACTAGAATATTTCTCTATCATATTAAATGGTCGGTATACATTCCATAGATTTCTCATCTTTAGGTTTATTGTTAAAGAAAAAATTTGAAGTAGGGAGAACATTAGAGTGGCAATTTGATGCTTTCATTAATGCCACTGCGCAAAGGTGTTACAGAACTTGGAGATCAAATTTGCACGAGCATTACTATTTGTACAGTACTGATGAAGAAAAACTCGCGCATCCTCCTCCTGCAATCAATGATGATGATTTGAGGCATTTAATCAGTTACTTTGGCTTAGAGGATTTTAAGGTAATCTGTAATAACACACTTAAATAACACGTAAAATGAAAAATGCACTAAATTCATTATTATGTTAAATGTAGGGTAAAAGCTCAACAAATTTGTAGAATATGGCTAAGTAAATAACGAAGCATACGTGTGGTTATCGATCATTTACAAAAGTTGAGGAATCAATAGTAAAATTTTAGTGCAACATACTTTTATGTATACACTCATGTGCATATTGAGTAACAATGATGCTTTACTATAGAGAAATCTTGAAACTAGAGAGAAGACATCAATTGACCAAATATGGGAGTTGCAGCATACGCATAAAATTAAAGAAGGCGATGTCATATGGTTCGACGCAAAGTCTCAAGAAGTTCATGTATAATTTATTAATTTTATTATTGTTTTAATAATTTGAAAGTTTATATTCTTCTTTTTATTTAAAATGTTTCCTTTGTTTTATCGTAGAGCTAACTTCAAAAAATTGTAGCTAAACAATATCAAGATGATGCCACGACACGTCTAAGCAATGATGAAATCTTCATGCAAGTACTTGGTCAAAGGATGGAATTTTTTCATGGTAAAGGATACAATGTGAAACCTCCCCCCAAGAGAGTGACTGATCGAATCACTCCCGAACAACTTCAAGAGCAGAAAAGAAAATTATGCGAAGAGGTTGTTGCGGAGGTACATAAAGAGATGAAGATCTGAGAAGCAGAAGTACAAGAAAAAGTTACAGCCATAGATGGCCTCTCTAATCACATATCACCAACAGGTATTCTTAAAAATACATGTCCGCTTCAATTTCCTTCTGAATTAGTTTATTTAATTTTGTTGTATGTGAACAAGGACAAATTCCGGCAAACCTTAATGGTAGTGCTGCACCGGGCTCTACAGAAAATACAACACGAAAATCACCAAGAGAATCACCAACTTAGTTGTATTTTGTCACTATATTGTTATATGTGTTGGCTTTTATTAACTAATAGTATTTCCCACAAACACCTGTTACATTATATCACTTGAAAATGTTGCTGTCTGGGTTAATTGAATTGTTGAACCTTGATTCTATAGGATTTTTTTAAGTTTTCCAATGCGTCATTTTGTTTGTGTTTTTTCAAGTTTTAAGTACAGGAACCACCTTTGTTTAGTTCTTAAATTTCTTAATATGAATCTGCGTGAAATTTTAAAGAAGTTTAGCCGCAATATTGGCCTTAGGCTAACTGCTATGAGAGCATATGCAAAACAACTTTTTGTTGCATTGAGGCATCTTCGGAACTGTGGTGTTCTTCATTGTGATACAAGATTGGATAATATGTTAGTATGTTTTAGATATTGTTTTGTGGTTAAATTGTTTCTATTTTGAAAGAAATATCCATTTTCTCCTAATTTTTTGTACTATAACCTCTTTTGACAAGGTGAATAAGGCTAAAAATGTGCTGAAGCTTTGTGACTTTGGTAGTGTCATGTTTGCTGGAGACCCAGTGAAGTACTTATAATTTGATTATACTTAAGTACTATTTTCTTATTGAATATCTTGTGGTTGCAAAATACTGAGCTTTGAATGTTTTCGTGCAGTACTTGGCTTTCCATATGATCATCCATTGGATATGTGGTCTGTAGGTTGTTGTTTATATGAACTTTATATAGGGAAAGCTCTTTTTTTGGGTCTTACAAACAATGGCATGCTTCGACTACACATGGAATTGAAGGGTCCTTTTCCCAAGATGCTTTGAAATGGTAAATGTCATATTGATTGTATTATTTATTTATACAGGGGACTTTTGGATCCTGGACACTAGTATGGTGTTTTGTACTTTATTTGAGCTACTGTTTTATCATAACTTATGGTACTCCAATTCTAGTAAAAGCCAAAATCTCGTTGCTGTTAAACTGGAATCCCTAGTCCATGTAGCTATAAAATATCATTATTATTTGTCTTATTCAAGTTGCTGCAAGCTCAAGCAGACTTAAATTCCCTTAAATTTTGAATCATGTTATTGGATGCTGAAACTTGAAATTGGCTCTTGTGTAATTTTAAATTATGGTACTATCTTCTTCATTGCAGCATGTACAGAGGCCATTGATATCATTTGGTCCAAAAGCTTCCATGAAGCTCAGAACATGCCCAGCTAACGTTTGCAAGGTAGTAGGAATCTTCGTGATTATTTTTGGTCAGTTATTATTTTAGAATATGAAATATAAACTAAATTCTTTTGATTATTTGATTGTCTTGTTATAATGCTGGCAGGAAATCAGATTAAGTTCTCATCTGATTAGTGACTTTAGCTCTGAGAGTTTTGCAATGACAATTGATGGTGCTTTTAGTATAGCTTGGTTTTATTCTTATTTGATAAACCATACATGAAAAATAAATGCGAAAAGTATGTACCCTGAAAACTCAGATACCTGCTCTCTCAAAATAGTTTTCTTTGGTTTGTGATGTTTCATTTGTTTTGAAATTCTCACCATAACAGTTGCAGGCAGACAGACAGATGAAGAGAGGGACTAGTCATGGAGAGCCCTTAATCCACTGGATGAGAGAATTGATGCTGAATTATATCTTAATAATATCATGTCTACTTAAAAAAAAAATTCTCCTTTAATTACCCTTCTATCCTTTCCATCCAGCCTTTTTGCAAAACAGCTTGTCTGATACCAGATTCTATACAAGCCTTTGTTACCTCATTTCAAAGACCCTGCCTAACCCCAGGAGACCTCTAATTCTAATATAGCTAATTGTATGCCAACAAAACTTGACAATGGAAAAAATCTAATTTCATTCTCAAACTGCTTCACAAAGAAGAAAATACTAATGAATGGACTCTTCACTTGTTACAAATGCACAAAATCTCATCATCATATATTCTCTTAAATTATTGGCTCTTTAGATCCTTTTGCAATGGCAGTCTAGAACAGAAGTGAGATTTGTTTACCAAGATTGCAGACCTTGATTCTAGTGGTAACATATGTGGGGTATTTGAGGTAAGATAGCAGCTTCTAAGACTGACTGATAAGGAGATAAAAAGGTGGAAAAAATCAATGTCTGCAAGTGAAGAATAAAGAATGATTCAAAAATATACATAAATCTAACACTTGTTTATATATCATCTTCATATGTGGACTTTTCACTTTTCTAGGGATCTAATTGGTAGAGATTTGAATGAAATAGAAACTCTCTTACCTCTTTTTGACAATGTTAGAACTTCCCAAATTGAATGTAAGAGAATCTGGAATCTTGACTGTAAGTCATACTTTCAATTCCTCATTTCTTCTACTAGGGAAGTTTTCCTTTAAAAACACATTTGGAAAATCTAAAGCTCCTTCAAAAGTCATATCTTTTATTTGGACACTATAGAATTAACAAAAATGACATGTTGCAAATTTGAAGACCTAACATTCTCCTGAGGTTGGTATTATGTGCATGAATTATGCAGAAACTGGTGCCCACTTATTTTTAAACTGTCCAGTCGCTGGTTTCTATGGAATAAGTTGTTCGGGAATTTTTGTGAGAGTTGAGCTTGTTTGCAGGGGTTAGAAAAGTTTCTCCTTATACGGTTCAAAGGTTTAGGCCATACAAAGGAAGCTAGTTCTTTGTGGCAATGTACAGTCTTTGCATTTATTTGGAATATTTAGCTAGAGAGGAATGCTTGCATTTTTAGGGGTGTTTCATTATCTTTATATTACTTATGGGTAAGGGTTGTGCTTGTAGGTTCCTTGTAGTGCTCAGCTCAAGGGTTTTTTAAGAGAGTGTCTTTTGTGGATATGTAGAAAGACTGGGCAGTTTTGCCGCATGCTTAAATCTCTTTGTTCTTGTACTTTCTTTTCATGTTTTCTTTGGCTTTCTAGGTGGATACCCAATTTTCCTGTTTTGTATATCTCTTCTCTCTTAATATAAATTCTTTTTTTCATCAAAAAAGATTATCTCATCTTCATATGATGTGTGAATTGTTTTTTTTTTCAGGCGGCTGCTATGGCACACTCCCTCTTTTGCAAGTGCTACAAATACAATCTGCAAGTTGAGAATGCTTCTGTTATTCTTTTGCTTGCTGAAATTCATAAGGTATTTGATTATAAATTGTTTGATGCACTTGGGGTTTCATGTAGTCCTGCCATTGAATCCAGCTATTTTTGTTGTTATTTACTTGCAAGTTGCTAATGAGTTTTAATTTATGCCAATCCCTTCTCTACTTCATCTATCCATTTCCATATATGTACAAAAGAGAAATTGATTGTAATAAGTAACTATTACATGCTACGCCAATGGTTGAACTTCACGACAAAAAGGAAAAGAATAAGACTAGAAAAACTGAAAATAAAATATAACAAATTATAGGAACCAAAAAACTTATGTAGATAATGCCTCCTCATGTTTGTTTATTAGAGCTCACTGTCATCACTCTTACTCAAAGAAATAACTCGTCATGAGTCATGACTGATTAGGCATGTTATTATTTCACTCCCATTTTTTTGGCATAATATATTGACACATCTTTAGTTATTGATTTCAAGACTACTGCTCTTTGTCCTATACTACTTGCTTTCCTTGTGTGGTCTATCTCGTGTTTTCACTGCAAACCTTCATTTACTTTTGATAAAAGTAACCTTCATTATTTGTTTTGTCAGAAATCAGGGAATGCAGTTCTAGGCCTTCTCTATGCTTTGGCAAGCCTTTCATTCTGCCAATCATTTAACTTGGATCTTCTCAAAGCTTCAGTTACTGTAACTCTTGCTGAGTTGTGGCTCTCACTTAGATTAAGCCATGCAACAAGGGCTCTAAACCTTATCCATGGGGCTTTCCCTATGATTGTAGGTCACGGTGGTTTGGAGCCCCACTCTCGGGCCTATATTGTTGAAGCAAAATGCATTCAAACTTCAAGGGTATGTGAAAAATGTAAACTCTATGTTGGAATTTTCTTTTCAAGAATGTTACTATTTTTCTACATATATGTTAACATCTGTGGTTTTTCACAAACTTCCATTTTGACACCGACAGCTAATTTTCCAATTCTCTCAGATACATTTACCCAAATAGAAAATAGAAGGTGGAATAAAAAAGCAAGGTGGTTTGGAAGGATTGACTGAGGAAAATGAAGTAGGCCAGTTTCAACAAACATTGTTAAGGTTCAATCTTTGTGGCTGTTGGTCATAGGATATTTAGGCAACCAAAGATTCCTGACAATTTGAGGATGATGAATGAATGATTATAGTAAAGAAATTATGTAGTGGAACTGAGCTTACTAAATTTGGAATATCTAAGAAGGGAGAAGGTCTACGATTATGGTAGAGAACCAGAGTTTGAGGATTCTGTCCTGTGAAGTATAAACAGTATTGGAACACTCATTTTGTAGATTCTGGAAGTGAGAGACGCAGGGTCTGCTAGCATAGGTTCACAGAAGTCTCTAGTTATGTTGGAAGCTAGCTTCGTTATATTTACTGCTAATTGCCATTCATCTTTTCAAATAAAGATCAAATTTCTCCCATACATGTGATTTTAAAAAAAATATGAAATAGACTGTTAACCACTATTTTGTATTTTGTCACTATATTGTTATATGTGTTGACTTTTATTAACTAACAGTATTTGCTGCAAACACCTGTTACATTGTATCACTTGAAAATGTTGAAATTACATTTTACTTATGTTACATTGTATCTTTGATTCTATAGGATTATTTTTAAGTTTCTCATTGTGTCTGTTTCGAATTAGATATGCTTTACATGAAATGACTCTAATTCAACTTTTTGATATTTAAAATAGCCCAAATAAAATTTTTTTAAACAAAATTAAATAACGGCTTCAGCGGCGACTTCAATTCGCCACTATATGTAATATCTGATTAAAAAAAAGCTGCCACTCCACTGAAGGAATTGGTGGAGATCCACTAAGAACACTACAAAAACACCATTTGGTGGCAACTTAAATCGCCACTATAGGATTTTTGTGTGGTTTTTTAGTGGCGACATCAATGAGTCGGCACTAAAAAAGGGATTTAGTGGCGACTTTAGTTGTCACCATAAGTTTTTTTAGAAATTTTTAGTGGCAACTGATTAATGTCGCCACTAAAAAGTAGATTTTGTGGCGACATTAGTCGCCACGTGTTTTTTAGCAATTTTCAATGGCAATCAACTGAAGTTGCTACTAAAAAGTAGCTTTTGTGGCTTAAGTCGCTATCATAGGTCGATTTTTAGTGGCAACTTCACTAAGTCGCCACTGAAAAGAGGATTTGGTGGCGACTAGAAATTGTCGCCACTGAAAACATCTTTTTGTGGACAGTATGGTCGCCACCAAATCCCCTTTTTAGTGGCAACTTCATTTTGTCACCACTAAAAAAATATATTTGGTGGCAATTAACTATCTTTTGGTGGCAAGTTTTTTACTTTTAGTGGCGACTGTTATTGCCACTAATGTGTTAGATTCAGTGGCGACCTTATTAAGTCACCATTAAAACCCTTCTGTGTGCATTGTATAGGCGATGACTCGGTGACGACTTAAAATCGTCACTGAAAATCTACAATGGCGACTTTTTAGGTTTTAGTGACGACTTTAGTCGCTATTGAAACTGGTTTTTCTTGTAGTGATATATGATCAAAGCATATGACTATGTAGCATGGCTTTTCTTGTTAGAAATTATGAAGAAAATGGGGTTTAACGCTGCTTGAATTGAAATAATTTATCAATGTATGTCCATGGTGTCCTATTTGTTTATGATGAAAGAAAAGTTTTTTGGTCTTTTCAAACCTTCAGGAAAGTTACATCAAGGTGATTCTCTTTCACTCTATCTCTTTCTGAAGGATTACCTTTCTTACTCTAAAAAGCAGAACAGGACAATGTTATGCAGGTATAAAAAATCACAGAGAAACCTCAGTTTATCTCATATATGTTTTTGCTGATGATTCTAGCTTGTTCTAAAAAACTTCCTTGGTTACTTGTGCTAAAATTGCTAGACTTCTACATCCGTGTGAATCTTTAAGTGAACAGAAGTTGAATTTCCTGAAATCTTCAATTTTTTCTCTCACAACACTCCACACAAATTTAGACATATATAGCAGATTCCTTGAGAGTACCCAACATTGGATCTCAAGACAAGTATGAGGGGATGCCTTCCTTTATACACATCCAAATCTAAGACTTTCTCTTTTATCAAGTAAAAGGTGGAAAGAAGGCTTGCAAGCCGAAAGAGGAAGTATTTATATCATGCAGAGAAATTGGTGTTGTTGAAATCTATTATCAGTGCAATCCCTTCATATGCTATGACATGCATTTTGCTTCCTGATAATCTTTGTGAAGCTATCACTATCTTGATGAGGCAGTTTTGGTGTGATGGTTCTAGTTCGAGTAGAGCTATTTGCTAGACTTAGTGGGCAACTTTGGCCAAAAATAAAAAATGAAGGGGGGTTAACTTTGGAGGGACCTAAAAGCAAACAATTAACGCTACTCGGTAGAACATCTTGGAGACTAGCAGCAACCCCCAATTCTTTTAGGGGAAATGGTAATTTGCCACCCTGATCTTTCGTTACAATTGCAATTTTTCCCATTTCTTTCAAAGATTGCAATGTCCCCCTTATTCTTTTATTTGATTGCAAATTGCCCCCAACTGTTAATTTTTCCATTAATTTTGACTCTTAAAATTGACAAATTACAAAATTAACCTTTTTAAAATTTTCTTGACCCTATAATAATTTAATTACACTTTTCCCAATTTCTTTTTTCTTATAAATGCTAAAGCCTTATGGGAGAGATTGAGAACTCTCAAAACACCATCGTCTTCCTCAAAGCGAAGATGCCAGAGTGACCCCAAGTAATGTTGACCCACCTCGGCTACAACCTCTTGCTGTTGACCCACCTCAGCTAATGTTTGGTTTTGTTACAGAGATGCACCCACACCCAGTGAAAATGCCTCATGTTCTGCTGTGAAGGAATACGAAAGTGAACGTGAGCAGAGTGAAGTCATCGCTGGTCGTCGAAGCTAGAGGCACTATGTCATTCATCGCTGAGCCACCGCGTCATTCACTGTTCACCGTGAAGCTACCATGTCGTCTAGTGTTTGCCATTGAATAGCCTTTGCCTGAGCACCTGTGGAGAAAGAAGCAACCAGAAGCCACAGAAAGAAGAAATTCCTAACAACAATAGAAGGATCCTTGGCTTTGTGTTTCTGGTCTCTGTTCTTGTGCATGCATATGGATAAAGCTTTAGGTATATGGTCTGGAAAAGGAAAATGTAGTGATTGGTGTACCATTGATTATATAAAAAAAATGTGTAAAGCATATGATCTGTATAGTTTGGTTATAGATGGTAGATTCTTTTTGTGGTCCCTCATTTTTACCGATAATGTAGTTGACATTTGGAAAGAATTTTGTTTTGTGCCAAGATGCCTCAATGAATGTATAATATATTCATTATTTTGTTTTTTGTCACACAATGCTGGTATATAAAACAAATGAAAGCACTTTATGATTCCTTTATTATATTGTTAGACTAATAATAACAAAAATGCTATAAGATTCACTGTATTTTTGTAATTGAATATCAATACATACATAAAAGTAAATATTTTGAATTATAGTACCTCTAAAAACCAAATAAGTCTTTAATGTTTTCAAAAAGAATGACTTAACTTGTAGAAGATTTACCATATATGTGCATACCGAGTATAAATGGATTATTAGTTTGACATACTTAACTTGTCCCTCTAGCATTATCTTTAAATAATTAGGAGAAATGGTAATTTGCCACCTTGATCTTTGATTATAATTGTAACTTCTCCCTTTTGTTTCAAATATTGTAATGTCCCCCCTTTCTTTAAGAAGGTATTAGCTTAGGAAAATGGTGTTTTGAATTTTGTTTTAATAATTCTCTTAGCTTCATTCTTCTGAATGTATTATCAACTCAATATGTAGTTATGAATTTTTTTAAATTTTGTTTATGCAGAATCAAAAAAATCACATGTAAATTTTATTGTTCATTATGGTGGAAAATTACAGTATGGATTAGAAGAGACCACTTACGTAAGAGGTAATGTGGCAACCATAGATCTTATGGATAAAGATATCGTGTCATACTTTGAACTTATGCATGAGTTAAAAAAGTTCATGTGGAAAACAAGTATTTTTGCTCATTACCTTGTCCCTGATCAGACATTGGATATAGGGCTTGTACATATTGTGTCAGACCTTGAGATTAAAGGCATATTGGACATATACCACATTTATAAGCCAGACTTAGAAGTTCAATATACATGATAGACACAAGTTATCTTTATGATGTGTCAGATGATGAAGATGATGCGGTAAGTGAAGAGGAAGAAAGTGAATACGAAAGTGATGAAGAAAGTAGTAGCTCTGAAGAAGACCTTTATTGGAAAGAAGTGGTAACTAGTAATGAAGAGATTTATGATCTTCCAGGTAAAATGACTATCTAGATACATTGATAATTGCCATATAATTTTTAGCTATTTATGTTTTTGAATATAAATAATGCTTAATTTACATATTGTAGGCATATAGTCTGTACAAGCAAATCCTCAAAAGAAGTTTAGTTTGGTTCCTAGGCCATTAAAAATGATAGAAACTATACCTACTGACTATCTAAATACTGATATTCAATCAGAATATGCACCGTCTGATGAGTTGATATCTCCGCCTACCAATAGTGATGAAGAATGTGTCATATCAAGGTATGATGAATTTAGGCCTGGTAAAGACATGGACAATATCGTCTTCAGTGTAGGCCAAAAGTTTCCAAGTGTGGCTGTTTTTAGGACTGCAGTCCGTGAATGGAACATCTAACAAGGAAAGGACTTGAACTAAAGAAAAAACAATCCGGACAAGGTTATATTTAAATGTGCAAAGAGTTGTGGGTTCAGAATATATGGGATCAAATTAAATGGTGAAAGTACATTTCAAATTAGAAACTTGTATCCGAAGCACTCATGTCCTAAAGCCTATAGGAATAGGCAGATCACCTCAAGTTATCTAGTAGAAAAATACTTAGAAAAGTTGAGAAGAAACCCAAATTGGAAAGTAGCTAATATGATGATAGAGATTATTGCTAATTTGACGAGTGATGTGTCAATACACCAAGTTTATAGAGCCAAGAAGAAAGCCGTGCAGGCTATTCATGGAGAGTGGAGTCAACAATACCGAAGGGTATAAGATTATGCACAAACTCTTCTTGATCACAATTTAAGAAGTACAGTAAAGGTACATGTTTCCAATCATGGTGCGTTAGGAAATCGTGTGTTTAAGAGGATGTATGTGTCATTGGGAATAATGAAATCAGGATTTTTAGCTGGTTGTAGGAAATTTGTGGACCTAGATGGTTGCCATCTTAAGTTTTCATTTGGAGGTCAGCTACTATCAGCTATTGGGAGGGATGGAAATGAAAATATATTTCCAATAGTATATGTTGTTGTTGAGATAGAGAATAAAGATGCATGGATTTGGTTTTTAGAACTATTGTTACACGATTTGGAGGAATTGTAGAATGTGATTGGACATTTATATCTGATAGGCAGAAGGTATTATTATTTTTGTGTGTCATTGTATATATATTCTCCATGAAGTATTCAATTCAGTTTTAGTCTTATATGTTTCATATTTCATTCTATGTAGGGCTTGACTCAAGCATTTGAGTTGCTTATGCCAAATACAGATCACAGGATATATATTAGACATTTCTATGCAAACTTTAAGGATCGAGGACATAAGGGTCAGGGTCTGAAAAATCTCTTCTGGGAGGATGCATCTTGTTTAACTTCAAGGGAATTCAAATACACCTTGGAGAGGATAAAGGCACTGGATGTTGATGGTTACAATTATTTGGCAACTGTGGATCCAAGAACATGGTATAAGACATTTTTAAGCACGAGTTCCAAGTGTGATCTACTGGTGAATAACTTCAATGAGAGCTTTAACAACTACATCATGGATGCAAGAGACAAACCACTAATTACCATGATGGAGATGATTAGGATGAGATTGATGAGAAGGTTTCAACTTAAGAGAGATGACATGAAGATGGATGAGAATGATATAAGCAAAAATTTTAAGGCTAAGTTAAAGATTTCTCAATATGCTTCTTTTGAGTGCCGAACTACTTATGCTAGGGATGGTCACTTTCAAGTGTCATGCAAGGAAAAATAGTTTGTTGTTAATTTAACGCAGCGATTATGTAGTTGTCGGCGATGGGACTTGAATGGGATACCTTGTCCACATGCATGTTCAGCCATTTGGATGCATGGGCATGAACCTGAGGATTTTGTGTTCTCTACATATAGAAAAGTTGCATACATGAAATCATATGACCTAATACCTTATGAGTTAGGGTGGACTGAGACAAACTTGCCTCATGTGGATCCTCCAAAGCCAAAAAAGATGCCTGGGAGACCTAAGAAACAAAGGAACAAGAGTGCAGATGAGAAAGTGAAAAATCCATATAAAATGAGTAAGCATGACCAAGTTGTAAGGTGTTCAAAGTGTGGGGGCAAGGACACAATGCAAGGACCTGTAAGAGAGGTGAAAGCTTAAGGAACAAGAAGAAGACTCAGACTAATAACAAAGGAAGCATAAATTTAGTTGAGGTATGTGTGTGTTTCTTCAATATTTGTCATTTTGTTTCTCTAAAGGTTATATTAAATTTAAAAAAATTGTGTGCAGGTCAAAGTTACACAAGCTTTCAGTCACAAAGGAAAGAATGTTCAAGAAGAGTCACGAGTGATAAAACCTATACTGAGAAGAGGAAATGCCTTAGAGGGACGGCTTGATACAGTGGTAAAGCCTTAATCTTAATCTTAATATTTTTTGTTTGACTTTGTATAATGATATCCTTAGTATTTTAATTTTAATTTTCTAGATTGCATTTATTCACAAAAAAACAAGAATGTCCAAGAAGATTCACAAGGGGTAAAGTCTATGTTGAAGCGTATGCTGAAAAAGAAGAAGCCTTAGAAGTAATTTTTGTGTTTAATAATTAGAATGTAATTCTTATGTATTATCTTTTATGGTGTGCAATTAGTGTGTATTGTCTTATGTATTTAATGGATGGTACTGAATACCTTTTATATGTCTATTTAAAAACATATTTCGCAGATGATATATAATTCCTATGTATTAGCTTTTGTATTCAACAGATGGGAACAAGTCTTGTGTGTTAACTTTAGCGGACAGTATTTAATGCATAATAACAATTTTAGTAGTCAAACAAGTCATAAAAATTAAGAAATACAACACTGGTAACATAAAAATAGATTACACCATGTCTTTAATAAATTCAGATATTTTACCAAATACATTCATGAAATTCTTAATACTGAACTTAGAATTTAAATATGTCTTTTATCACAAACCCAATGACAACACTTAATAAAATACACCATGAAGCAATACAAATGAACTTCCACCAGCTGTCTCTTTTATCAACAATTCTTTTCACATGTTCCCTAATAGGTGTAGAAAAATCTTGTAGTTGATTGAGTTTGAGCAAGACACGTTTTCCATGTTCACACATCAGTGGATCTATCCATTGAAAGAAATCACATCTATTTGTAGAACGGTAATTTCGACATCTGAAGAATCTCCTTCCGAAATTGTCATTTGTGAAAGAAGTAAGTTGACAAGCACACTCTCCACAATTACAAAATATGGTTCTTCTTTCGAAGCTCAAAGAACTCTGGTGGCTTGAATTTTGTGACATACTTCGTCAACTTAATATAGCAAAATAGATTACAAATTTGGTTAGAGTATATTCAAAACAATTGCAGTAAGCACATTATGAAGCAAAAGTAAATTCACTTTCTATATTTAATCTAGCATGCCAATTTCCAAATTTCATCTAGCATGACAATTTGCAGTGAGCATTGTCTTGTGTGTGTGTGTGTGTCTATGTGTTGGAATTGTCTTGTGTGTGTGTTAGAATTTCCAATGAACATTGCAGTAGATTTGAAGGGGTGTGTGTGTGTTAGAATTGTCTAATGTGTGTATGTTAGAATTTTCAGTGAGCATTGCAATACATCTGAAAGTGTGTGTGTGTGTGTTAGAATTTAAAATATGTATTCCAGTGAGCAATTTTCAATTTCATCTAGCATGACAATTTGCAATGAGCATTGTCTTTTGTGTGTGTGTCTGTGTTGAAATTTTCTTGTGTGTGTTATAGAATTTCTAGTGAGTATTGCAATATTTTTTGTTTATCTATGTCAATAATTTAGAAGCAATGACCATGAGAGATCAAATTGAGAAAGTTTGTATCTTCTCAAGACTAATACATTAAATTGAACATATTTACTTCAGTATGTGTATACGTCTAGCTATCCAAATGCAATTCCAAGAAGTACCAGTAAGGGAAGAAAAAAATAATAAAGGAGATACAGTTAATCATGAATCATACAAATAAAAATCTTAGGATTATAATAGATGGGAAAAGGATACAAATACATTTTTAGGACATCACTAATTAAGGATTAGTAGTAAATTAAGGTAAGAAAAAAATAATAAAGGAGATGCTAAGTAGCACCACCAAAGGATGCCATATTGTCCACAAAATTGTAGCCACGTAGCATGCCACCTTACCCACAAAATTGCAGCCACCTTGCACCTACCCCTTTTTGTTTTTACATGACACCAATTATTTTGCCTTTTCTCCATGAAGACCACCGACAAGAGGGAGAGAAAGCAGCCAGTAAGTTTAATATAGAAAGAGAGAAAGAGAGAGAGAACAATCACAAATTTGAAAGAGGAAATGCTTAGAAATTGGGAGAATTCCTTTTTCTTTCCTTCCTTCACCTTGTGGCAGTGAGAATAGGAGTTTGAGTGCTGAAAAATTTAAATTTTACCCACTATTTTTTGTGCAAGAATAGAGCTGGGTATGCAAGGAAAGCCAATGGAAGAAGCTAACTAAAAATTGGGAGCAATAGAACTGTTTTTGCATAAAGTAAGTTTATCTTTTTGTAAAAATCTGGTTTATAGTTTATTATGCTCAATTTAGTTTCTTCATGGGTTATCCTTGAACATGAGATGCAGGAGGTTAGATTTGAGAACATAGAACTATAATTGTAAGCAACAATTTATGCCATCTAAGTAGGGAACTTGTTGAAATACCACAAAATTTGTACTAGAAAC
Organism: Gleditsia sinensis; assembly: GCA_037074535.1. Classification (NCBI taxonomy): domain Eukaryota; kingdom Viridiplantae; phylum Streptophyta; class Magnoliopsida; order Fabales; family Fabaceae; genus Gleditsia; species Gleditsia sinensis. The sequence continues at coordinate 21,317,571 of CM073468.1, read as the reverse complement.
CTTTCATTTCTATACCTGAAAACTTAGCTTGGTAAAGTGAGTAAATGACCTTTAAATGCTCTAATTTTTTGTATATAAAGTCTTGAAATGTTTATAGTAAATTATGAAAAATTTCATGACTTTTGAGAACCTACAACTAGGCCATTTGGAACTAAAACTGTATGGAAAGAATCTACAAGACAGTTTGGGGTGTTAATGGAAAGGGGTTAGACGTTGAAATTTTACATGAAAATTTTGTACAATGTTCTAGACATTTGGATCAATCTCTCCACCAAATTTGAGAGAATTCTGAGCATTTTAAGACATAATAAAATATAGAAACTTTTTTTGATAGGAAGTGAGTCAGAACATACCAGAATTGAGGGCAGCCATAAAAAATGAGTTATTTAAAGGGTCAAATAAATTATTTTTTTACTTGAAATTTTTATGGTGATTATATAACATATCTAGGATGCTCCATATCAAATATCATAAATTTTTAAGAAGTTTTATCCATCCAAAGGAATAGAAAATAGAATAGAAATGGAACCGAAACCAATTTGCATTGTTTTGGGTTATGGAGGTACTTCTTGGGGGGTGAATGGAAGATTTAAGGGTTGAGAGATACACAAAATAAAATAGACATGTAAAGGAATCTCCATGCAAAATTTTAAAATTTTTAAAGAACTTTTGTTATATTTAATAATAATCTCAAAACTAAATAAACTTATAGGTCTTTTAGGGGAGCAAGAGCTCTTAAACTAGAAACTTAAGATTTTAGGTGCTCATATTCATGCATTAACCAAAAGCTTTTATATGTTTTAGTTTTAATAGCTGGTTGTAACCTTGGCAGCCTTGGAAAGGAAGTGATTATACTGGAATTGAGGTAGTTAGTTTTTCCTTAAAACACTCTTTATATTTATGAACTTGAATTTATCACTTTCACTGGTTGCTTGACTTTTATGCTATGATGAATGATAGTTTAAAGATATGTTATATATGCATGAAAATTTAGGGGTGCTCAAAGTGTGCCAAGTGAGCCCTATTTTCCTTATGTATTGGACAATAATAGGAGATGTATAACCATTTTATAGGTATGAGACTGCATTGGGTAAGTAGATCAAAATGTTATGGGTCTTTAGTGTGACCAAGATGATGTATGTATATATGGTCAATGCTTATGTTTCAGTGAAATAAATTAAGATGTTTTAAGGAATGGAATGTATGATTTTTTTTTATAAAAGTTTTGCTAATTATTGAAATTGTCATCTCATCTTTTTATGTCTACATAATCACATTATAGGTACTCCAGTAAGAAGTGAGCAACAAGGTCCCCAAACATGACTTAACATTTATATATGCTTATGGATGAAAGCTTTGTATATATGTAAGCGTGGGATGGCTTAGTAGAGGGTCAATTCATATGAATCAGTGCATGTTTTAATGTAAAATGAATTATGGGAATGTGTACATGTTTGTACTTAGCAAGAGAACCTATTTTGTTGTAAATATTAGATTTCATGCTTGTATAATTTGAATTCCTTTCTCATTTCTAAGGTTAGGTATTTTGAAAATGCTTGAATTAGTCTAAAAATTTTGTACATTCAATTAAGAAAGAAAAAAAGTGAAAATATAAGTATGTAACTCTCTAGGCTATACAAATGTTACTAAAATGTACAGATAAAATTAAATATCATGTGGATTTAATCAGCTGCGATATATTACAAAGGATGCTAGTTAGTAGGTGTTACAAAACAGAGGTGTAAAATATGAAAAATCTTATGAGAATTTGGTGTTAGGAGAATTTTAACCCTTTCAAGTGTTAGAGGTCATTTTTAGTATAATTTTAGTATTTTAATTTTACTTTTTTAATAAAATCCTTAACAGAGATCTAACTCTCCAATAATATTTTGACTGATAACAATCACCATGCTCAAGCCCATAATTAAAAGTCAACTCTTCTTTTTAAGGAAAAAAAGTATTATGAAATATGGTTGGCCGCCAAAAGACATCCGTTCAATTAAAAATTCAAATAACCACTGGCAAAGGTACAAGATGAGCTTTATGTTAAAAAGCCAGGATGAGTAAAAGTTTTCAAAAGAGCAATTGCAACAGAAGAAATACCAAATTTGTAAATAATGTTGTCAATTAAGTTTCCAGGTCCAACAACAGGAAGATTGCCTGAGGTAGGAATACAAAAGAGAAGACAAATGTAATTTATCTAACCTCAAGAAAAACGAGTGATTTACTTATAATTTTATTGTAATACTAACAAATCAAACAATAACTTTTTTTATTTTTGCACTAGTAACACTAGCTCTTTTTTATTTTTTATTTTTTGTGTGTGGACAGGGGATGGCTTGTTTTTTTTTTCTGGACAAGTGGAAAAACCACATTAATACATGATTAGACCCTAAAGCCAATAAACAGAAGACAAAGGTAAGATAATCCTATAATTTTTGAAATTATAAAATAAAGAATTAATACTTTGACTAGAAGATAAAAAGGCAACACACCTCTTAAATCCTAATCTACTAAATTACATCTCAAAAATTAGAAATACAGTTGATACAACAACAAAATAAAGAAGAAAAAGAGGCACATCTTGGAGAGGCAATACACCTCTCAAACTCTCTTCAAATATCTTCTATACAGCAAGCTCATAGTTGTAGATCTGATTTCTTTCATTCAGATTCAAAATCAATCTATAGATCTGGATAAATGAAATGTATTCTTTAAAGCTCTAACACTTCTTCTATAACAAGAGGAAGAAAACTTCTTTAAAGAAAAAAAAATACTCTCTTAAAAGAGAGAAATAAATCTTTTTTAAAAAAGAAAAACCAAAAACTAAAAAATATAAGAAACAAGAAGAGAAAAAAAGAGAAGAAGAGGGGGGGAGATGGCTGCCTATAGCAGCCATTCCCCCTTGCGCACTGTTTTTTGGTGGGGGGGAGTGCTTGCTCTACTAGGGTTTCACAGAGCAGCGGGCTGGGTGAATGGGAATCACACGGTAAATGGGGGATGGCTTGTTTCACTAACATAAAAGAACAATGTATCTCTGAACTGGGCCATGATGTTGCTTTTTCCAGCCCATTTGTTCTCGCGTCAAGTCCCCAATGCTTTGGCGGGTTAACAAGTGGGGAGCATTAACCCCTTCAGGACCACCACAAGGCCAGTCCAAGGGGAAAGGAGGGGGGGGGGGGGGAGGGGGGAAAGGACACCACAATGTTTTTTAGCCGGTTTGCCGCTCGTTCCAACAGCCTTCTATCTTCACTGCTTTTTCTATTCCTTCTCCTATTTTCTTCTCAACCATGACGTCTTCATTGCTTCTATCATCAAATCTGGATTCAGTTGTCAATTCTGTTAATTCCACAGGTTTTTGTCTTCAAATTTGCGTTTTTCTTTCATATCTCTATATTTAAAGGACTTTTTGGTTTTCACTAAAATAAGGTAGTCAGGTATCTAGCATTTACGGATCGAAATGTTCCATTGCTGCAAAACTGTTTGCAGACTTTAGAGGGCTGTAATACCCGTGGAACATTAGGATTGCCAATCTCTCATTTCTATGTTTGCCCCTTTTTCAATATTTCATTAATTTGTATTTTCATTTTTTTTAATGTTATCAAAGTCCTATAGATACACTACATCGTATTCAGTTTTTTTTATTCAATAAAGCAATTTAATATAAGTTTATTGCAATTTCCCTGCATCATGAAACACTAATAACTCCAAGTGTCATGTCTATATTCAAAACTTGTAATGAATATAATGTAAAATTTTATTACCATTTCGGAATGTGTGAGTATCTATGTTTATTAATGATTGACTAATGGAGAAAACTGCTTATTCGCGGGCTTCTTATATCCAGTTTGATTTATATGAAGGTGTTGCTTTGATTATAATTCATCCTTGATTCAATTGTACATTCATGCAAACTGCTCTCCTTCCCCACCAAAAGTTCAATAGTAGCTTCAAATAAGTTGTAATGGCTACACTATTCCATCTTTTTGAGCTTTTTGAGCTTTCCTTTTATCAAACAAAATACTAGAAAACTAAAGCATTAATTCCATAAATGGCTACACTCTTAATCCTCATAAGCCCTAGCTAGTTTTCTATCCCTTTGATAGATAATCAACAATCTTGTAAGGCCGTGTTTGACACCTGAGTTAGATCCCATTTCATACCCTCTTCATCTAGGGAAACATTTGCTGTTGCTGTAGGAAGTAATTGGATTGAGGTTGAATATCCTTAAGCTCTTCTTCATCCACTGCTTGATAGTGTTGTAAGTGCCAGTCTCTATCTAAATTGATCTGCTTAGCCATGATTGCTGCTCGATTTTCAGCTATGAGTTCTCGTAGTGCAGCACTACATCTTGTGGAGAGATCAGAAGGAGAAAGCCAGGAATTGCTCTTAGATGACAGAAGAGAGTGAGCACACCCTGACGAAGATGACAATGACGATGACGATAAGTATGGAAACCCTCCAACCATCAACTTATTATCTATCAACAAATGAACTTACATTCTTAGTATACTTTTGTCAGGAGTTATTTTACTAAACAATCCAAAAGAAAAGGCAAAAACTTGCAAAAGTACAAGAAATTAATTAGCTACAGTCTAAGAAGCATGGATACTAACACGAATGCAACACGAAAAAAATCTGAAGTATCATGTAAGAAAAGCTAAAGTGTAAATTCATGGTTGAATGAGCCAATAAAAGAATTCAGAAAGAGTGAAAACAACTTGGAATGTACCCTGTGATTCATGAAGTTAAGGGATGCTTTGTTTATTAGGCAATTTTATGATTCTGTCAGAGAATAGATAATTTTCAGCTGCTTCAATAGCATTGCTATTGAGGGAAAATGACAATATAAAAGAGAAAAAGAGGATGAGAATTGTTTGCTTCATTCTTAGGAACTGAACGATATTCAAATTTCTTGAGTAACAAGCCTGCTTATACCTATAATTGATAATTGCTTGACAATTTTAAATCATATATATCAAGAATATTTTATCTTGCTTAATTTCCACATCGAAATCCTTACAACATGTTAATTAAGAGCAAGAAAGGATGCTAGTAGAAGACAAAAGGCAACTCTAGTACCAGTAAGCCATTGGTTTATTGATAGTCTGTATTTGATTACTGACGGGCCACATAATTAGGTGATGAAGAACAAAGAGATCTCTAGTTTGAGATAAAAAGCTGTAAATGAATAGACCAATTGAGAGCAAAGTCCCTGGACTTAGTATTTGTACTCAAAAGGATATCCCGTGGTTTCTTGATTGAGTTAATTGAAATTAAACAAAATTCAACCCATGCATCGATTCACAGAAGATCAAACATCTAATAGCTCTCCAAATTTTCACACAAACAAGTATCCTATAAGAAATAGAATTAAATGGGTAAAAAAGACTGAGATTTCGTTTCTAGTCATGTTTCAGCTAAACTACTTTTTCTTTTTTAAATCCTTTTAATTAGATTCCTCAAATTTAGCCATATCCGACCACAAAATGGTTCCTGGAAGAAAATATATAGAAAACCCTAAAAAGCTATTTTGGTATCAGAGGCCACCAAGAACAGGATGTATTCAAGTTTTCAAGAGCTGAAGAGGATATAAACTATTTGGGCTTATGGCCACAGATACCAAGATAAGGGATAAATTATTATACCCTTTGAAATTTCTAAGAATAATGTGTCAAGTACTGAATTTCAAATTGCTTAATATTATTTCATAAGTCTGTATTTAGGAATAATGTATTAAGTACATGTTCATACAATAATATCTCCATTGTTTATCATCATACATATATAAGCTATTAGCTGTTTTACATGTTTATATATAATTCCACTTAAGTGTGGACAAAGCCCTAATCCATCCTACGTTGGATAAGAGAATGGAGGTCTAGAAGAATCGAACTTTTGAGCACTTTAATCATAAAAGTTCTAGCTCGAAGTATTCCAACTAAAAAAACTAAACATGTTGAGTGAAGTATATGGATAGTTTTATTATAATCTTTTCTTTTCTTTTTTGGGTACAATGGTATAAACCTAAGACCCTTTATTCAACTACACAATCCCCTCACTATAACACATCTAGTGGCATGTTTTCTTATAATCTCTAACAGGTTCATTATTTTGTAATCTTGACATTAAAATTGATGTTATTTCATTTAATTTTATATATATAGTTTGATAACAATGTAAATAGTTGATCTTAGTTAATATATATAAATCCCCTATTCCATTTCAGATATCATTACCAAGTGATTAACCAGTCTTAAACTTTCAGAGTCAAGGAGTGTATGTATGGAAGGAACATGCATCTCAGAAAGATACACAACGAGCAACAAACTAGGACTGTATTAAAGAGACAAAGTAACTTCAAAATTGAGACTATTTTATAATATTTAGGACTCCATTAATTAATCGCAATTTCCGAATAATCCAAATTTATATTTCGAAATTAGAGAATACAGAGACTAGAACTTGGCTTAAAAATTATAGGTACCTTGAGAGGAATTCCTACCCACAGAATCGTGGAAGCTCTTTCTCCTTCGCTCATTGTGCCCAGCCAGTCTTCTCCTACAACTTCTCTTTGAATCATCGAACTCCGACACCGGATGAAACCTGCGACCAATTACCCCCGTTTTCTTCTTAATTATCTCTCAAGTAGTTAAGGAATTAACCCACTAAATCATAAATTAATTTAAAAAGGAATGAATATTAAGGAATAAAATTAACAAATCAAAGTTATTTTTCTAACTGCAAAAAGAGAGAGAGAAATAGAGTCACCTGCTACACTGCTGGCAGAATCTCTGCTCCAATCCTAAGACCACAACTTTGGATGCCTTGGAATGCATCTCACACACTTTATGCCTCCGGTGGTAATCCTTGGCGTTCAACAGCGCCAAATGGCACCCCTCCACCTGACATCTCGGCACCGTCGCCGCCGCCTTTACACTACCAGCAGAAGCACCACCACAACCACTGGTACTGCTTCCATAGTGGCCTTTACCTCTCTTACCCGCGGCCAAAGTGAAGCCCCCATGCCCACCAGTACTACCACCCAGAGGAGGGGCATTAGCGTCCTCAAAGTAATGCCTCTTCCCTAGTTTCAAGCACATGAGATGTGGGTCAAGGTGCACATGGGACCCATCCCCGGTGTACAGTGGCTGCTGATGGTGGTGTACCCCACCGTCGTCATGATGATGATCACTAGCACTAGCTTGAGGAAGAAACATAACCGCGTTTGCTAGACTTGCTTCCTGGCGATTGGGGGTGGTAGTCTCCGCCGCAGCGGCGGCGGTAGTGTAAAAACTGTTAATATGGCTAGAATGGGTAGAATTAGTGGGCTCCCATGAATCCCAAGCAAAACTAGTACTGTTACTATTACCATTTTGCTCTGTGTCCCCATTACTTAAACAGAACATGTTGCCTCCAAAGTCCATCTCTCTCTCTCTCTGGGAATAAAGTTGAAAGTGGTGTTAATAATGTCAAAAATAGTGGCTATACGTAAGCTGAGTTAATGATGGGCTTGGGGAAGAGTGAGAGAGAGAGGAAGGAGAAAAGGGGCATTTGTGAGAAGGATATTCGGATGCTTTTTGTTTGTATAGAAATGGAACGAAGGAGGGGGAGAGAGAATCAGCGGAGGAGAGATTGCAGGTTTCTGTGTGTGTTCTCCTCCAATGGGAGGGTTAAAATAATCTTCTCAGTAAAAGCTGCAAAGCTACACAATCCTAGAGAGTAGAGAGTAGAGAGAGACAGAGATAGAACAGTGACACGTGAGAGTAGAATACTTAGCCCCGAAACTGCACGTGAGAAAGATTATTATAATTGGATCTTATTAGGCTCCAGCACAACTCTAAAACATAGCGAGTATTGAAGAATCAAATCCTAAATGATCTAGAATATTTATTATTAAGTGATTTGCTGTATCAGATAGTTATTAACTAGATATGTATTACTATAATTAGCAGAATAGATAGCATATAATTAAGAAAATAGATAGTCCTATAATCAGGGAATTAGCTATACAAAAAGAGTGTAATCATTCATCATTTTATTGTGTAAAAAGACTTCTCCATATTGTAAGAATTCTTTATGGTATCAGAGCGTACGTTCTTGAGAACCTAGAAACCCTAAAACACAACTTACCTCATGGGCAGAGAAGAAGAACAGAAGGCTGAAGTTCAGCAACAAAACTCTTCTAAAGCATCGGCACTATGGGAGAATGCCAATCACCCTCTTTCTCCATCATTCAGATCAACCAGGAGCTGTCCTAGTTGCACAACCTCTGATGGAAGATAACTATACGACATGGGAGCAGTCTATGACTATGGCGCTCACCATCAAAATCAAAAAGGGTTTTATTGATGGAACCATCACCAAGCTAACTCATAATGCTTTTGAGCAGCTATAGTGGGAATGATGCAACACCCTTGTGAAAACCTGGTTACTAGGAGCTATGTCAAAGGAGATTGCAAGCAGTGTAATCCACTGTAAGGATGCACGAGGTATGTGGTTAGAATTGAAAGAAATATTTTCTCAAATAAATACAGTTGCACTTTTCCAAATTGAAAGCGCCATCCATGGTTGCGAACAAGGCACAACAACAATCATGTCATTCTTTACAAAGCTTAAAAGCTTATGGGATGAGAAAGATGCACTCTGTGCTTTCCCTCCTTGTAGTTGCGATGCTTCCTCTCAGGTCAAAGATTACATTAAGACACAGAAAACCATGAAGTTCTTGATGGGACTGAATGAAAGCTATGCGCAAACCAGGAGTAACATTATCGGTATGGATCCTTTACCAACTCTTAACAAGGCTTATGCTATGGTCCTTCGTCAAGAGAAACAGGTAGATGTATCCACCAGAAAAAATACACAGGCCTCAGAAGCTTCAGCATTTGCTGTGAGGAAGTCTTTCCGTGAAATCCAGTTTACAGGAGGAGATACCAAGTGGTGCGAAAAATGCAAAATGGACAACCACAATACCAAAAACTGTAGGGCACACCTCAAGTGCACGTATTGTGGTCTCAAAGGCCATATGTATGACTACTGCCGCAAGAGAAAGAAAATATTGGCAGGAGAAGAATGGGGTTCGAAAGCAAACTTTGTGGGAATGTTTAATGAAGGCAATGAATACCTTACTAGTCTTCCCTTATCATAGAATGAATGTAAGCAGATGATGGGGTTTTTAAGCAAGATTAAGGCTGCAGCTAGCAAGACCAATGACGGCCATCAGTTGCTAGAGATGTTGAACACTACACAGCCATCCTCTACAAATCTTGTTGGTAACGTTCCTAATTTAGAAGAGATGTCAGGTAAAGCATTTGCTCTCACACAACACAATAAAGATGTGATTTGGATATTAGACAGTGGAGCTAGTGATCATATTGTATGTGATCCTACCCATCTTACATCATCTCGAGCTGTCCATAATTGTATAGTCAAATTACCAGATGGTGAAACGTTACAAGTCTCCCACATTGGGATTGTTGTATTTTCCTCACATTTTATGCTGCATAATGTCCTCTGCGTCCTATCGTTCTACTTAAACCTTATATCTATTAGCAAGCTTGTGTTGGATTCTTTTTATGTCACCATATTCATAAAACAAGTTTGTTTTATACAAGACCTTTAATCGGGGAGGATGATTGGGACAGGAGCTGAAAGTGAAGGACTCTACTGCCTCAATATGCCCAAGAAAGGAACGTGCAATGTGGTGAAAACCAAAACTCAAGATTTGTGGCATCAGAGATTTGGTCATCCTTCTGGCAAGGTGATTTCTTTATTCCCTTTTATGAAAAATAAAACTTGTAATCTTAGTCACTGTTTCGTTTGTCCTTTAGCTAAGTAAACTAGACAGCCTTTTCCCTTAAGTTTTTCGACTAGTACTTCTTGTTTTGATTTAATTCATGTGGACATATGGGGTGGCTATCATGTCCCATCTTTTTTTGGAGCTCAATATTTTTTGACAATTATTGATGATTATTCCAGGAGTACTTGGATTTTCCTTATGCATCATAAGTCTGAAGCAAGAAATTTACTCATTCATTTTATTACTTTAGTCGAAACACAGTTTGGGAAAAGAGTCAAAGCTGTTAGGAGTGATAATGGTCCCGAGTTTAAGTGCGTCAAATTTTATTCTTCTAAGGGTATTTTACATCAAATGAGTTGCATTAATACGCCTCAGCAAAATGGCATTGCTGAGCGTAAACACAGACATTTGTTAAATGTTGCTCGTGCACTCCTTTTTCAGTCACACTTGCCTAAACCTTTTTGGGGGGATGCCATATTGATGGCTGCTTACTTAATAAACAAGACACCAACACCACTCTTACAAGGAAAAACACCATTTGAGAAGTTGTTTAACAAACCACCAACCTATTCCCAGCTTCGTGTCTTTGGTTGTAGGTGTTTTGTTTCCACCCATCCGCTGTGACCTAGTAAATTTGACCCTCGTTCTACTGAATGTGTTTTTCTGGGTTATCCTCATGGTCAAAAGGTTTATAAGGTTTATAGCTTACAAGACAAAAAAACATTGATATCTCGGGATGTGATCTTTTTCGAAACTGAATTTCCTTATCAAGCTAGGACTCCTACATCTTTGACTCCTGATAACTCTCAGCCATTAAGTCACTTATTTCCTTCCTCTTTTAATTCGTCCCCAACAGATCACCACCTTTCACCAAATCTTTTTGAATCTGAGTTTGATTCCAATCCCATTACACCACCAGATCTTCCAAGATCACAATCTGATTCGAATCCTAACTCTACCACTTCTTCCTCAACCGCATCACCTACCACTCATTCTCCAATCATCTCATATTCTTCCACCTTGCAAGAAGTTGTTCCACAACCACGACGATCCACAAGAACCACTAGCATACCGATCACATTGCAAGGTTTTCATATTGAGGCAGCCCTTCCTTCTCGCCCTCCAATATCATCCTCCACGAGCAAAGTTCAGCTTTCAGGTACTCATTCCATTGCTCATGTCTTATCCTATGACAGACTTTCTCCTACACACAAAGCTTTTACTATAAATCTTAGCCTAGAAAAGGAATCATAGTCTTTTTCTCAGGCCGTACTTGAACCCAAGTGGAGAGAAACCATGAATCAAAAAATTCAGGCCCTACAAGCAAATAAGACATGGAGTTTAGTACCACTTCCTCCTAATAAGAAACCTATTGGATGTAAATGGGTCTTTAAGATCAAACATAATCTTGATGGCATCGTGGAACGTTACAAGGCTCGTTTAGTTGCCAAAGGTTACAGTCAAGTTACTGGAATTGATTATCAAGAAACCATTGCTCCTGTAGCCAAGCTTACCACAGTTCGTATTCTTTTTAGTTTAGCAGCTTTGCAAGGTTGGCATCTCCACCAATTGGATGTCAACAATGCCTTTCTCAATAGTGACTTATATGAGGAGGTTTTCATGAAGCTACCTCCTAGTTTCGGACGAAAGGGGGAGTATAGAGTTTGTCAACTTCACAAATCACTATATGGATTGAAACAAGCATCCCGACAATGGTTTTTGAAGCTTTCTACTGCTCTTAAGGCTGGTGGGTTTAATCAGTCTTGGTCAGACTATTCACTTTTCGTTCAAAATTACCAAGGAAGATTTACAGCCTTGTTAGTATATGTTGACGATGTCATAGTAACTGGGAACAACTTGGAAGACATCTTGAAGAAAAAATAGTTTCTTGCAAGCAAGTTCAAGCTGAAAGACATGGGGCAGTTGAAATATTTTCTTGGTACTGAGGTAGCACGTTCTAAACAAGGTATTGTTTTGAGCCAGAGCAAATATGCACTTGAAGTTCTTGAGGATGCTAGTTTTCTAGGAGCTAAGCCATCACGGTTTCCTATTGATCAAAACTTGGTGTTACGACAAAGTGAGGGAATATTGTTAAAAGATGCATCTCAATATCGATGATTGGTTGGACGACTTATCTATCTTACAATCACTAGACCAGACCTTATGTATGTAGTGCACATTTTGAGTCAATTCATGGACAAACCTCATCAACCTCACTTGGATGCAGTTTACAAAGTGTTGAGATATTTGAAACAGACCCCAGGTCAAGGGATATTACTGCATTCCACCGGAAAATTAGAAATAAAAGCTTACTGTGATGTAGATTGGGCACGTTGCAAGGACACTCGTAGATCTACTACCGGGTACTGTATTTTCTTAGGCAATGCACCAATTTCATGGAAGACTAAAAAACAAGGAACTGTATCCCGTTCTAGTGCTGAGGCAGAGTATAGGTCTATGGCAACAACATGCTACGAAATTACATGGATTAGAAATCTATTGAAGGACTTGAATGTTAACTGCACACGTGCAGTCATATTATTTTGTGACAATCAAGTTGCAATTCATATAGCATCGAATCCAGTTTTTCATGAGCAGACGAAACACATTAAAATCGATTGTCATGTTGTTCGGGAAAAGGTACAAAGAGGATTGGTTTAGACCGTTCATGTCAAAACACAGTAGCAGCCAGCAGACTTGTTCACCAAGCCACTAAGTTCTAAACGCTTCACTGTTCTCCTAAGCAAGATAGGTGTAATCAACATACACTCTATCTTGAGGGGGAGTATTGAGGAATCAAATCCTACATGATCTAGAATATATTACTGTTAGGTGATTTGTTGTATCAAATAGTTATTAACTAGATATGTATTATTATAATTAGCAGAATAGATAGCCTATAATTAGGGAAATAGATAGTCCTATAATCAGGGAATTAGCTGTACAAAAAGGGTGTAATCATTCATCATTTTACTGTGTGAAAAGACTTCTCCATATTGTAAGAATTCTTTAGCGAGAGAAAAAATTGTGATAACGGAGAAAAGAGAAAAGAGGAAGGAGAGACCTTGATGTCAGAGAAGTAATATTTTTTAAAGAAAATTATGGTATTCAACTTTTCACTCAACTTAATTTGCGTACATTTTCTTTAATTAATTCTATTAATTTATTTGAAATTAAGATATTAATATAGATTCAGAGTAAAAAATATAAAATAATTTAACCATAAATGACTATAAAATATTTCCCTCACCAAAAAAAAAATGTCACAACTAAGTTTCATTAAAATTTTTATACTGAGTTTATATAAAAATTTCTTTTAAAAACAGTCAAAATTAACAAAACTGTAAATAAAAATTCTGCTTTTCAACTCTATTTAATTTTAAAAAATATTAAAGAAATTTTTGCATAAAAAATTTATTAAAGATAAATAAATGAAAATACTTAAATTAAATAAATTAAATAAGAATTAATTTCTATTAATTTATCTTAAAATTTATCAACATTTGTTTTGAAACACTTTGTCAAGACTTGTGTTGGCTTCTGTTATATTTTTTAAAAAAAATTAGAGTGAAGAGAAATTATTTTATTTTAAAATTAAAATATATTATAAATTTTAAGGAAAATTTATAATAATATTTATAAATTATTTGTTAAAATAACAGTTAACAGTAATAAAAAAATATTTTAATTTTTATTGCCGAAATCAATTTCCATAGCTGTTATATATTCTTTAAAAAAACAAAAAAAAAATATCTGAATTTGGTCAAAGTGTGTGTACTTTGGATTAGGATCGAAGAGAAAGGTTGATAATTCAAAGACAGTCAGACTGGGTGGGGTAACCGTATAAGAACCACACGCAATTGGAAATGGAGTGTACAACACTATCTATCATATTACTTTACTTTTGATTTGCATGGCTTCTCTTACGTATAACCGGATCATAAGCCTCGCATTTCCCACTCTATACTTGCCTTTTTCGCTTTATAAATGCATTCACTTGAAGAGGTGCCTCCAACGCGCCACACTTAGCTGTGTCTGTTTCACAGTCATGGACCCCACACTGCAGGGGTTTTTCTAATTCAACATAGACCAAGTGGTAAAAATCCTAACCCATTTAAACAAGTTGATAAAACGCTATAATTGGACAGCGAAGAAAAGAAAATACCTGAAAAAGATCGTATAATTCAGTTGATGAAATCTTTTATAATGAACTTGGAAATGAGTTTAAATCTTTCTTTTAATAGCATGAAAAAAAAAATTATCGTAAAATACGCTTAGATCCTTTAAGGTATAAAAGTATTACATTCCAAGTTAACAAATGATAAAGTTAGAATATATTATCGAATTTTTTTATACACGAATTATTTCATTTAATTTATTTTTTTCGGTAATTAATTGACATAATTTTAAATTTATAACTATTAAATGAACTTTTTTCGTATACAAATAAATAATATAAAAAGAAAACATATAACAAGTGCCTTTTTTCTCGTAGAATATGTTTTTTAAAAAATAAAAAAAAACTCTTACACTCACTATTGGAAATGTAATATACACAGTAGAGGATCTCGATCCATACATCCCATCATCTCAAAGGTAGATGATCTCGATCCATACATCCCATCATCTCAAGGTAGATGCGCAAACTAATAGATGGGTTGGCCAACAAATACAAAACAGTAATAATGATAAAATAAAATGAAATAATTTTGACAATGTTTTGCTTTAAATATTAAATAAAACTACTTTAACAATGCATTGATGTCTCTTTCTTCCAAAAATCAAGGGATTTCATAATCTTGTACAAAGTTCAAACTTTTAAGTTACGTCTTCCAAATTTATGGATGGTATAGTTTACTACATTGCGGGTTTGAAAATCCTCCTGGCCGTATGAAAATCTTATATATTCAATTAAGTTCTAATGAGGATAAATGTTTCCAAAGATTTTGAGCAATTCAAGTACTTTTGAGTTAACCCCAAATGTGAAGATTTAAAGAAGGTACAAAGCCAGCTCCTTCAAACATTGAGCACGTATGATATATGATTTTTTAAGAATAACTCTGCAAATTAGTCTTCAAATTTAATGTCTTAAACTTTAGATCTTGAATTTATATCATTATACAATTTCGTTATCGAATTTATTAAATGTTTAACAATTTAATCATTTCGTTAATTGACTTTTAATTGTCATTAAAAAAAATACTAATGTAGTTCGTTAAATGCCTATTTGGCATGTTAACTTTGACATAGCACACCAACTTAACTTGTTAAGTCTCCATTCCTTTTTTTTAAAATGACAAATTATCCCATTGCTCTCAACTTATTTTTTTTTTTTTTTCATTTTTTAGTCTTTTAACTAAAATTAATTTTCTTAAACCCCTCAACTTTAAAAATTTTTTCACTTATACCCTAAATCGTAAACCATAAATTTTAAATTCTAAAACTCTAAACCCTAAATTATAATTTCAAAACTCAAATTCTAAACCCTAAACCATATACTCCTGAATGATAAAACTCAATACCACAAACTTCAAATCTTAAACTTCAAAATAGGAAAACTCAAAGTAATAAATCTTAAATTCTAAATTTCAAAACTCTGAACATTAAAACTTTAAAACCAAAAGTCTTAAACCACAAACTATAAATTTTAAACCCTAAGTTAATACCCTAAACCCTATATTTTAAATTCTAAACCCAAAACCCTAAAACCATAAAATTTTAAAACTGAAACACCCAAACCCTAGAACCTTAGGCTCAAAAACATTAAACAAAAAGCCTTAAACCATAAACTTAAAAATCCTAAACTTAAACACCAAACATAAACCTAAAACCCTAAACCCTAAATCTCAAAATCCTAACACTTGAAGCTTTAAACTCAAAACCTTAAACCTTTAAACACAAAATCTCAAAACCCTAAACCTGATACCTTAAAGCCATAAAATTCAAACCCAAAAACTATAAAACTCAAACATCAAACTCCTAAACCCCTAACCCGAAAACAATAAACTCCAAACCTTAAAACTCTAAATCCAAAACCTTAAACCTTAAACCCCAAAACCCTAAACACAAAAATCCAAAACTAAGAACTAAAAACCCCAAACTTCAAAACAACAAAACCCTAAATCCTAAATCCTAGAATCCAAAATTCTAAACGCCAAACCTCAAAACCCCTAAACCTTAAGCCCCAAACTTCAAAACCCTAAAACCGAAAAGTCCGAAACCCTGAAATCCAAACTTTAAAACCTAAAAAACTAAAGCCCTAAACCCAAACGCTCAAATTGCAAAACCTAAACCCTAGACTCTAAACCCAAAATACCTAAATCCTAAACCCTAAACATCAAAAACCCAAAACCTTAAGCTCTAAAATCCAAATCTCAAAACCCAAAACTCTAAACTTCAAACCCTAAACCTTAAACTCAAAAACCCAAATTCAAAAAATTCAAACCTTAAATCCCAAACTTTGAAACATAAAAAACTAAACCTCAAAACCTTAAACACCAAACATTAAACCCTCTAACCAAAAAATCTAGAGCCCTAAACCCTAAAACTTCAAATCTCAAACCTTAAAATTCCAAAATCCAAAGTCATAAACGATAAACATCGAACCTCAAACTCTGGTCCTTAAAATCCTGAGCCACAAATCCTTAAACCCTAAATATCAAAACCCAAAACACCAAAACCTAAACCCAAACCTTAAAATCCCAAAAAATAAAGCCATCAACCCTAAACCCTAAACAACAAAAAAACCCCAAATCTTAAACTCTAAACCTAAAAATCCCAAACTTCAAATCCCAAATCCAAAACCTCAAAAAATTAAAATCCAAAGCCCTAAACAATAAACTATAATCTTCAAATCCTAAATGCCAAAACCTAAAAAACTAAACCCTAAATTAAAAACCTAAAACCTAAAGTGTATTTTCTCTTCTTTTTTTTAATATACATGCTAAGGTTTAGGATCTTAGGTTTTAGTGATTAGGGTTGAACACTTTGAGGTTTGAATTTTTTAGGGTTTGGGATTTGTGGTGTTGAGGTTTAAGGTTTAGGATTTTGAGTTTAGGGTTTTAAGTATTAGAGTTTAATATTTTTTGGTTTGGGTTTTGATGTTTAGGGTTTAGGACTCTAGGTTTTGGCATTTGTGTTTAGGTTTTAGTGTTTAGAGTTATGTGTTTTGAGATTTAGAGTATAGAGTTTTATGGTTTAGGGTTTCAAGGTTAATGTTTAGGGTTTAAGGCTTTGGTTTTCTGGGTTTAGGGCTTTGAGTTTTTGGTTTTCGAGATTTGGTGTTAGGGGTTTTGAGTTTAAGGTTTATGGATTTGATGTTTAGATTTTTGAGTTTTAAGATTTAGTGCTTTAGGATTTAGGTTTTAGGGTTTTTGAATTTATGGTTTTAAGCTTTAGGGTATAAGATTTTGAGTTTTGAAATTTAGAGTTTGGGGTTTTGGGTTTTAGGGTTTGGCATTTGAAATTTAGGGTATAGGGGTTTAATGTTTGGCATTTATGGTTTAAGTTTTAGAGTTTGGTGTTCTAATTTTAGTATTTAGTTTTTTTTTGGATTTAAGGCTTTGGGTTTTGTGGATTTGATATTGGGGTTTAGGGTTTGGGAATTCAAGATTTAAAATTTAAGGCTTTAAGGTTTAGGGTTTATGGCTTCAGATTTTGGTTTTAAGGTTTAATGTTCAGTTGTTGGAATTTTGGAGTTTAGGGTCTTTTATGAGAATTTAAGATAGGATGAAAAACTAACAAGAAAGAAAGAGAATGAGAGAAAAGAAGAGAAAGAGCATAATGAATTAGTAAACATTTTATTCAATAGATGAAATATAATGCTACAGAATAAGTCTTATATATACTACTAACTTCCAACAGTAATACAACTGCAACAAACTAATTACATTTAATTATAGCTAACTAACTTGACAAACATAGTGGCACATATCGCTTTCATACCCCTTCAAATTTAGTGGGGATTTTTTCAACTCTAAGCTTGCTTCTGAATTTGGAAAAAGAGGAACTTGAAACTACCTTAATAAGTATATCGACTATTTGCTCAACAGAAAGAATATGATTGATAGTGAGCTGGTTGATAGTGAGCTGTTTGGATTGTACCTTTTCTTTTACAAGCTAAATATCTAATTATATGTGTTTAGTCTTTGCATGTAAGATAGGATTTATAGTTAACATTACAGTACTGAGGCAATACTGAGGTTATCGCAGTAGATCATTGGCTTAGCTAGTAAAGGCAATTGAAGCTCTTGAAGTAAGAACACTAGCCACATTACTTTAGTCATAGTAAAGGCTAAACTTCTATACTCAACCTTGGTGCTTAATCTAGAGACTATTACCTACTTTTTATATGACCAAGAGATTAGGCTAGTGCCTAGAAAAATAGTAGAACTAGAAATAGATCTTCTATTATCCACATCATTTTCCTAATGTGCATCACATAACTTGAAGACTTTTAATTTGGCATACTTTCTCAACACTAAACCATAGGTGATGGTCTTCTAAACATACTTTAAAATATTCACTACTGTCTAGTAAATATTTAAGGGATTTGCCATAGAACGGCATACTTCATTCATAGGGAAGGTTAGTTATGGCCTTATAATGGTCAAATACTATAAGCCCCCAATAATTGACCTATAACAAGAAAGATCAATCATTAGGGAAAAAATTCAAACCATAGGAGTAGAGTTTCCCTTGCAAGACTCCATATTAGCCTATTTTAGTAGTTCTCAGTTATATTTGGTTTAAGACATATGCAAGGACCCATAATTTGAATTTTTAACTTCAATACCAAGGAAAAAATTCAAAGCACCCAAGTATTTTAGTGAGAAAGTAGCATTTAAATTAGAGATTAGCTGAGAGATTACTATAGGAGATGAGCCAATTAATATGACATCATTAACATAAATAAGAAGATAGGTGGTATGTTGGGAAGTCACTTAAATAAGGAGAGAGTGATCATGCTTACTGGTTGAGAAACCAAAACCAAAAAAGGTAAATGTGAGCTTTTTAAACCAAGTTTGAGGATTTGGTTAAATCCATACAAAGATTTTGTAAGTTGGTAGATAAATTGAGGATTTGCAACATCTTCATACCTAGGAGGCTACTTTATTAAGACTTCTTCCTTAATTGTACCATTTAAGAATGCATTATCAAAATCAATTTGCCAAAGTTTCCATCCTTTTTGTAAGGTAAGAGTTAGGATAGTTTAAATAGTTACTAGCTTTACAATTTGGAAGAAAGTCTCTTTGTAGCCTAATACTTATCTTTGTTTAAAGTTTTTGGCTACTAATTTGGTCTTGTACTTTTGGATAAACCCATCAGCGTGTTTCTTAATCCTATAGACCTACTTGCAACCAATTAGTTGCCTAATAGAAGGTAGAAGTACTATTTCTGATTGAAGCATTAAATTAATCATCCATAGCATATTTCCATTTAGGATTGTATAATGCTGACTTAATTGATGAAAGTTCAATTTTTGCAAGTTGCACTTTAGCTTTGAAAATACCATTAATACTTCTAGTGACCCTTTTATAAGGAGGACTTTTTGATCTAACTGATTTGGCAATGGTAGAGGAGTGACGAGTTGTTGACACATCATTATTAGTGACAACTAATTAAATGACATCATTTATATGTGCATCATCAATGTGTTCAGTAATATGAGGCATAGATGAGTAAGGCAATGATAATAAGGAGAGAGTAGGCAAAAAAGGAAGGACTATGGAAGGAAGGATAGAACTAAGTATTTATGCAAAAATTGGGAATATATTAGAATATGGAAATGAATGCTCATGAAAGGTGACATGTTTAGAGATATAAATATTTCCCTTTGAATTAATACATTTATAACCCTTGTGACAATCATTATAACAAAGAAAAACACATGATGTAGATATGAAATTCAACTTATTCTTATTAAATGGCTGAAGATATGGAAACATTCACAACTAAAAGTTTTAAAAAATGAATAATCAGGCTCAGCATTAAAGAGAACCTTAAAGGGAGTTTTATTTTGAAGGAGAAGAGTAGATAACCTATTTATTAAGAACATAGCAGTTTAGAAAGATTTTTTTCCAAAATTTGAAAACTAAACTTACATTGGCTAAAAGGGTTAAACCTACCTCATTAATATTCCTATTCTTCATCTTAGCCTTACATGTTGTTAAGGGGTGTAAAGGCAACTAACTTTCTGAACAACTCTTTAAGAGACTAAGTGTTTAGAAAGAGATTGATATTCACCCACAGTCTGATTGGACAACTTTAATTTTAGCATTAAATTACAATTCAGCTAAAATTCAAAACCTCAGATTTATGGCTTAAAAAATAAATCCAAGTACAGTTAGTTTCTGCATCTATAAATGAACAAAATATCTATGAACATTAGAAAAAGAAAAAGGAAAAGGGACTACAAATCTGTATGAATAAGATGAAACCTTATCTCTTAACAAGGTCAAGTATAAATAGTAGAAGATAGAGAAAAGGTATTTTGTGTAACTTTTCTAAACAATAAGACTTACAAGATTCAAATTATGTTTTATTACTAAACAAAGGAAGACTATAGTTTTTCATAACATAACTGATGACTTTATGAGATGGATGGCCAAGCATATCGTGCCATTTTGTACAAGAATTCAAAGTAATTGGCATTTTACAATAACTAAAATTAGAACTAGAAGTTGTAATAGTGTGAGCTTGAGTATTTCTAGTTTTGACGACATAATAGGTAAAAGGTGGAGTTAAGTAAGGCAAATGGGAAAAAGAAAATTGATCAAAAGCATACGATCAATTAGTGATTGGTACGTGCTATGTAGGCACACCAAAAGAAATAAATACCTTACCTTGAAAATTAATGTAAAAGCAGAAGTAAGGATTGAACCCACAAGGAGTTATTAGTTGGCAATTTATACTTTTACAATTAAAAAAAAGGGATTTAGTACTCACAAGAATAAATAAGCAATATATGAGAAGTAATAAATTGTAAATATTAAATTTAATTAGTCCAACAAGAATTGATCGGCTTCATATTCACTGTTAGGAATTCATCATAATCATCGACAAGTATTCAATTCATAATTTAGATATTTATTGTTGAGACCGTATTTCTATCCCTCCTTAGGTTTAGTTAATTAGAAACTCATAAACTAATTAACCTAATTATCAAATAACCATTAAACATGAGTTAAAGAGTCAACCTAATAGTAGTAATAATAGCTAGAAGAATTGGTAAAGCTAAATAGCATAAACACACGCGGTTGCATTCAACTTAGTTAATTGTCCTCCCTAGGTTTAACAATCACTAATGCAAAAAATTACTAACCTTAGTTGGCTCTTAAGTTAAAGGGACTAAAAAATTACATATTTGGTATTTAACTTAGCATTAGGTTGAGTCAATTAATTAATTAGCAAGACTCTTAGCAATTAAAAGACGTAATCATGAAAATAGAAGTAGAAGACCAACTAATACCAAAATCATAAATTGATCAATTAAATTAGAATCATGTTTCACAATGAATATCCTAGGATTTTAGCGTACCTGAGCTAATTAAATTGAATTAGCCACGTAGGGTTATAAGAAATTCTTAATTAAATCAGAGAAAGGGGACGAAGAGGAATGAGAGTAAAGGTTTATAGTTAAAATGGGAGTAAAGGTTTCATATAAGTTAGAATTTCTCACAATGACTCTTTTCCTCTGTAGAGTTTGTTTCTCCTCTTCTGGTTATAAAGGTGTAGGTGATAACCATTCTATTTCCTTCTTATTCCTCAAAATGATAGCACTTGCATTTTTATGTTGGGTTATTATTGTTTGAGGGTGTGGATTACCTGAGTTCTAAACCTTTATATCATCTATGGTAGTTGCCCATCTCCTCATTTGATCTTTTAATTCCTGGATGTCATCTATTGTGGCTTATTGAAATTTCACCATATTAGTAGCCATAGTTTGTACAATTTCCTTTAAAGATTTATTTGGGTTAGGGTTTGGAACTTGTGGCTACTCAAGTTTAATGGATGTGGCTACTAATTTTGTTGAACATTTTTGTGCCCATAGTTAGAATGCTCATTGTCCTTCCATGTCAAATTATAAGCCTTAGGGTAGGGATTGTATATCCTTGATTTACAAGGAAATCCAATTGCTTGTTCTAGGGTTTCCTCTTGAAAAGTTGGGCATGTATTAGTAGAATGCCTAACTACTGAACATATTCTACACATTTTTGCTGTTTGTTTTATACTTGTAACCATTTGATGAAAAAGAGATGTAAAACAAGAAATATACCAATCCATGGAAGAACTATTTATCTTATATACCAATCCTTGTAACCTAGTACTGAGTTGCTAGGAATTTGTTGCCATCTTTGCAATTAATCTTCTGGAAGCTTCTGGTGTCTTATCAATTAAGGACCCTCACTCACTACATCTACCATACTTCTATCAAGGGGTGAGAGACTTTTATAAAAGTATTAAATGAGAAACTATTAGTTGATCTGGTGCTGAGGACAGCTTACAAATTTTCTTTTATAACATTCTCAATACTTATATAAGGACTTTCCATTCTGTTGCATCCCCCCATAAATTGCCTTCCAAATGGTTGCTACCTTTGAAGCTAAAAAATATTTTCCAAGAATACTTTCTTCATCTTGTTCCACATGTTGATTATTCCAGAAGGTATGTAATAAAGCCAATCTTTCATTGAATCTCTTGGGAAAAAAGGGAAGGCTCTTAATTTTATTTACTCTTTGTTTACCCTTAGAGGTTTCATGCTTATGCATACCACGTTGAAATCTTTCAAGTGCTTATGTAGATCCTCACCTACAAGACCATGAAAGATAGTTGAAAAATGTATTGAGCTTGATTTAACTCAAAATTAACATTAGTATCTATACTAAGAAAAGTAATGTATAGAGGTAGTTGATTTAAATCAAGAGTAGCAAGCTCCTTAAGAGTGAGATCACTAGACATGGTAACTTCCTCCTCCATATTAAAAATTTCTTGACTTTCTTTTCAATTTCAAGACAAAGTAATCTCTATCTCTAAAATATATTGCAACTCGATTGGTTTTAATGATCTAATTGAAGTTATAAATGGGTATTTAAAGCTGAAATTTACAAAAACACAAACCAATTAGATGCACTCCCCAAAAACAATGCCAAAATTTGGTACATGCTGTTGCAAGCACATTAAAAATAATAAATACCTTACCTTACAAATTAATGTAGAAATAAAAGTAAGGGTCGAACCTACAAGGAGTGATCAATTGGCAATTTAAACTTTTGCAATTAGAAAAAGGGGATTTAGTACTCACAAGAATAAATAAGCAATAGATGAGAAGTAATAAAGCATAAAGATGAAATTCAATCAATTAAACAAGCATTGATTAGGTTCATATTCACCATTAAGAATTCATCATTGATCATTGACAAGTATTCAATTCAGAATTTAGATATTTACTGTTAAGACTGTATCTCTATTCCTCCTATAACGACCTTAGTTAGAATACCCTTTCACTGAAGTCATTACTCTTTTCTCTCTTTATCTCTTAATGCCATAGCGGATATATTATATTAATAACAGTATACATATATTTAATCATAATTAGTACACAAACATTAGCAATACATAGAAACTTATATTTCTCAATAGCTTTTAATGATTCTTTTATTAGATTAGAAAAATTATGTACATGCAATAGTAACTAGTACACTATCCTTAGCACAAAAACAGGAGGTATCCAGTTACTATTTCAAAAAGATGGCCAGTCAGTCACATAATATACAATATCACACTACAACTACATGGACTCATATATTGGAGAGTTCCCCTTACTATGAAATAGAGGATGGTGGAGATGCATCAACAGGTATCTCAACGAGCTCAACTACAGTCAAACCCTGAACAATGGGAAAGTACCCTAAAAAGAGCAGCTCTACCCAATCGACCGTGAACATCACAAACATTATATAGATCTACGTCTTTATCTATCTCTACTTGAACATAGCAGGAGAAAATAGTGAGAATATAATTTCCAATAAGTTCAATAATGAAGAAAATAATATTATATATATATGCTGTGCTATGTCCAACTGTATAAGTTACATAATTTATCAGCCATGTGGCATTAATGCATATATCATGTACACAACATCATACTAAAATTGGCATGTAAATGCATCATACAACATTTTCAAACATTAGACTGTATCGACAAATCACCCCCACTAAGGGCACATATAATTTTTCATAAAACTTTCATCTCATGGCTATTCATATCAATTTCATTTATATGCTATCACTAGCACAAATTCACCCATGCCCACTTGGTTTGGCTATAGATAGCATTCTCGTTCATAAATAAGGTGTCCCCTATCTTTTATCGGCACAGTAAGCCACGTGACCAAGCTACCAGAGTTAACTATAATAGGGTCTTTTCCCTATAACTTCCTCCTTATCAGATAGTCACCTTAAGCAGGGTATTTTCTCTGTAAAGTGCATATATTTTTTTCCCTTTTCCTTTTCATAAACAACCAAGGTATGGTATTTCTTGGATCAAAGCCATCCCAAAATAATTTCACAATTCTAGGACAATGATGTTATTGATACTGTGTGCCAAATATTTTCTTAAAAATCAGTGATTTATGCATGTATCAATGCAACATTTCCATATGCCATAGACTTCAAGAAAATGCATCCATACAGTATGTATAAGAGAAACAGAATAATTGCACTGGAATATGTATACTTTTTATTAATTCCAATTTAATTATTTTGGCCCCTAACCTTAGGAAATCTTAACCTTTAACCCTAAACTCCCTTTTATATTCCCACACATATCTCAATTAAATCCATAACATTTTACACACCTTTATTCCTTTTTTCTCATCATCTTGAATAATTATATTTCAAATAAACATGAATAAAATTTTTCTCCTACTCATTTTACGTCATATTTATCTTGATTCATTATCTTAGCTTTTATATACATATTTTAGGGTTCCTGATTTATTCATAATTAAGCATGATTTTAATAACTTTAAACTTACTTTTTTGTTTGATTTAAGTAAAATATGATTAGGAATTATTTTAGTTTGGTGTTTTGTGTTGTAGGAGCAAAGGAAGAAGAAAAGAGGAGAAAACATAAGAAATTCATAGAAAAATCTTAAATTGTAGTGATTCCAAACCTTTCAATACTAATTATACCAAATGTCTTACATATGAACTCCAATCAAAGTGATTCAAGTGCCTAAGAAATGATAAGACAATAATATACAAATTTTATGTTGAGCATTTTGGAAAATTTGGGAGAATTCAGAGCATTACATAGCTCAAAAGTAAAAATCACGATGCAATAAGATGAATCCTGACCAATCATCACTAATTAGGGTATATCACCGCAGCACCTAAAATTTAGTGTTGCGACACTGACGTGCCAAGAGATGGAGCACCATGATGCTAGACTTAGGCACCACAGCAGTGCATCCTTAGAAGCACATAGCACCACAGTGCTTGTTGCCTAAAAGAATGAGTGCCATAGTGCTGCCATAGAGCGCCGCAGCGCTCCAACTCCGGTGTAGAAAATTAAAATGCGATTTTTAGAGTTTTTTTTACTCCAATTGAAACCCAAAAGCCTATGAACTGACCTAAAAGCAATCCTACTTAATTAAGGACTCTTCCAACCTATAAATAAAAGGGAAAACAATTATTCAATCATCGAATCATCCAAATATCTAAGGATCAAATGATCAAATTCTCAACCATCTTCTTTATATTCTCTTATGGCTCTACGCGACTAATTTTCTTTTTGTTAGTTAAGGGAGATTGAAACCTCAAGGATGTTTAATTCATTATGAGATTTGGATTTGAGTTTATTAGATCAATTTTAATAGAGTATTGATTATTCATTTACTCTTCTTCTCTATGATTATTCATATGATTGTCAGGAAGGCCTACTAGTATATTATTTATTTTAATCTACTGCTTAATCATATATTGAACAAATTTTTCATCATTGTGATTTAAGAGAAAAATATGATTAATAATTGTGGATTATGAATTGTTAAACTTATGGTGAATGATTGACTAAATTAAATATAGCTGATGTGTCTGTTTATCAGTTTCTCTAATTCTTTATGCGGTTAATAAGTTATACTTTACCGATGTCCTAAAATATTACTTGTTAATTAGGGTTAATTGAGGTTATTGTTATCAATTAATAAACTTAAAAAGGAATAGGGATAGAATCTCAATAATAGATACTTAATTTAAGATTGATTGTGTTGTTAATGATCAATACGATTCCTTGTGGTGGATATCAATCGAAACTAACACTTTCATCATTAATTACTCTTTTATTATTTGCAATTATTATCATTTTATTTTATTAATTTACTTTTAGCATTCAAACCCTCCTTTTCTATTTCATAACAGGTAATATCAGTCTCTGTGGGATCGACCCTTACTCCTACTACTACAGGTTAGTTTTGAGATAAAGTATTTATTATATTTGGTGTACCCGTGATAGTACCCACTAAAGTTTGGCACCGTTGCCAGAGACTGTGTCTATGTACCTATTATGAATTTTTCTTCTTTTCCTTTTGTTCATAACTATGAACATGGCAGCCAATTTTCAACAATTTGGCACTAGGATATGCTTTCCATTAAGTTATTCTGGCGAGGTATGTGGTTTTTCCTTTAAACAACAACTTGCATATTTAACTTCTTCTGTTCGTCAAGGTATAGAAAATATGCAAAGAGAGAAGTTCTATGGAAATCATTCAGCTATGGGGCATCATTCTATTTGGTACCCAACTTTTCTTGGAGAATAATTTGAGCAAGTAAATATGGTTAGTAATTTCCCTGGACCACCATAAGTGAGGTATGATTCCTATTCAAACATGTATAATCTTGGATAAAGGAATCAATCATACGTTAACTATGAAACTCCACAAGCATATTAGGTTAAAAACTACCCTTATTACTAGCAACACCATCAATTGTACCAATCGAACCAATAATAAGCCAAAGATCCTAATTCAGGTATTTCATTAAAGGATTTGGTTCAAATTGTTAAGACTAATACTTTGCTAATTGAACAAGAAATGCAACAATTTTAGCAAGAAAATAGGGTCAGCATTCAAAACTTAACAAATCAAATGGGCCATCTTGTAATAGTAGTCAGTCGACTAGAGGCTTAGAATTCAGAAATTAAAGGTCTAACCCAAACATCATTAATGTAAAAGTAGGAAAATTCTGCATTTAATGAAAAAGATGACTTGGAAGTTGATATTAGTAAGCCTACTAATAAAGAGGCTGTGGAATCCATCTTGAATGTCAAATTCCAAGAGAAAATTACAGTAGTAGTGGAAGCACCAAAAGTGCATCAAATAGGTAAGGATCTTTCTATTTTATTACTAACTTCTAATAAGACACATGTACCCTCTATTTTGAAGTATCCTAATCTAGGTTTAAAAAAACTTCCTAGCCATTTAAAGGGCATATACAGTAGAGAACTATCCTAATGATAACCTCAAATAAATATGCCATACTCAAAGATAAAGGAAAGCTTCCCCCTGCTTTGGAAAAAATTCAAAAAGATGAAATTAAATTGGATGCTAAAAGCTACTCAAGACATTAGTTATGCCGATATAATTTGAGTTCTCATTTAATTAGACATTTGATTAATAATGAATTCCCCCCTCATGATGTAGCTGAACCTCAAAATTTTACAAATCCAAAGGCCTACCAATTCAAAATGGACATCAAGGATCCTCCATGAATGACATAGGGAGCTATAAGTTAAGCCAACAACATTAGCAAAGGTGCTTGTTGGGAGGAAACCCAACATAATCATTGCGAAAAGAGAGAAACGGAATTCAGAAAAAATTCAAGGTCTAGTAATGTAGCACTCTCAGCCTGCCCCAAACATGAAAATCAGAAAAGTTCACTTATCTCATATCTCTTCATATCTCCCTCTTTATTTTCATCTTTATTTTATATTGAGGACAATGTAAAGTTTGAATGTAAGGGTGGAAGTATATTTTTTTGAATAATTATGACTCTATTTTGAGTATCAATTTTTTTAATTTCACTATCATTGCACATTTATTGCATTTAGCAAGTTGAGCGATTGTGTGAGTGTTTCAATTTATGTTTTGTATTGTTAGGCACAAACAATAGCCAATGATATGACTATCTAAAATTTTTCAGCTTTTGAAAAATGTAGAAAATTTATGGTTGGGTGCAATTTTAACTCTTTTGCAATTTATTTTTGACTTTAGAATCCTAAATCATTTTTGCACAATAAATTTAGGCATTTGATTTCTCTTTTACTTAGAGAAAGGTTTATATAACTCAAAAATATTTTATTATCTCAATAAGATTTTAGAACTTATTTGAATGTTACTTGAGATAAAATTTTAGTCTAATACTATTAATTAGGAGATGATTTAGGCATTATTTGATAGATTGAGCCTTTCAAGCATAACTTAATCAGTTAGATATCATTATTTTCTCTATTTGAGCTTAATTGACTTTTTATTCTGTATACAAAAATGAGCCAAAAACCAAATTTTGTGATAAATATCCTTGTTTTTGACCCTATTCATTCACTTCATGATTATTTTTTTGAATATTTATTTTGTAGAGCTTTATTGACCAAATGGTGGAAGGGTGGAGCAAAGGAAAGAAAAAAAAATCCAAAGGAGATGGAAGAAAATTTCAAAAGAAAGGATAAAAACCTATGCAGTAGGTGAAAGAAAAGAAATAGAGAACCAAGAAAGAGAACGAATTGAATTTAATTGAAGCAAGAAAATGAGTGTGGGGGAAAATTTTCCAAAATTGAGAAAGTTCAAGAGATTAGAATTAGTCATGTAGTGCTGTATGATTGAGCCTAAAATTTTATCATCGTCCTACCCTATATTCTAACCACACTACAAACTGAATAAAGTCATATTGATCTTAGAGGTAATTTTGGCCTACATTAGTGGAGAGTGGCATGAAACATAAACCTATGACAATCTTAAATTAATTAGAGATATGTACCCAAAATTTTGAGATACATAAATTCATCTGGGTAAAGGAGATTTATTACCCAAAAACACACCCATGCTCAGGGTTTAAGAGAACAAAATAATGGATTACATTTGAGTTATTTTTGTGTGTGGTTATGACCTTTCAAAAATTTTCTTGAGCATATTTTCATGTTATAAGGCAAAATTTTGGTAAGCCTAACATTCACTACATATATTGATTTTTGTTTTTGTTTTTAGGGATTATTTTGCTGGGATTATTTTGCTTGTGGACAAGTAAAATGTTGAGTGTAGGGGTATTTGATGTGTTCATAATTTAACATAATTTTAATACCTTTAAACTTAATTTTTGTTTAATTTAAGTAAAATATGATTAGGAATCATCTTAGTTTTGTGTTGTAGGAGCAAAGGAAGAAGAAAAGAGGAGAAAAAGATAAGAAATTCATGAAATAATGCTGAATTGTAGTGATTTTAGACCTTTTAGCACAAATTAGACTATATCTCCCACATATGAATTTCAATAGAAGTGATTCAAGTGCTTGGGAAAAGCTAAGACAATAGTCTAACTCTTTAATGTTGAGTACTTTGGTAAATTTAGGATAATTCAAAGTGATACACAGCTTGAAATTCAGAATCGTAATGCAGCAAGACAAATCCTGACCCTTCGTCACTAATTGGGATATATCTCCCTCATATTAGCTCTAATTAAGGTGATTCTAGCTACTATGAAAATTTAAGAGATAGTGTTGCAACTTTAATGTTAAGAACCTTTCTAAATTCTGAAGCAATCTTAGTGCTGCAGCTCCCAAAAATTAATACCGCTGCATTAACGCGCCTAGAGTTGAAGCGCCATGGCGTTGTCATTGGGCGCTGGAGGCTTAGAGCAGCACGTCCTCAGAAGCACGTAATGTTGTGGTGCCCCCCTCCACTACATAAAATTAAAATAAATTTTTTAGGGATTTTGAATCTAATTGAAGCCAAAACCCCGAGAATCGACCTAGAAGCAATTCTACTTTATTTTGGACTCTCTCAAACTATAAATAAAAGGGAAAACAATCAGTCAATCATTGAATCATCCAATCATCTAAGGATCAAATGATCAAATTCTCAACCATCTTCTTCTCTTCTTCTTTAGATTCTTTTATGGCCTTGCGTAGCTAATTTCCTTTTTGTTGGTTGAGGGAGGTTGAAACATCAAGGATATTTTTTTTGGGTACAACATCATTAAGGATCTTTTATGCATTTTGAGATTTACAATTGAGTTTATTAGATCTATTTTAATTGGTTATTGATTATTCATTTGTTCTTCTTCTCCATGATTATTCATATGATTTCTAGGAAGGCCTACTAGTATATTTTTTGTTTTAATCTACTACTTAATTATATATTGAACAAAGTTTTCATTATTTTGATTTAAGAGGAAAATAGGATTACTAATTTAGATTATGAATTATTAAACCAATGGTGAATGATTGACTAAATTAAATATAGCCGATGTGTCTATGTTGTTTTAACTCTATTAGTTTCTCTAATTCTTCATACGGTTAATAAGTTATACTTTACCTATGTACTAAATGATTACTTATTAATTATGATTAATTGAGGCGATCGTAATCAATTACTAAATTTAAGGAGGAACACGGATAGAATCTCAATGATAGATACTTAATTTAAGATTGATTATGTAGTCAATGATAAATGCAATTCCTTGATGATGGATATCAACGGAAACCAACGCTTTCATAATTAATTACTCTTTTATTATTTGCGATCATTCTATTTTTATTTTATTAATTTACTTTCAGCATTCAAATCCCCTTTACTATTTCACAAAAGTTAATATCAGTATCTATAGGATCGACCCTTACTTTCACTACAATAGGTTAATTTTGAAGTAAGGTATTTATTATATTTTGTGTACCTGCGTCAGTCTCCACCTATTTAGCTATCCTTATACCTTTTCTTTAAACATATTTTTCTTCTCATTAATCATCTTTTTTGTGACAATTATATAATTTATCAACTACTTTAAGACATCAAGATATTTCAGCCATAGTGAGTCCAACACTTTTAGCACTAATCATACCATAACTCCTCATAACAACTTTGATTGACATGATTCAAGTTTTTCTGAATAAGCCAATAATATACAACTTTTACGTTTTCCACTTTGGGTAATTCTGTAGAAAATAGGGTGTCGTGGCCCCTTAAAAATTAGCACTGCAATACACGAGTTGACTCCTAACCTTTCACCACTAATTGGGTTATAACCCTTTCTCAATATGTCTGATTAAGATGATTCCAAAGGCTATAGAAAGCTAAGACATAGGGATACAAATTTGTTTCAGAATAATTTTTTTTCAGATTTCACATAAATCCTAGTCTCAAACTCCATCCATTCCAAGCACAATTTTGTCACTAGTATCATACATATTATAAAGATTCTTGCCACAAAAATCATTGCCCACAGATTCTCCAATTTGCATTCACTAAACTTGATTAAATAATAGACATGAAATGTCATTTATGTGTCCATAAACTGTCCAAAAAATTTATCCAATTCCAGGTAATTATCTCCATCAAATAAACACATATTGCAAGCATAAAACTCATGATATATGCATACAGAGATAGGTATCCATATAACACCAAATTTTGCACCAAATTTCTCAATAATTTCTACCAAGGTCTAGCAAATTTTCAGCCATATAATTCCAAATTTTTAAAATAGTTTTATTGTTAAAAACTTACCTTAAGAAATTCCTCTAAAACTCCTAGGTTATTACTCCTTATATCTCCTACTTTCTTGAACTCCAAACAATGATTTTTATACTCACTACTTTGGCACCCATCACTATGAAAAACAACCCATAAATTTTCAAAAATGAAGGAGGAAAATGAAGGATAAGAGTAGAAGAAGAATAACCTAGCTTAGATAGCAACTTCCCTTTCCGTCTTCTCTTTCTTTCTCCTTGAGCTAATGTATTTCTACTCATTGGTTTTTTTGTTGTTTTTCTAGTTTCCTATTTGTTTCAAGTTGGCCTAAACCCTCCATCCATTTTTCTCTCCCTGTTGACCGAATTAATGAGCAAGGAATGGGGAAGAATTATTATCTTAATCTTATGTAATGATTACATGAATTTAATCCCTTGTATATGTGTCATCTTGTGCTTCCAATTTTAATTTCAGCATATGATGGAATTGCTTGGCTAGAAATCACCCATCTAGTCCTCCTTCTTGGCCATGACACTTCATCTTAATTAGGCTTGGAGAGCAAGGAATAGTTATATTGATATTTTAAGATGATTTTTTGCTAAATTCCATTTAATTCTTTATTTCATTTTCCTCTTAATTTCCTTGTTATCCTCATTTAATTCTTATAGCTTATTTAGGTAATCCAATTCATTCTCATGCCATCTAACTTTAATTAAGATGGAATTAATGAGGAGAAATTCTTAAATTTGGGTATACCATATTTTATAACTCTCTTTATAAGCTCTTACACTTAATTATCCCAAAAATTCTCTTTTGTGTTTCTCACTCTTTTCCAAAAATTCTAACTCATGTATTCTTTTCTAAAAATATTTTTCTTGAGTCTATTAAGGCCAATTTATCTCATATTAGTGCCAAAAATTCATCTTGTATTAATTCTCCCTTCATTCCATTCAATTATGCAATTGTACAATTTTATTGAATTTGTTTTTTGCATTTTCCCCCTTTCAATTCCTTCTCATAATATCTTTCCAATTATATTTGATAGAATTTTTTTTAAGGATGTTACACCTCCTACAATTTAGTTAATAAAAAATTCACGAACTCATTAACCTTAACTATCAAATAAACCATAAACACGCATTAAATATTCAAACCAATAGCAACAATAATAGCTAGAGGAATTGGTAAAGTTAAATGACATAAAGGGACCAAATGATTAAGTATTTTGTATTTTGATTCTACATTAGATTGAGTCAATTAATTACTAGTAGGCCTCATAGCAATTAAAAGATATAATCATGAAAATATGAGTAGAAGAACAACTAATACCAAAATCATAAATTGATCAATTAAATCAAAATCATGTCTCCCAATGAATATCCTAAGGTTTCAATGTACTTGAGTTGATTAAATCAAATTAGCCGCACAAGGCCATAAGAAAATCTAAATTAAATCAAATCAAAGAGAGGAAGAGGAACGACAATGAATTATCTAGGAAATTTTGCCCCAAAAAGTTCCAAAGGATATATTTTCTATATCTTTTTAAATCCCTAACTCAGCGATTTATAAACAAGTCTACCGCACCAAGAACGTGGTAGCAGTCTTCCTGAATTTTCTCAATGTATACGACTTATGGCATTGCAGTGGGGAATTTCTACCATTGCAAAGCTGGAACTCTTAGGAATTAGTACTAGTTGCAACAGTTATGGCATTGGGATGCTGAGCTGTTGTTATGCTTTTCCTTTATTTTGCTTATTTTGCTTATTTTGCTCTAATATCCTTTAATTAAGCTCCATTTTAATTCCAATTCCCTATATTGCTTCCTACATTGAAATTTAGACTATATGAGCCTATATAAGCATTCATTTTTCACAAAACACTAAGTATTATAGGGTTAAATCAATATATAATAAATTCATATCTAATACCCCCACAGTTTGACAAAGAAAACTCAAAATAAACATGACTATCTTTACAAAACTTTAAGAAGAATTTTTTTCATTAAGGGTACATGAAGAAGGTTAGACAAAGAAAAAACAGTTGAAGGTTGAAAGGATGAAGAAACAGAAGATTTACCTATATGCCAAATATGAAGACCTTTACTATTGCCTACATGTAGTTGTGTTGAACCATGAAACTTAGCTTTATGTTTAAGATTGGATATATTTTGATCACATGGTTTGAAGCTCTGAAATCTAGGTACCAAGTAGAGTCAAAGAGTGTTTCAGGAGGTGCTACCATAGCAGATATATGCTGATGATTTTGGTGGATGTTCTTATGATAATTTTTAAAATTTCATGAAGTACCATTCTTATTCATTGATGCTTAGAAAGATGGGTGATACTTATGATAGCATGTTAATGCTTGATGGCTCTTTTTACCATAAACTTATCGAACTACTGAAGATTTCCCAAACCTCCAATCAATATTACCAGGCTACTAATTACAATGAACTCAAGATCTGCCTCTTCCTCTAAAGTTATGGTAAAATCCTTATCTATTTCCTTTGCCTCTAAAATTTTGAAAGGATGAAAATTTTGATTTCTTGTAGGATGGCCAAAGATATTAGAATTTGAAAAATTAATAGATAAAGAATAAACAATCTTGAATTGCTATTATCAACTTTCATATGCTAATAACAATGATTCAATGTCTCCTACACTATAAGGTCTAATATTGATGTCATAAAAGTTACAAATGGAAAGTACTCTTCTGGTAACCCCTCTAATATTGTATCTATATGATCACTTTTAAACATAGGGTGCCCAATACTATTTAATGAAGCTAATGCATTATTTATCTTTAAAAGATAATAACACTTAAGGCCCATTTCTTTGTATTCCACAATTGCATCTTGTACTGATTTTCCTTTGCTTAGGTTTGCACATTGAAAAATGACTCAATTCTACTCCCAACTTGTTGAGAAATTTCATAACCTACTACCCTTATAAGTATAATTTCAGTAATAAAAGATAGGAGCCAAGAAAGAATGAATTAGTCCTAACTTTCCCAGTCTATATATTCTTTAATGTAGTTACTTGCCAAAGCATCATGTTCTAACCGAAATCTTATAGGACTGAGATATTTAGATCCAAGAACCTTTTCAACTGATGACCCTTGATCATAGCCATGATTTGTAGTTCCAAAAAAGGTAATATTTCTCATCTAGCTTGCCTAACAACAAATAAGAAAATAAGACTTAATCAGCTTTTGTACTGACTAAGCTATTTAGAGAAGAAGATGGAATTGTTGAAAAATTTTACATGGCTTTAATACCATGTGAGAATTTAAGATAGGATGAAAGACTAACAAGAAAGAAAGAGAATGAAATAAAGGAAGGAAAATAATATAATGAATTGGTAAACTTATTCAATAGATGAAATATAATCCTGCATAATTACTTTTATATAAACTGCTAAATTTCAACAGTAGTATGGCCGAAAGGATAAAACTACTTACATTTAATTATAACAAATCAACTTAACTAACGTAGTAGCACTTATCCCTTTCATCTCAGGCTTTGGATTTTATGGCTTTTAGGTTTTAGGATTTTACTATTTTTATGTTTAGGTTTTAAGGTATTAGGAATTGAGATTTTAGGTTTTGAGGTTTAGGGTTTATGATTTTATGTTTAGGGATTTGTGTTTTGGGTTTCAAAATTTAGGGTTTAGGGTTTTGGAAATTGGGTTTTAGGGTTTGAGGTTTTTAGTTATAGGTTTCATGGTTTTGGATTTAAGATTTTGGGTTTTAGGACTTTTAGATTTGTGGTTTTGGAGTTAAGGATCAAGGTTTTAATGGTTTGATATTTGGGGTTTAGGGTTTTAGAATTTAAATGTATGAGGTTTGGGTTTGGGGATTTTGGTTTTAGGTTTTAAGTTTTGGGATTTTGAGTTTTGGTATAAGGTCTAATGTTTGAGGTATATAGTTTTGGTGTTTAGATTTTTAGGTTTAGGTATAAGGTTTTAGGGTTTCAATTTTAAAATTTTATGGTTTTAAGATTTAAAATTTAGAATTTATGGTTTAAGGTTTAAAATTTAGGGTTTACTATTTAGGGTTTTGAGTTTTAGATTTTAAAGTTTAGAGTATAAGTGTCAATTACTTATAAGTTAAGGGATTTTAGATAAAATTGTTTTAATTAAAGGATCAAAACGAAATGGAAAAAAAATTAAGGGACTAATAAAGCTATTTATTTATTTTTTTAAGAAATGGTGACTTAGCAAGCTCAGGTTTTTAGCCACGCTAGACTTAACATGTCAAATAGGAAAACTTAGTAGGCCACATCAGCATTCTTTTAATGACAATTAAGCATGAAATAATGGAAGAATTAACTTGTTCCACATTTGGTAAATTCGGAGACAACTGCGTGTAATAGTTTAAATTAAGTGATTAAAGTTTAAGGCCTTAGTAAATTCAGAGCCTAATTTGTATGTTTACTCTTCTTTATATCTTCAAGCAAAACACCTTAACTCTAATGAGAAATAAGCAAGCCTTAAAATTTTTTTTACTATAAAATATTAACACACCCAGCAGCTTCTTCAATCATCCAAAAATTGGTTTCTCGAGAAAACATAGGAAATATAGGAGAAAAGCTTCTTGTGATGAAGCACACTGTTGTGCTATCGCCTGCACTCAAAAATAGTAAAACCTTACCCCTAGAAACAAATAAATGCAGTAATGAAAGCAAGAGTCAAACTCATAGAGAGTGATTAACTGATATTTATGCTCTTATGACAATTATGGGGATTTTAGAAATAATGAAAAAGAAATTAAGAAATAAACACAGTTGAGATAATTAATCAATGAGAAAGCATTGGTTAGAGTCAATTTCCACCATCTGATTTATAACCCTAATCATCGATCTATATAATTCAATTCACTTTCAAATATTTACGATTGGAACTAATTTCCCATCCATCTTTAGTTTTAGTTAATTAGAAAGAATCGATCTAAACCCTAATCACTAAACAACCTCATTCAAGTGCATAAGATTTAATCTAAAGATAACATAAAGAAATGGAGAGATTAATAACGCTAAACAACATGAGCACAAGTAGTTACATTTAATCTAGTCAATTCTTGTTCTTAGGTTTAACAATTCTTAAGACAACAAATAATTAACCTTAGTTGCTTTGTAAATTAGAAGGGTCAAACAATTCTTGATTTAATATCTATCTTAACAGTAGATTAAATTATTCAATAAAATAGTGGATCCTTTCTAACAATCAACTGAGAGAATCATAAGATGAAGAATATAAGAAAAATTGATACTCAAATATAAATTGAATAATTAAATACAAATATGATCTCACAAGGTCACAACATCTGAGGTTTCTGTGTAACATCCCTTATTTTGTTTCTTTTATTAATAAAGGTACATAAATATTTAATTAAGGAAATAAAATTTATTAGATAATTTTTAGATATCTGAGGAAATATAATCCTTAGAAGTTTTTCACTTTATGTGTATACATAGAAAATGTTTCTAACATTAAGGGAATAAGTAAAGAGAGAAAATCTAATAGTAAAGATTAGAAATAACATACTAAAGAGAGGCGAAATTCTTGGGTAAGGAAGATAAATTTTTGGAAAGTAAAGGTATTAAAATTTCAAGAAGATTGGATTAGGATAATTTTTCCTAATTCAAAAACTAGAATTTCTAAGTTTAACATCTCCACCCATACATTAGGCTTTCACCTATGGACACTTCATATAGTGTTTTTCCACTTCACATGAGTTTTTAGCAAGCCAATAGGATATCCCAAGCAAGAAATAAAACATAGACTTAGACTAGGATATAGAAGTTGGACCGATAGCCCACAAACTGTGAAAATGTGACCAAACCCTCCATGAAAGGTAGAATTTCAGCCAAAACAAAGGAAATGGGTAAGAATGAGCCCAGATCCAAGAGGAAAAAATGAGAATCATGTGAGGAAATAATAGTGTAATAATAATCAAGATTAGGTCACATGGCATTAAGAAAAATATCTATATCCTACATTCATAATTTCAGCAAGTTGGTAATAATACATGGCATTAGGATAAAATATTTATATCCTACATTCATAATTTCAACAAGTAGGTAATAATACATGGCATTATGACAAAATATCCTTATCCTACACAAATAATTTTAGCCAAGCAAAGGAGACTCAAGGGTTAGAAATTTGCCACCTAAAAAGGTAAACCTATCATACTTAAGTGAGACAAAAGAAAAAGGAAATGAATCCCTAAATCAAAAGAACTTTGTTCCTTATCTTAAGAACATTTTATCATAATTTTCAAAATACAAATCTCTTTTTGCTATGCATATCTTGACTAAAGGAGAGGAAGACAAGAACATGAGTTGTCTTTCCCCCAAAAATTAACTAAGTGCGTCCTAATTGTGATAGGTTAGACCCATGATTATGAGAGGTGAACAACTTGATAGTTTATTTAAGTAAAACCCACCCTTATAACATTATAATTTCGTCCAAGTGAGGGGGAGAAAAAATAGAAGCAAAGTAGAGTGAGGAAAGGAGAGAAAGAGAGGAGAAGAGAGGAAGGAAGAAGAAGGAGAAGTCTAAAGGACTAAGTACTCAAGCTACTAGAAAAGTTAAGGGAAGGGAGGAATTTTGCTACTTCCTTCAAGAGGAAAAAAGAAAAATAATTCACTAAGTGAGGTAGGGAGATCTTTAGGTAGGTTTAACAATATCTCTTTTTGAAGAAAATTTTTGAAATTTGTAACATTTATATGAAATTTTGATCTTAGAACTTTGATGAAATTTACAATATTTGCTACCTTAATGATTGGCCATGGATGTTTCTATATCATGTTACATGTTGATCTTGTATGTGATGGATGTTTTGAATACTTCAGTTGGTATGAAAAGTTTTGCATATATATAGCTATGGGTGACAAAAATTTAGGACTTTTATGCTCCTGTTATGTATATTTGAATATGGTAAAAATTGGATGGAATATGGTTAGATTGGTAAAATAAGTATGGACTTAAACACCTAGAAGAAGACCATGAGAAATTTCTATTGAGAAACCCCCTTAGAGATGCATGATTTTATTTTATTTTTCTTTTGAAGTGGATGATGGAATATGTTAAATTAAGTAAGAAATATAATTAAATGTTGAGATGAGTAGTTCTATGGTGAGGTGGAAATTTGGAAGAAAAATGGAAGAGGACTTAATAAAAGGATGAACTAGAACTTTAAGAAATTTAAGAAAGTCTAGGCTAAGAAAATTGAATTTCGGTGTAACCAGAGAAGCTTCTATTTTAAAATTCTAGGAAGCATCGATTAGGAATTAAAAGAAATGA
The DNA here is from genome assembly GCA_037074535.1 of Gleditsia sinensis. Classification (NCBI taxonomy): domain Eukaryota; kingdom Viridiplantae; phylum Streptophyta; class Magnoliopsida; order Fabales; family Fabaceae; genus Gleditsia; species Gleditsia sinensis. The sequence goes on along the minus strand of CM073468.1, from coordinate 21,278,728 downwards.
TTAACATGGAAAATGTAGATATATGTTTCACAAATTTTTAGCCACTAGAATCACTTAATTTGGAGTCTATATGAGGGTGATATGGTACAATTAATAAGCAGTGGTTAGAAAATATTTAACTAGAGAAGAATCTGTTAGGTAAGTTTCTGTGTTTGAATTTCTGGGTAAACTCTATAGGAAATTAAAGGAAATTGTTAATATACTAAATATAGATATATGTCTCACGGATCTATATACTCTAAAATCACTGAATGTGGAGTCTATATGAAGGAGATATGGCTTATTAATGAGTAGAGGTCAGAATCAGTTTAGAATCAAGGGTGATAAATGTAAGCATTTTTTCTTTTCAATTTTTTAGGAATAATTCATAAGGAATTGGAAGAAATGATAAATATAAAAGTTGCAGATAAGTGTGTTAACTTTTAATAGGATTTATAATCACCTCAATTGGAGTTCGTATAAGGGAGATATGATTGACTAAGTGAGGAAAAGTCACAGAACACGACCAGGCCGTATTCTGGGTTGCTTCAGCATGGATAAGCCGTGTCAAGGCTATTTTTTAGTATGTTGAGTTTTCAAGCATGACTGTGTCTTAGAACATGACCAAGCTGTGTTGGGAGTTGGTAAACCTTATTTTTAACATTTTTCTACCATAACTGAACTTCATTAACTATAGGGTAATAATAGAAACCAAATTGGAGAAGAATGCCCTATAAAATTTGTGAAAATATGTGTTGAAAATGATATAAGTAGGAGGAAAGTAACTAGAGGCCAAGCATAAAGAAAACAAAAAGATGAAAAATAATATTTAAAAAAAAAGAATCTTATAAATAGAAATAATAAATACTAGTGTATGCCCTAGCCATTGCCATTACATGAACTTCTTATCATCTTAAGTGTGTAATTTTGACATAGAAATATTTTATAAAGTGATATTAAAAAATGGTTATGATCATGACATGATTTCATTTTACCAATGATTTTTGGTAGTAATTATGCTTTAATGACACATTATGGTATGTGAGTATAATGAATATACTTGTTATTGAAATCATATTTTTGGCTATTAACGTGAAAAGAAAAGAAAAGAAAAGAGACGAGCACGGTCACATGGCAGTCTGTGTGGTGCACCAGTAGGGGACGCCCTACTAACGGCTATGATTATGTTAATGAGAAAAGAAAGAGAAAGTGTGACATGTCGGACGGAGCGAAAAAAGCCCATACCGAAGAGTAGAAAGTACTCATCCTGACCGGGGTAGCTTGATATGAAAATAAGTTGATAGCCATCATATGATATTCTGAAAATATTTTTTTATGCCATACATGTCATTACTGTACAATTTTCATATGTATAAATAAAGTGCATTTATGTGACCTAAGATATTTGCTGTAGCTTATACAGATGAACATGACATGATGAGCTATATTGATGATAATTATGATTTATTGTTGAACCTACTGGGATTTAATTCTCACTATATTTTTATATCATGTTCAGAAGACTAAATATGCAAATATTCTCTATGACCGGCTTTTAGCGTACGTTGGGTTGAGTTGGCTAAGATCCCGGTGAAGGTGCAACAACTCGCACCTGTATCCTCGGACCTGGTCAATATGGATGAATAAGATGTAGATGTATATGTATTTAATTTTTCTATGGATGTTTTTAATTAATGATGTGTATGTGAACTCAGAATTGTATTAGTGTTAATGGTATACCATAAACCTTAATTATGCTTGGTTAATTTAATTGAATTTTATTATGAGTTAAATAGTTAGAAGTAAAGAGGTAATGACTTCGTGAAATTTTTTTAAAAAAATATATGTATATATGTAAAAAAAATGGGGTTGTTACATTCTGTCTCCTCATACTAGTCAAAGTAACCTAGAAACACAGGGCCATGAAAGAATAAATAGAAAAACTAAAGAAGGAGAAAAAATATCTCAAATAAACCTAATTTACTCTACTTAAAAAAATTTTGCTGCTCTAACGTCGCAACTCTAACGTCGCAACCCTAGTGGTTATACAATTCTTCTCAAACTTGGTTTCTTTTTGACATCGTGGCTCTAGGGTTTCACCATTTCAACATCACTTTTACTATAATTTAGGACTACTACTTATCTTTCTAGCATCATGGCATTGGCTTTTCACCATTGTGGCGCAAAGCTACTAGATTCTGACTCTATAATTTTAGGTTTTGGTGTTGCAGAGCTAGCTTCACACTACCACAGCATTGGAACTTCTATCTTGATTTCCCAAGTTTTTGTTGTTTTGCTCCATTTTGTATTTATTGTCCTTAATTTCTTTTTACATCATAATACAAGCTTTATGATTGTAATATGGCATCAAATAGACATAAAAGACTAGGTATTAATGGAGAAAAACATAACATATTATAGATATATCACACTCATAATGCCAAGAGATAGAATTATTTTTGTTGTATGATATGGAGAACTTTAAAGAAAATAGTCTCTAGGTAAGAAGATATCATTAAAAAGAGAAATAAGAAGGTTAAAATGATTTTAGGACTAGATATGGATGTTGTTGACATGGAGTAAAGGGTAAGGGATGTTGTCCTTTAGGGATAAGCTTCTAGGTTTTAGTGAAGACCATAATGAAGATTAGTGGGGTTAAAGAATAGATATTCTAATAAGGAGGAATTTGAAGTGGAAAAGTCTAATGAGTGCTCCAAGTTAATAATGCATGCAATTTGTGATTGTAAACATGTTTTGAATGTTTGGAGGAGACTTGAGCATTATTCATAATGTAAAATTTTCTTTTCTCTTAACATTTAAAAGTGGATTAGTTTAACCTTTCAAATAAATTAGGTTGGAACTTAGTATCTTATGATGTTTTGTTTGGAGTGGCGACATGGCTTTTTTGGGCAAGTCGTAATAAATTGTTTTCAATGGCAAGAGAGGTTAGAGTGGTTATCTGATTACTAGGATTATAACTCAATATCAAGCTATTATTGAAGCCGTGAACACCTTTCTTTTTGTGGGAAAAGCAAGAAGATGAAACTTGAGAAGCTCATTTTTTTGGAAATTTCCAAGTAGGGAATGGTTGTAACTATACATTGATGGCTTTTGCAAAGTTTTAGATAGGTTGGATGGTTATGGAAGGATCATAAAGATGTCCTATGTTCTTTCGTGTGGGTTTTTCATTTGACCATAACCGGTGTAACTATCTTCATGATAAACTTTGTGGATTCTTAGTGGGGCTTCGAGTGGCATAAGACAATAAGATAAGGAAAGTAATTGTTGAAACTGACTCCATTTCTACTATTGAGTTAGTGAAAAGTATGGGTGTGGATTCCCATCTTGACGCTAGAATTGTCCATGTGATAAGAAAGATGTTGAACAAGAACTAGTTGAAGCAAATTTAACATTCTTATAGGAAGGGTAATTGATGTGCAACTAGACTGGCTAATATTTCTCATTCCATGAATTATGGTCTTCATGTTTTCAAGAACCCTCCTGGCTATATCTCTATGTTTTTGTAAGAGGATGAGATTAGAATTTCTTTTCCTACATTAAGTGCTTAGTGGTCTTGGGCTCTTACCCCTTTTTAACAAATTAATGAAAAAAAGAATTATTATTTTGTTAGGAGAGATATGGGATGTAGAGTAACCAAAACACCAAAACTAATATAGGTTTACTTAACCATGTGTGGCAAGTTTGATCCTCCTTTATTAAAAAAGCTAAGATCATAGTTGTTCTTTTAAGGGATATTTAATATTCAAATACTAATAATGGCTATTAGTGGTTTCTTTGAACACTACAAGAAAATTATGAATTAGTAATGAAATTGGTGTGACAATTAGTTTATGAGTTGTCTCTCAGTCAAATGACAATTAGCTGCAGAGCATGGTTGTACATAGTGAATGTTCGACAAGATTTACAAGACAGAGTTTGGTTAGCACCATGATAGAGCAAGACCTCTGCCATAAACTCCATTGAACAAGTTAAAAAAGAACTCAACGATTGAGTGTTCTTTTTCAAATGTATTAAGTATGGTGATGGAAAGGATTTTAAATATTCATATGTTTCATTTGCTTACAAATAAAAGGAATTGTCCACAAAGAACTGAAGTGCTAGATGGGTTGGTGGAAAGGGGTAATGCCACATTTTTTTTATGATAGATACTATTCTTTATGTTATTTAAGATTGCCCAAGGTCTATGATTATTAGGAGCTTAATACTATAACCAAATCGATAGGCCTTTTTTTTTTCTATTCATTCATTCTTATTTCTTGATTCCAAACTAATCTAGCAAGTAGTGACCAAGATGAGAAACAACAAGCCTAATGTATGAGCTTTGGCACCATTATTTAGATGTTGTGGTAGTGGCATTACTAATAGCTTCATGATTAAGGTTTCTCTTTCAAGTAACGCTAAGGCTTCATGGTGAAGGTCCTTACAAAATGGTGAGATTTTGGGTGGAAGGCATTGGACTATGGGTGGTTCAAGCTCCAAGGCTATACATAAGTTGGGTCAGGTTGGGCATTTTCCTATCCTAAGGCATAGGTTGCTTATGAACTAGGTTTGTATGTGAAGGCCTAGTTTCAACCTGGTGAACTACTAGCATATGTTTCCTAATTTTTAACCAAGTTTAGTCAAGCTTATCAAGCAAATGACCTTGATTCAAAAACAAGGGAGGTTAGAAATCATATTTGCTATAATTATAAGCACTTAGCAATCCCATTGCCAAGTTCAAAAGAAAAATTGCAAGCAAGAAAGTAGGCTAAAAGATGATGATTTTAGTAGTAATAGCATCTTCTATAATGTCTTTCTTTCCTTGAGTTAACCTCATATTTATTGGTTACAACCCTAGGAATTCTATTTATACAAATACATGAAGGGGTTAAGTTAAGATGAAAGATGTGGGTCATTTGACTTTATAACCATCACAATGATAGAAAAAGGGTTTGAATTATAGGTTTAGGGAGTCATGATAAGATGCAAAATATGTGAAAGTTTCCGTAGAGCATTTGTGAACTGGGCACATCAAAGTAAGAAGATTTTCCAAATTAACTAGTTGTTCACAAATTATCAATAATCTACTCAACTATCCACACACACACACACACACACACACACACACACACACATATATATATATATATATATATATATATATATATATATATATATATATATATATAGAGAGAGAGAGAGAAGGTAGGTGAAGTAAACTTAAGAGTGTTTTTTAATAGAAAAATAACATTTACCGGCACGGATCTATACTACTAATTGTAATATCCATTAATATAATAATCATTGCAATGTCTCTCTTAATTTATGATTATATTGTAAATAACACTTAAAACGACCCAAATATCCTTCCTTATTTTTTGCGAACAATTGTGGCCAAATTACTCTTTCGTCCTCAAACCTATTTTTCAATTTTATTTTGGTCTTTCAACAAACAAAAAAAATACTTTTTTCAAAATTTCTTAGTTTTAAAAAAAATCACTTATATCCTAAACTATAATTTAAATAGAAAAAATAAAGAAAAGTAATTACTTTTAAATTTAAAAGCCTAAAATCTTAAAACTCTAAACCCTAAATCATAAACCTCAAAATCTCAACCAATGAATCCCAAAATCTAAAACATCAAAACTCCAAACCCCAAAACACAACACAAAAACTCCAAACTTCAAAATCCCGAAAACTCCAAAATCTAAAAACACCGAACCTCAAACACCAAACATTAAAACCTTAAATCTCAAAATCTAAACTCCAAACACTAAACCTCAAACCAAAAAGCTCCAAATGCAAATCCCAAACCCTTGAACCCTAAACACTAAAGACCCCAAACATTTAAACTTGAAACCCTTAATCAGAAAAGACAAATTTTCAAATCTTAAACTCTAAAATCCAAAATCTCAAACCATAAATCTTAAACTCCCAAATCCAAAAACCCAAACACCAAATGCCAAAACTCCAAACCCTAAAACACAAAACACTAAACCCTAACTCCAAATTTCAAATCCTAAAACTCCAAACTCTATACATGTTAGGGTTTAGAATTTTATTGTTTAGGGTTAAAAATTTAGGGTTTAGTATTTTTAGTTTGGGATTTAAAGTTTTAAAATTTAAGACGTTGAATTTTGGGATTGGGTTTTTATTTTGAGATTTGAGGTTTTAATGTCTTTATGTTTGGAGTTTAGATTTAAGATTTTAGGTTTGGAGTTTGGAGATTTGAAATTTAGAGTTTGAAGTTTTAAAATTTAAAGTTTAATATTTGAAGTTTGAATTTTGTGATTTGGGCTTAGGATTTTCAAATTTTAGATTTAGAGTTTAAAATATAGAATGTCAAAATTTAAAAATTTGAAGTTTTGATATTTGAAATTTGAGATTTAAAATTTATGTTACGTTTGGTAGGTAGAAATGAGTTGATGGAATGGGAATCTGCATTCCCATTCCATTAGCGTGGCACGTTTGGTTGACAGATTCCATTACCCATGGAGATGTGATTCCTTTCTGTGATGCAATCCGCATTCCGTCTCAAAAGCCATGGAAACACGACGGAAGAGGTGGAATCCTATATGAAAAGACTTAAATACCCCTATCTACTTTACTTTTTTTTGTCTGACTCTCCTTTCATTTTCAACGGATCTCAGCTTTGTTCCTCTGCTTCCATCTCTCGCCTCCTGCTTCCCTCTCTCGTCTGGGCATCCCGCTTTCCTCTCTCCCTCTCTCGACCTCCTGCCTTATTCCTCCTACTTCTATCTTTCCCTCTCTCGGCCTCCTGCTCAGCTGGTTCAAGATTCCTGCTTGGATTTGCAAGTTTTACGTCAAGGTGTCTCGATCTGTGTTTTATCTATGCATCGCTGCAATTTTCTGGGTTCTCTCTACATCTTCACCTGCATTTCTGGGTTAGCACTGCGTTCCTTGATCTTCTGCATTTCCTGGTCTTCAACTTTTTTTGGGATTTCCTCTACATTATTTTCTAGTGGGGTCATTTGGGCATTCTCCTTCCCGAAATGCATTTTTTGGTTTGGTGTCATCTGCATGGCCGAGAGCATAGATCTGAATGCAGATTTTTGGATGATTTCAGACAAAGAACCCAGATGATTTCAGAAAGAGAAGAAGAGGAAGTATGAGTTTGCTTCTTGGAATTACTCAAACGTGGCCATAGAGATAGACAGAGAATGAGGGATGTCTTAATTTTCCATTATTCTGCAAAAAATTATAGAGTATAAATTATATTGGGCAAAAGTTGTCTTTCTACATAAGGAATGTTTGATAACAGTCCTGGGTGGAAACATCACAATATATTGATGAATACAAGTGAATGGTGGATTTTTTTTTATATAAATAAATCAAGAGATGATAACATTCATATTTGCATAAATTTTAGCAAAGTATAATAAAAACAATAATTATGTATTTAATCGACATGTATTTTCTCGCTTCTGTTTTACCCAGAACTTTACAGTAACGTGGTTTTTTGTTTAAAATCATCTAAAAATATTTGTATTCAGCAAATAATAAGATTAGTACTGAGGCACTATAATGGGTATATTTTGCCTTTTAAATTTCTCAACAATCTCTGTAGTGGATATTGATGTTCTGTTTTGACCTTGGTCATAACTCTGATGCCATTCTTTTCCATATATTTACTTCATATGTTTCTCATTTATTATTCAATTTTATTCAATATTGTTGGCCCGTTCCCATTTCAATGCCTCTGCAAAGTTTCCTTTGGGTATGTTCATGGGTATTCTTTGAAATAGTTTTCTTCCTCTTTTCTACCATGTTGCGTTTGTTTTGTCAAAATTAATTTTTGTTATGAATATTTTTAATAAAAATTTGATATTACTAATCATTTTTTTATTTATATTATTTTTAAATAAATTTTTAAATTTAAATAATATTATTTTAATAATTTTATGTTTTAAAAGTATTTTTATCTTTTTATTAATTTTTTATTCCATTCTTTTACATCGCATACTAAACATAATTTTTTTATTCTATTTTATTTCATTCAATTCTATTCTTAATTTTTATTTCTACTTATTTCTTTACCACCAACAAAACCATACCTTAGAGATTTAGAATTTGAAATTTTAAAGTTTGACATTTAAAATATTAAATTTTAGAGTTTATTATTTAAAATTTTAGATCATACTCATATGATTTATATTTTAATACATGTAAAATACTCTTATCTAAGGTCTTACACTTCACCCAAAAGGTCAAGCGAATCAATGGTATCATTTTCGGCTTTCTTGCTCATGGAAGTATTGCTCAGGTCCTATGAATTTCTTTCTTTGTGAATATTGCTACCTTACTTGGCTATTCTTCGCATCAATCTAATTTGATTAAGTTGACTAAGTCTATGTATAGGCCTAGCTGATAGAGTAATAGTGAACATAATTATCTTATTAGATGTATCAAGTTTTGGCTTAAGCATGAACGGGAGATTAATTTTTTTTCATATCCACAGAGAGGCTAATTGGTGTGTAGATTGGCTAGCCACCTGGAGCATTGAAATTGTTTAATGCTTAAAGAATTCTTGCCCCCAGATTGGGAATATTGCCTTTTGATGATTTAATAGAAAGCTATTTTCCTCATTTAATTAAGCTGTAGTTTCCTCTCATCTTGTGCTTTTGACCCGACTTTCAATAAATTAAAAAGATATAATACATTCAACATTTGCTCTTAATAAAATAAGTAAGCTTTTCATCACAAATTTGATATTTTTATAAATTTAAAAAATAGTTAAATTAAAATAAAATAATAATTTTAAGAATTAATTTATACATTTAAAAAATTTTAAAAATAAAAAATAAATAACTTCATAAATTTATATATTAAATTATTAATTTACTTTTAATTCATTAATAATTGCAATTCAGTTTATTTTTATCATATATAAATTATTTTACAAACATAAGTAATATATTTTATTTTTTAAGTTGAGTGGTGCCGAGCAATAACTTTTCAATCTTAGTTCATTTAATAACATAGTATATAATTACGTTCAAACTCATTTTTCTACTATTGGAGTCCACTCAAATTTTTGTGGTGAACAATAAAATTGAATTAAGTCAAATTCGTTTAGCAGAAGAAGTTGAGATTAGTATCATATAAATTATAAATTCATTTATAATTCAATTCATTTTAAAATCGAAGTGGCAAAATGTCTTTAAAATTTTTTATTCAATATCAATAAAAAAATGAAACACAATCTAATAAATTCTTATAAATTTAACCTCTACAAATATTTTTTGGTGATTAAATTTACCTAAATTAAATAAATAAAATTTACTCGTCCATTTATCCTTTTCTACACGCCTTCACAGTGAAATCTCAAATTTGTGGTAAGCGCGATGGCCCCATTGTTTATTGAATGCAAAGTCTATGAATGCACCAGACTGTAAAGTGATTGATGCGTGCAGGCTTTAATGAGGGATAGGATAGGCCACCCATGTGTCATTTATGGGCTCCACCTAAAGATTTCTGCCACAATGATCGACACAGATCGGCGATTGTGACCACTCCATGCCATTCTTTTCGGACGGTCAGAAATATTATGAGAAAGTCTACCGTTCAAAGAGAACAAAGAAAAATTAAATAAAGTACATAAAAGAGCAATTTCTTTTCATTTTTTTGTGAAGAATTTCTTTTCCTTTAGCAATTAAAAAATGGTCATGATATAAATATAGAAAAAAATCATTATATCGATAAGTGGGAAACACTTGGATACCAACTAAAAATCACACAATTATATAGTTCATAGCTACTGATAATCTCAACAAAGTTCTTTCTCTGAACTTATACTTCTATCATTGCAACCGTCTCAACATATTATGTTTCCTCTTAACTCATATACCTACGACTATGAGATGGATTCATACAACTGCCATACAGAGCTTTTTTTATTTTTTTTGGGCTAAGATGCATTATTTCACTTTCATTTTTTTTTGTAGTTTAATTATGACGGTTGTATTAGAGTTTTATCTAAAATTAATTCACACTCATTATCTTATATCAATTTGATGTAAGTATTTGTAATATGCATTTTAAAGAAATCTCCACTTTTTATTGTACACTCCTCCATGCATGTACTAAACATTAAATTTTGATTTACGATTTACAAGTATTTTAGTCATCCTTGTTCAAAAATAAGTTCAGAATGAAGTTTCTTCACAGTTATAAACAATATTTTAAAAATTAGACTTACTATTAAACTGATAAAAAAAATTAATTCACGGTTCATTAATTGAACTGCAATTGAACTACTATCAAACCAATCATAAAATATTATTTAATTTTATACATTAGTTATAATATATTAAAAATATAGTATATAAAATTAAATTAAATAAATAATTTAAAATTAACATTATCAAATAAGAAATATTAATATTATTGAATAACTTAATTGCAGGTAAAACAAGCTAATTTCATAATCTTATATGATATAATATTCAATATTTAATTATTTAAAACATACTAATAAATTATGAATATCATAAAAAAAAATTATTGAGTTAGCTTAGAATTTATAAATAAAATTTAGTATTAACTTAAGGCCAAATTATCATTTTGGTCTCCTAATATTATTTTTATTACAAATGGGTCCTCTTAACTTCAATTTTTTTTTTGATAAAATCCTTTGACTATTATGACAGTTTGAAAGTGATTCTTTCGTATCATATTTTTAGTAGGGATGAATATAGGTGCGGTTCGATTCGATTTTGGGGCTCAACCAAACCGAACCGAACCACAAAAATATGGCAAAAAGTGGATCTAGTCGGTTCGGTTTGGTTCTATTAAACCGAACTAAATCGAACTGCTAAATAGCGGTTTGGTTTTTTGATTTTTTTTGAGCCAAATTTTTTTGATTTTTTTTAGCCTATTTGAATTTTTTTGGGCATATTTTTTTAATTTTTGTATCAATTTCAAATTTTTTTTTTGGGCCCAAATAGAGATGGCTAAGTTTTAAAAAAAATATGTAAAATATTTTTAAAATATAATAAAAATTAAATTTAATTATATAAAATTAATATATTTAAAATAATTCGGTCCGGTTCGGTTTGGTTCAGTTGAGTCTCGGTCCCAACCGAAAACCGAATGGAACCGAATCGGTTGATTTTTTTTTAAAAAAATCGAATGAAACCGATTTTAATCGGTTTGGTTCGGTTTTTAATCGATTCGATTCAATTTTATCGGTCCGGTTTGATTTTTGTAAACCCCTAATTTTTAGTCCATCTTTGTTAAATATCTACATGGCAAGCCGCGTAGCATCTTAGTTACCACTCTATGTTAAATGCCAATTTGGCATGCCAAGTGGCATCTTATTCACCATCATCTTCTTTATTTTTTCTCCCTTTTTGAAATTCTTTCAATCTTCTTCATTTTATTCTTCACTATCTCTAATTTTCACTACCACATCTGTACTCATAATTTACTTGAAGGAGTTTACTGTTTGGATTCTTTCCAGCTAAAACATTTGCAACCTAATAAGGCTTTGATATGAATATATTGTGCTACGTTTTCTCCCATTATATTTAGTATTTTATATTTATTTGATACTTAAATGCATTTAATATGCTTATATTTTGACTTATGAAGCAATTGGAGGCATTAGGTGCAATATGAAGCTATCTTGGAGGAAATAATAGCAACAGAGATAAAGATATAGAATTTAGGACAGAACCTCCCACATTGAGATGGCGAGAAGTTGCCATTGTGACACAAGAATTTGCATAACAGTGTAGAATTCCAAAACTTTTAGAGTCGTGATGACAAAGAGCCAGGGTCGTGATGCTAGAAAAATGAGTAGTAGCACTAAATTCTAGTAGCTTCAGAGTCACAATAGTTGAAAGTCAATGCTACGACGCTAGAAGAATCCCAATTTAATTAGGATTCCAATAGCATCGGCGTTTAACAGTGGAATCCTAGCGCCACGATGCAAGTGTGGAAAACTTGTTTATAAATAGCTGAGTTTAAGTTTAGTTAGACATCTTTTGGCAACCCTCCAGGGGGATTTTTTTATAGAGAACTCATCCAAACCTTCTTCCCTTCTCTTTATTTTTGTTTTTATTTTGGCCCTCCATAGCTAGTTTTTTTTAATTTGTTGAAAAAAATTGAAACCTCAAGATTTACTTATTGTGAGTTATGATTCCATTTTCATTCATTCAATTTATAATTGGATATTAATTGCTCTTCTACTCTTAATTTTATGATTTGTGTGATCTTTTGATTGCTAGTAAGCCTACTAATTCACTATTATAAAAGCGGAGAATAGCGACGGTCGTTTAACGACGGTCAAACCAACCGTCGTTAGATCATGGTTTAACGATGATTTTTTAACCGTCGTCCAAACAAGATATATAACGACGGTTTATGAGTAAACCATCATTATATAACGATGGTTATGACTGAACCGTCATAAAACCAGCACTAATACCCGTGAACAGTCTATTTTTTATTGCAAATCATGACGGTTGTGTTAACTGTCGTTATTTTACGACCGTTCTTTCAAACCGTCGTAAATTTTCACGGTAAATGAACCGTTCATGGGGATTAGGGCCCGATTTTGATGACGGTCGAGCTTAAACCATTGTTATGTCACGCGCTAATTAGATGACGGTTTACCTAAAACCGTCATTAAATGTAGGTTTGGCGACTTTTTTTTAATAACTGTCTTTAAAACAGTATTTAACGATGGTTTGAGGAAACCATCGTTAAACCACAATTTTTCTTATAAAACCGTGATTTCTCCTCCATTTTCAATATGCAATTCAAATTTCTCTCTTCTTATTGAGACAAACACTTATGAGTGTATTGGTATCGGTAGTTCGAAATTAGTTACTCCTATTTGAGGTAAGTTTTTAAATATTTGTATTGTTATGAATTAATTATTGATTTAAATTGCAAGTTTGGTTAAATTTATTAAGATATTTGTTTTTCAACTTTTTGTTTAGATATTTCGGTTATCTACAGACATTTGTGATTTGGAGTTGTTTATTTTCATATAAGGTATGTATTTTAATTATTTTTAATGTTGTGAATTTTTTTTATATATTTTTGTGTTTGACTTAAATTATAATTTAAAAAAAATAGTTTATTAGAAATTGTTTGTTATGATTTTAGTCAATATTGTATTATGTTATGTAGGTTAAATATATGTTTTTAATTTAATCAAATTAACAGTAATCATTATTTAATATTTACATTTGTTATAACAATAAAATAATTATTAGTTATTATTTAAAAAGAATGTCATAATTATTAAGTTAGAATTTTATGTTAATAATTATAAGGTGAAACAATTTGAATGAATTAAGAAGTAAAAAGTATGATTAAGTTACACAAATAGTAAATTTTGTAATTGTTATTACAAAAATTAAGAATACAGTAATAATAGTATTAAAATTAAATTTGTGATAATAAAAAAAGTTATCATATTAATAAATATAATTAAATATTATACATAAATTATTAATAAAAAAATTGGTTAATGATAATTATTTAAAGTAAAATTTATATTTATTTATTATTAATAAATAATAACTTAATTAAGAAATAAATATATTATTTTTATATTTATAAGTTTAAAAAGATGATATTAATTAAGAATAAGTTAAAATTTTATGTTAATAATTATAAGGTGAAACAAATTGAATTAATTAAGAAATAAAAAGTTAATTTTAGTTACACAAGTAGTAAATTTTGTAATTCTTATTTTAAAAAATAAGAATATAGTAATAATAGTATTAAAATTAAATTTGTGATAATAAAAAAAATTCTCATATTAATAAATGTAATTAAATATTATACATAAATTATGAATAAAAAAATTGGTTAATGATAATTATTTAAAGTAAAATTTATATTTATTTATTATTTGTAAATAATAACTTAATTAAAAAATAAATATATTATTTTTGTAACTATAAGTTTAAAAAGATGATATTAATTAAGAAATAAAAAATAAATCCAAGTTACATAAACGAAAATTTAACAATTGTTATAAAATAATAGAAGCATAATAATATAAATTTACTGATTTATAACAGTATGATAAATAATTTAAATATGATAAATTTTGTTGTTATATAATTAAACGTAATTAAATATTTGATTTAAATTATTAATAGAGGAATCAAAATCTTGGTTAAGGACAAGTATTGAAAGTGAAATTTATACATGCTTATTATTTAGAAATATTACAATATAATTAATAAAGTAAACATATTATTTTTATAATTATTAAATTAATTAAGAAGTTAAAAATAAAGTGAAGAAAAAAAAAGCATAATAATATAGATTTTCTGATTCATTACAGTCTTATAAATAATTTAGATATAATAATTTTAGTAAGTATATAATAAAACATAATTAAATATTAAATTTAAATTATTAATAGATGAATCGAATCAATGGACATTATGCAATGATATTATATGAGGAAATGAAATATATTTTTTACATGATGTATATGACAAACAAGTAAGAAATTTTGTAGGATAAAATAAAATTGTCAGTATCGATAATTTGTCACATTAAATGATTATTTTTTATAGTTAAATTTTTATTACTTATTTTAACTTGAACATAATTAGTTAACTTTAAGTATGTAAATTAGATAGGAGTGTTAAATTGTTAAATAGAATTAAAATTCATGAAATATTTTTTTGTTGTATATTATTTAATCCTCGAAGAGGGGTTAGATTATGAAATAATGCATTAAGAATGCATTATTTAGTGAACTATCATTTAATTTTTTTTATATATTTTATAATGGTTTCAGGCATAGATAAGACTTGGATCCATAAATCTCGACACACTTGAGAGTATTTAGAAGGTTTAGAAGGTTTTTTAGATTTTGAAAATGTTAACTCGGGTGTGGAAGGTAAAATAATTTGCCCATGACCAAAGTGCAGATTTAAAAAATGAAAAGTTACGGAGGTTGTGCACCAACACTTGATCGTTAAGCTGTTTTCACAAGGTTACAATTTTTGGAGCATGCACGAAGAAAGGGCAACAGAAGATCCTGTTATAGGACATCAAATAATACCACATAATGTTGCAGAATGTCCCATCGTTCGAAATGATCCTATGCAGGACATGGTTCGTGAGGTATTTGGAATTCATTGTGAACATGAAAGTGTTGATTCTATGAACATGCTGCTTTCACCTTCAGGTGAAAGGATGGACGAAGGCACGAAAGATTATTTTGAATTACTGAAGGATGGGCAGCAACCATTGTACGAAGGGTGTGAGAAATACTCCAAATTGTCATTTTTGGTGAATTTGTACCATATCAAGTGTTTGTGCAGGATACTGACAA
Source organism: Gleditsia sinensis (assembly GCA_037074535.1). Classification (NCBI taxonomy): domain Eukaryota; kingdom Viridiplantae; phylum Streptophyta; class Magnoliopsida; order Fabales; family Fabaceae; genus Gleditsia; species Gleditsia sinensis. Next base: position 21,263,412 of record CM073468.1, on the reverse strand, counting down.
GGCTATGTCAATGATACTGTATCTATTAGTTGACGTCTTTCTGGATGCAAAGATTCCAACTTCATTTTATGAGACTAAAAAAATTATTAATAAGTTGGGGCTGAACTACAAAAAAATACATGCCTGTAAGAATGATTGTATGTTATTCTGGGGGGAGGACGAAAATAAAGATTTTTGTAATAAGTGTCGTTCACCAAGGTGGAAACCGAGGAGAAAAGGGGAGAAGTGGAAGAAGGTGGCTAATAAAGTCCTCAGATATTTTTCATTCAAGCCCCGGTTACAAAGATTGTTCATGTCTTCTAAGATTGCCGAATATATGAGATGACATTCCATAAACAGAAATAGTGACGGTATGATGAGGCATCCAAGGGACTCTAAGGCATGGAAGAGATTTGACATCTTGAATCCTCAATTTGCATCCAATCCTAGGAATGTGTGTTTGGACCTTGCTACCGATGATTTCAATGTATTTAGAAATTTAAGTACAAGTTACAGCATATGGCCAATCGTATTGATTCCTTACAATCTTCCTCCTTGGATGTGTATGAAGCAGAGTTCTTTTATGCTGTCAATGATAATTCCTGGTAGAAAGGCACTGGGAAATGATATAGATGTATTTTTGCAACTGTTGATTGAAGAGTTGAAGTAGCTATGGTTCGATGATGTGCGAACTTACGATTCATTCAGCAGTGATATGTTCAACATGTCTGCTGCTCTCATGTAGACAATCAGTGATTTTTTGGCCTTGGATATTTATCAGGTTGAATACTCATACTAGATTGGCCTGTCTACACTGTAATTTTGATTCAACTCCTGTGCGGCTTCCTCATAATCGAAAATGGTGTTTCATGGGACACAGTCATTTTCTAAACCCGGGTCATAGATTTCGAATGACCCGTAACAGGTTTTATGGAACAAATGAGAGAAGAAATCCTCTACTGCAATTGAATGGTGTAGATATTTTGAAACAAATTAATGATATTAACGTTGTATTTGGAAAGAATGGAGAACATGAAGGTCGAGAACAGAGGTCTCGAGGTCACGGAGGGGTTGAAGCTGTGACTCAACAATGGCGTAAAAAAGCATATTCTTTGAACTCCATATTGGGCGAACAATTTGTTGCGTCATAATCTTGATTTGATGCATATCGAAAAAAATGTCTGCAACAACATTTTGTATACTTTGTTAAATGACACTGGCCGTTCAAAAGATCACATCAATGCACGAAGAGATTTACAAGAGTTAGGTTTGAGGTTAGAGCTTTGGTCAGATGAGAATGGTAAATATCAGCCTGCCTTGTTCACGTTGACAAATGTAGGTAAAGATATCTTTCTCACAACACTAAAAAACATCTCTGTGCCTGACGGATATTCTAGTAATATTTCTAGATGCATTGATTTAAGAAAACGTAAGATTGAGGGGTTGAAAAGTCATGATTGTCATATTCTTATGGAACAACTACTACCCTTAACCATAAGGAAGGCACTTCCTGAGCATGTGTCTGTAGTTCTTATCGAGTTCTGTTTTTTCTTTCGACATATTTGTTCTAGAGTTTTAAATGTCAGCGAACTTGACCAACTTCAAAATCATATTGTTCTGATATTGTGTCATATGGAGATGTTATTTCCTCCTTCTGTCTTTACAGTAATGGTACACTTAACAATTCACTTGGTCCGAGAAGCCAAGTTAGGCGAACCAGTTCAATATCATTAGATGTATCTTATTGAAAGGTAAAAAGCAAAAAATTCAGATCTATTTTATTTTGTTCATTCTGTTTTTTATTTATCAATTTCTCATTCGTTGAACGTATGTTGTACAGATACTTGGATAAGGTTAAGTCATTCGTTAGAAATAAAGCAAAGCTAGAAGGCTCAATAGTCGAGTCATGTGTTGCTGAAGAAGTTTTAATATTTTGTTCAAAGTATTTGGAGGGTGTAAAGACGGTGTTCAATCATCCTATTCGGGTCAACGATCGACCTGATGTGGGGATGTTTGGGGGGGGGGGTACGTTGTTTCCACAAGTAGGAAGACCAGTTGGTGGGTTCGAGTATTTCACACTTTCTCTGCAAGAAAATTTGCAAGCACATCGTCATGCTTTAACAAACTATTAGGAAGTCGATCCTTACCTTCAGTGAGTACACTAAGACTTATTGTTGCATTAATATTTAGCTAATGGATATGAAGCATTAAGTTTACCTATCATTTTATTTTTGTACAGGGAATTTAGAGATTTCGTAAGGCATAGTTTACGAAGTAGAATCCGATCGTCTTCTAAGATAGATAAAAAAGTTCATAGGGAGTTTGTTTCCTGGTTCACTTGTTGTGTAAGTATACAATTTATGTAGTCAATTTGTATTTACAGTCTATCGTGAGCACAACTCACGACTCTATTTTTCTTTCCCAAATGGCAAATGATAGTAGTGGGGCTTTGTCAACTGAGTTAAAATTTCTTGCAATTGGGCCCCTGGATAGAGCACGCTGATACAGTGCATACAATGTAAACGGATTCAAATTCCAAACGTTAGAGCGAGACCAAGGGTTGATAATCCAAAATAGTGGAGTTCACGATATTTTCGCAACGAGGAGTTATGCAAGAAGCAGTGACAGAAATATGCAATTTGGTGGAGTCCCGTATTATTGGAAATTATTAGATATTGTAAAATTGAATTATCACGGTCACTTTACAGTAACTTTATTCAAATGTATATGGGCCAATACAACAACAACGAGGGGCATTACCATGGATAGCTTCGGGGTGACATCATTCATACCGGTGAAAATGACGATGACGAGCCGTACATCCAAGCATCCGAAGCGCATCAAGTATACTATGTAGAAGATGCGGTTGACAACAAATGGAGTATGGTTATACATTTGAAACCTCGTGATTTATATGAGATGGGCGAGGATGATGATAATATTTTATATGATAGTGATCTGTTGCATGTTCAAAATTTAGAAACATTATTTCCAGAAGAAGTGAATTTATGTCTGTTACGGTATTAATTTTATACTATAATTTCTTGAATATATTTTGATTTTATTTTTGAATAGTTTATGCTTGTTATGTATTTTGATATATGTTCTTATTATTTTTAAATAAACAATTTATGATACTAATGTTACTAATTTTATTATGACAGGAATAGTGACGATGCGGAGGGATAGATTTGGATTTACGGGCAAAGCGGGTGCGGCTAGCTCAGTTAGACATGTTGCTCGCTCAGCTAGTAGTGAGGGAGAATAGCCTAGCGATGATATTGTCTAGTTAGTGGCTGTCCCGTCCACAGTACCTCCGGACTCTTGGGTGCTAGAGTCAGAGGCTGGACTGTCCACACTACCCCCGCCTGACTCTAGGGCGCTGGAGTTAGAGTCCGTCCTGTCTACATTCCCCTCTTACGACGCCCAGGAATCAGAGGAAGATTTTGATATCAATATAGACGTCGATGACTTATTGTCGAGTGTTGAGGTGGAGCGTTAGATGGCTCAGCAGGAGCGTAGGCGCAAGAGGAGCTAGACAGTCGATGTTATAGGTAAAATATAAAATATTTTTTATATTTATAATAATTAACGTCCAAATATTGAGCTAACACATTTTTTTATATATTTTAACAGATGGGACCGGTCAGGTGACGCCCAGACAGATGATTGTCCACAATGTTTAGGCGTTAGCTTATGGGCACAAGGTGGTTGTCCAGTTTAATGACACCCACCAGCCTATTAGAGACGGAGGTGGTCTCCTTGGTGTCTTCCTCGGCATCATTGGGGATAACTTCCATTTCTTTTCAATCTCATATAAAGATTGAAGGAGAATTCCTGAAGATTACAAGATAGGAGTGTTCATCAACACGATACAGGTATGGAGTGTTAATTCTTCTTAAGTATACATTAATATTTTTAATGTTTCATTGATATTTGTACTATTTTTTTAGACATATTTTAATGTGACAGGCCTCCATAATAAGTTAATTTTACAGTCACTTGGAGCCAAGTAGAGAGCCGCACGTTATAATGTGTTTTTTCTCAAGTACGATGGGACAAAATCTAGGGAGGAGTTGCTGAATGACGTCCCAGCTGGCATCCCACGTGACCACTGGGCTACGTTCATTAACTACCGACTTAACGCGAGGACTAGGGTAATTATTTATATTTATTTGTTCATATATATTTTTTTTCAAAGACATTGATTAATTAATCTATTTATGCAATTATTTAAGATGTGGCTGCTCAAAATAGGCGTAACAGAAGACGTATGACGATGCCACATACCACTAGATCCAAGTGCTTTGCACGTAGAGAGGCTGAACTTGTGAGTTTTCTTTAATAAGAATCTTATTTCATTTTAAATAAAATAAAAATTCGTTTAAAATTTTTATTAATTATTAACATAATCAGGAGGCTGAGGTTGGGGGTCCAGTGACTCGCGGTGATGTATAGACGGCAGCTCATAAAATGGCTGACAGAACATACATTAACGGCGAGGCTCGAGTAGTTGCGGTACGTATAATTTTGCTATTGTTTTGTTGATTTATTATTTTACTTGATTGTTTGTTAATTGTAATCAAATTTTAAGGTCTTTTTTTTATTTTGTAGAAAAAAATTGCTTTGATCCAGTAGGAGGATAGCTCTTCCCAAGAGCTCTCGATAGGTGATTCACTTGCAAGAGCCTTAGGAACTGCAGAGCACTCAGGTCGTGTTCGAGGATTTGGATTAGGTATTTGCCCAAGCCAAGTCTTCAGACGTGCCTCAACTGGGTCGAGCTTTGGGTTTGGGCCTTCATACGAGGAATTACAGACTGAGGTAGCTCGTTTGAAAACGGTCATACATGAACGGGACGTCGAGCAGCAGCGACAAGAGGCAGAGCGAGAGGCACATGAAGTAGACATCACAGCCAGTCAGAAACAGATGGAGGTAGTTATGGCGTTCTTGCTCCAAACCTTTCAAGGTCAAGTGCCGCCTGAAATTGCACTTGCTCACAGTGCAAATCCAAGGGTAATTTTTAAATCCTAAATTTCATAAATAATTGTTACTATTAATTTATTTAATTTTAAAATGCTTACATAATAAAATTAATTTTTAGGTTCCTAGTGATAAAAGCAGTGGACATCAGTCAAACCAGATGCCACAGGATCTGAATTCTTGATTATATTGTATATTATTTTTTTTGTAGTAAAATGTAAATTGTAATTTTAAATTTTAAGTGATTATTAATTTTACTTTCACAATTTATTTATGAATGTGATTTGCATTACATTATTATTTTTATTTAAATTGTGAATATATATCGATATATCTCATAAAATATTTAACATTATAAAATAGTCAATCTCAAACAAAAGTATATATTTTAAAAAACTAAATTATAATGTAAATTAATAATTTTGAAATAAAAATATATATTTTAAAAGATTAAATATGAGAATAATAATATAAAATTAAATTACAATGTAAATTAAAAATGATTAATAATTTTTTATAAAAAGTTTATAAGGACATAACGACGGTTACAAAACTGTCGTTATATACAACGCCATAACGACGATTTTAGTAACTGTCGTTACTCCTAGACATAGTGACGGTTTTATAACCGTCATTAGGACAAGCTGTAACGATGGTTCCTTTAATCGTCGTCAAATTCAAAATGTAACAACGGTTTTTAAACCGTTGCTATGACAATTCTTAACGACGTTATTCCCACAATTAGCCTAAACCGTCGCAAGGACACTCGTTCCACGACGGTTATGCCAACCGTCATAATGGTTTTTAGCGATGGTTCTAACCGTCGCTAAAGTCACTAAAAAATCGTCGCTAAATCCCGTATTTGTTGTAGTGATTTATTACTTGTCCCAATATACTGCAAAATTATATATCAAATCTGATATTGTTTTATCCCTTTAATTTATGAAGCAACTAGGGTTAATGATTTACTGTGTTAGTAATTGTGAAAAACCTAAGAAGAACAATTAACTAAATTAAATATAACTGCTTGTGTTTATATTGTTTAACTTTACCGATCTCTCTAATTCTTATTACTACTATTAGATTAAAACTTTAGCAGTTGTCTAATTTGTTTGATAGTTAGAGTTAATTAGGTTGCTTGTATTCCAATTAACTAAAACTAAAGAGGGGAGGGAAGATAATTTCAACGATAAATATTCAAGTGTGTATTGATATTATTATTGATGATCAGTCATAATTTCCTTATGGTGAAGGTTGACCTAGACCAACGTTCTCTCTATTGATTTTCTTAGTATGTTCTAATTATCTCTTACCTATTGTTTATTGGCTTCTATTAATTGCTAAATCCCTTTCTTTATTGAATAAAGTATAAATCCCAGCTATTCACTCTCTATGGGTTTGAACCGTACTCCCGTTGCTATTGGTAATTCTTAGGGTTAAGGTTTATAATTTTTGAGTGCCTACAGTAGCATACCAAAATTTGGCACACTTACTATGGAATTGAATGGTGAAATAATTAAATTTAATATGCATGATGCCATGAAGTATCTTGTTTATAATAATAATAATAATCATATCTACGCTATTAATGTGACTAATTCATGAGCACAAGATGATTCTAACCTTCATGGAAAGGATAAATTGGAAGTGGTCACCAGTGAGCCTATTGCAAGAAAATGCTGTAGCAGTAAATGAAGCCTCAAAATTGTACGAATCAGGAAAGGAACGAAAAATTACATTACTAGTTTTTGATGGAAAATTCCTTCATTCTATTTTGTAGGATCCAACCCCAGAGTTAAAGTCTCTTCCCAGCCACCTAAAGTATATATTTATTGGAGAATTATCCCCTGTGATCATCTCTAAGACATTGAGTGCATTGCAAGAAGAAAAGCTTATGCCTATTCTTCATAAGCATAAGACAATTGTTGGTTGGATAATTGCAAACATCAAAGGAATGGGCCCATCCTCATGCATACATCAAACCTTATTTGAAAGGGGAGAAAAGCCATTACTAGGTAAGTCACATTCTCATTGGCATAGATCTTTAATTGTTACTAATATTCTTTCTCATGGTGCAGTAAAATTACAAAGATTCCATATCAAAGTGGACATTGAGGATCCAATTCTAACTTATTGAAAAAGAAAGCATCAAGTTGAGCCAAATACAGTAAACAAAGGCACTGCTTGGGAGTTAACCCAAGGGGAGTTCACTCCATTTATTTTACTTTCTGCATTTATAAGTTCCTAGTTTATTAGTTTTATCTTTTTTAGCATTTTACCTTACATTAGGGACAATGTAAGTTTTAAGTGTAGGAAAGGGAATTTAGGAGCTTTTAGGTTTAGGTGTTTCTAGATCTTTTAGGTATGATTTAAAAAATTTCACTTTGCTTTTAAGATCTTTAATAGATTTGGGTTGCATATGTCTTAAGCAAGGTTCTATTGAATAAATAATCTTGCAATTTAATTATTTTAGTAAATTCCTTAAGAATTGTATTGACTAAATATAGTATACATAAGCTATTGAGATCTTAAGCCTTTAAATTGAATTACCTATAGCAATCACTGGTTTCTTTCATGAGATATATTTTTCCATGGTTTTCCTCTTTAGAACTTGCATTGATTCTTTTCAAAAGCACATTGACACATGCATGCATAAACATGATTAAAACATTCTTTGTATGAACTTTATAAGTCAAAAAGCCTACCCTAAAAATAATTTTCAATTGTTAACCTCCTTTAAGCTTTATTGCCTTTGTTTGTATAAACCTTTATTACAAGTTAAAACTTGAAAAAAAAATTCTTTACCTAAGCCATAGATCTAGAAGGAGATTTCCCATCACTAAGGTATGTATGGGTATACAAAAAGAAATAAGTGTAAGGGTGTCTAAGTTGTGAAAGGGGATTTGATTTCAGTTTCAATTTGTGAAGTTACTTTCTGATCAAAGTGAAAAGATTAGTAAACAAATTAAAAGGAAAATGATAGGAAAATATATTAAAAAGGTGAAGGTAGTCCCTTATTGTAATTGAAAAGTATTCCTTTAAGAAATTTATATAAAAGTTCTTACAAGGCTTAATTGCTTTAAAAGCCAAGGTGAAGAAGCTAAGGAATGGATTGATTGAAATTACATATCTTATATATTTGAGCATGAAATGATCTATATTTTGCTCCACTAGTTTCAAATGGCTTTTGAACTACTTACCCAAACACTTCCAACCTTGATCCTAAGCCTCATTACAACCCTTGAAAAGTCTTATGATTTATGTTATGTGTGTGATCTTAGTGATAGAGAATGAGAAAATATTGAAGCCTATGGTAAAGCATTTCTATTGAAATGAATTTAAGCAAAACATGTACCTTTGAAAACACACGAAAGTTGACTACTTATTTTCATAAAGGTCTGTAAATGTAGATTATTATCATCTTTAAGTGAAATTACTTACTAAATAATAATAAAAATGTTTGATTCATTATGTATTATGAGTTTTAGAAGGCTTGATTAGTCCTTGTTAGTGACATTTGCAAACTTGATATAATGGCGAGATTGAGATTTGACCAAGGACGAGTAAAGATTAACACTGAGGGAATTTGATATGAATATATTATGCTATGTTTTTCTCCCATAATTTTTAGTATTTTATATTTTTTTGATACTTAAATACATTCATTATCCTTATATTTTGACTTAGGAAGTAATTGGAGGCTTTAGGTGCAAAATGAAGCTAACTTTGAGAAAACAAGAGCAACAAAGCTAAAGATATAGAATTCATGATAGAACCTCCAAAACTGTCATGCTGAGAAGTTGCCGCCACAATGCTAGAATTTGCAAAAAAGTGAAGAATTATAGAACCTTTAGATATGCATATGCCGAGAGCCAACATCGTGACACAAGAAAGACAAATAGTAGCCTTAAAGTTGTGACTGTGGGAATTTATTGCTAAGATGCCAGAAGAATCCTAATTTGATTAAGATTCCAATAGAGGTAGTGTCATGATGGCGGAACCTTAGCACCAATGCCACAATGCCAGCACGGTAAATCTATTTATAAATAGATGAGTTTAGGTTTAGTTTAAACATTTTTTGGCAACCCTTTCGGGTGATTTTCCATAGAGAACTTACCCAAAAATTCTTCCCATTTCCTTTTTATTTTATTTTGAGTTTTTATTATGGCCCTATATGCCTAGTTCTCTTTAGTTGGTTAAGGATGACTAAAACATCAAGATTTACTCATTTTGAGTGTGATTTCATTTTCATTTGTTCCGTTTATAATTAGGTATTAATTACTCTTCTACTCTTAATTTTATGATTGTGTCTTTTAATTGCTAAGAGGTCTACTAATTTTTATCTTGTCCTAATCTATTGCTAAATTAGATATAAAATTTAGTATTGTTTAATCCCTCTAATTAATGAAACAACTAGGGTTAATGATTTGTTGTGTAACGAATTGTTAATACTTAGGAGGAACACTCAACTAAATTAAATACAACTACTTGTATTTGGATTATTTAGTTTTATTGATCTCTCTAATTCTTATTGCTAGTATTAGATTAAACCTTTAGTGCTTGTCTAGGGTTGTTTGATAATTTGGGTTTAACCCTTACTCCCACTACTACATGTAATTCTTAATTGTAAATACATGTAAAGGGGGGAGAATTCGAATAAAAAAGTACACTTCTTTCTCTCTACATTTTTCTTTGTTTTTTCTTTTAATTTTTTTATCATGGCAATGGCTAAACTTTTGTAATTGGTCAAGGAAGGCTGAAACCTCAGAATTTATGAAACTATGAGATTTGAATTTATTTGAATTGTTTAATTTATGCTTTGAGTATCAATTGTTCTTTTGTGTTTATTCTTATGATTCTTTCATTTGATTGCTAGAAGGACCCACTAGTTTATTATTTGTTACAATTTACAACCAAAATAGATATCAAATATGTAATTGTTTGATCCCTCTAATTTATGAAGCAACTAGGGTTTAATTATTTACTGTATCAGAAATGGTTAGATCTCAGGAAGAACATTTGACTAAATTAAATACAACCTCTTGTGCTTGTATTGTTTAGCATTACCAATCTCTCTAACTCTTAATGCTACTATTAGATTAAACTATTAACACTTGTCTGTGGTTGTTTAGTAGTTCAGGTTAATTGGATTGCTTGTTTTCTAGTTCACTACAACTAAAGAGGAATAGGAAAAGTTCTAACAGTGAATATTTGAAGTATGAATTGATATATTTTGCATCAATTATCAGCCGTAAAATTGTGATAGTGGATTTTGACTTGGACCAATACTCATTTTGTTGATTGATTTTCTTACTACAATAATTATTTCTTAGTTGATTTCTTTTGAATTTTTTTTCATTATATTTAAAACCCCCTTATGACACCACACCAAATTTTTACACCATTACTAAGGAGTGATTCTAGTTTTTTTTTGCTTTTTGTGATCCTTATTTTATTTTCTATTGTTTATGATTGCAACTCGATCCTCTAATCAATGTGACTTGTAGTATGATCTAGAAGTAGGGAGACTTTTGTGCAAGTTAAGGAGGAAAGCTTGGAGAAATTCTAATTTGGAGAAGGAAAGAGTCATAGCTGGAAATCAAGCTTTGAAAGAGATTACTGCTCTAGATTTGAATCAACAACCCTTAAGCATAACTTTCCTTACTTTAGATGCTGCTACTACTTTTGAATTAAAATATGGATTAATATATCTCTTACCCAATTTTCATGGTCTTACAGGTAAAGATCCTCACAAGCATTTAAAGGAGTTTCATATGGTATGCACAAATATGAAACCCTTAAGGATGACTAAAGAACAAATTAAATTAAGATCCTTTTCATTTTCATTAAAGGATTCGGCTAAGGATTGGATTTATTATCTACCCTCTAGGAGTATTTCCACATGGGACAAAATGAAGAGGCTAATTTTAGAAAACTATTTACCAGCTTCAAGGGCAACCAACATTTGAAAAAAAATTTGTGGTGAGAGGCAGCATAACAAAGAGTCCTTATATGAATATTGGGAATGCTTCAATAGATTATGTGCAAATTTCCCCCATTATCAAATTAATGAGTAGCTACTTATCTACTATTCATATGAAGGTATTCTACCTATTGATAGGAGCATGATTGATGCTGTTAGTAAATGAGCTTTGGTGGATAAAGCTCCTGAGGCTACAAGCAATTTGATTACAAACATGGCAACTAATTCTCAGTAATTTGGCACTAAACTTGACATTCTATCAAGGCATGTTAATGATGTAAGTATTTCATTTCTTAAACAACAAATTGCAAGTCTAACATATCTTTTTTATTAAATGGTTATAGCCAATATGCAAATAGTGAAGCCTTATAGGATTTGTTAGGTAATTGGGATCTAACCAACATTTGTCCAACTCTTTGAGAAGAGCCCATTGAGCAATTAAATGTAGTAAGAGGTTTGCCTAGATAACCACAAAGGAAGTATGATCCCTATATAAACACGTATAATTCAAGATGGAGGGATCACCTAAATCTTAGCTATAGGAATCCACAACTAAATTGGCCTATAGCTTAAAATTGCCCAAATTACTAGTAATATCACCGCCATATCCCTTTAGACAACAAGTAGCTCAAAATTTTAATGGGCCAGCATTTAAAGTTTGGAAAATTAGATAGGTCAAATGCAATTGCAATTAGTCTATTAGAGGCTTCAAATATGGGGAAACTACTTTGTCGAATAGTATTAAATCTAACAAAAAATATAGGTACAATCATTTTTACAAGTGGTAAAGAAGTTGAGCCAAGTCTAAGAAAAAAATGTAAAGAAGTTAATACTTTAATGAAAGAAACCATTGCATCATTAAGGTAAGAAAATGAGGATGATTCCAATAAAGATAACACACCTAAATGTAACTTTCCCTTTTTTTGTTGATATAAACTTGTACCCAGTTTCCCTCTCACTCTAGTAAAAAATAGAAAATTTGGTTAAAATGTATATTTATATGAAAGTTTTTAGAATTACAAGGTAAATACTCCATTCAGATGCTATTGATCAAGTACTTCTTTATGCTAAATTTCTAAAAGAATTATGTACAATTAAGAGGAAGTAGAAAATTAAGGGATATGAAACGGTAAGAGTAGGGAAGATTGTTTCTACAATTATTCAAATAAAATACAAAATGTAAAGATCTAAGTATGTTTATTGTCCCTTATACTATAGGTACCACTAGATTTGAGAAGGCCATCCTAGATTTAGGAGTTTTTATCAATGTCACGTCATATTCTATATATAATGCTCTAAAACTTGGACCTTTAAATAAAATTGGTGTAGTGATTTAATTAACTGACAAGTCTAATACCTATCGAAAGGGTGTAGTTAAGGGTGTTCTTATGCAAATTCATAATTTGATTCTTCTTGTTGATTTCTATGTGTTTGACATATATAATAATGATCAAACTACTCTTACTAATGGGAAAATCATTTTTAAAGACATCCAAACCTATAATAGATGTTCATAATGGCAGACTTACCATGAAACTTAATGTTGAGATCATTAAGTTTAATATTTATGATGCCATTAAATATCCGAATAATGATAGTCCTATCTATTATATTGATATGATTAATTCTTCAACACTAGAAGTTTTTGAACTTGATGGAAATTATGGATTGGAAGTTTCCACTAGTAAGCATCCTGAGAAAGAGACTCAGAAGTTAACCTTCATAATTGAATTATAGGAAACTATTATAACATTGAATGATTTTCCAAAATCACAACAATCAGATAATATTCCTTACATTACATTACTAGTTTCTAATGATAAGACTTTACCCCCTATTTTGTAAGCCCTTAGATTGATGCCATATACCAATCACAACTTTGTTTATTTATAAGTAACTTGCGTTTTCATTGGATTGGACCATTAGCTGTTTCTAATGTCTTTTTTCATGGTGTAGTTAACATTCAAATTTTAACAACTTCCAAACTGTTTAAGATTAAAGTAAACCTTAAGGATATGATTTATGCTGATTGAAGAAGGAAGCTTTAAGTTGAGCCAATGACAATAATCAAAGGTGCTACTTGGGAAGCAACCCAAAGGGAATTCAATCCTTTTTTTCTATTTTTTTCATTTATATTTTGATTATTTTCAACTTTTCTTGGCATTTCACCTTACATTGAGGACAACGAAAGTTTTAAGTGTGAGGGAGGGAATTTAGGTATGTTTTAAAAATTTATTTGTATATTTTGTGGCTTTCAAGAATTTTTTGTTGTGTATCTCATAAGCAAGGTTCAAATTGGATTTGAAAAATTCATAACATGATTGAATAAGTGATCTTACAAATCAATTAGTCTAGTAATTTTGCTTAAGAATGGTAATGACTAAATTTAGTAGATAAAAGTTGGTGGGATTTTGAGCTTTTTCACAGACACATCCATATCAGTCTCACTATTTTATTATTTGTTACAATCTACTACTAAATTAGATATCAAATCCATAATTGTTTGATCCCTTTAATTTTTTCAGTAACTAGGGTTTAATGATTCTTTGTGTCAGAAATTATTAGATCTTAGGAAGAACATTCGACTAAATTAAATGCAATCACTTGTGGTTATATTGGTTAGCTTCACCAATCTTTCTAACTTTGAATGCTACTATTAGATTGAACCTTTAGTGCTTGTCTGGGATTGTTTAGTAGTTTAAGTTAATTGGATTTATAGTTTTCTAATTGAATGCAACTAAGGAGGGATATGAAAATAGTTCCAACAGTGAATATTTGAAGATATCTCTTTCATAAATGATTAGTGGTAAAATTCTTATGATGGATGTTGACTTGGAATAATACTTATTCTATTGATTGATTTCCTTACTACTATATTTGTTTTTAGTTGATTTCTTTTGAATTTTCTTTCATTATATAAGAGAGAACTTTGATTTGCATCAATTGGTTTTTGAACAAAGAGATTGAAGAATGATAACTCCATCTTAACTTATTCCAAGAATAGAGCATTACATATATACACAAGTAACAAATTGGAAATAAATGAAATAGAAGAGATTTTCTCCTATCAATCAAATCCCCAAAATCTAGGATTTGGGTCAACTAAAGATTTATAACTACCCTCATTAACAACTAGTAATAATGACATAATTACATATCAAATAATTAAGAGTAAGAATGTTTACTTCTTAATACTTAGTTGGAACATAGGAAATGTGGAAAGCTCCTAAGTCAATGTCATATTTGATAAGACTTTTATCAATTCTCACATGCTTCATGCAGTCATGTTGAATAGAGTTATGAACTATACTTATAGCTGACTTACTATCACTATATAACCTCATAGGTCTACCTATAGTAAAGTTAAGGTATACTAGAAGTTTTTCAATCCAAATTAGTTCACATAATCCTTGGGCAATGGCTCAGTATTCTACTTCAACTGTGCTTCTTGCCACTACTGTTTGCTTTTTGCTCTTCCAAGTGACAAATTTTTCTATACCTTTGTACAGTAGCCTGTGGTAGATTTATTATCTTCTGAACCTGCCCAGTCAGCATAAACCAATCCTTCTATGCTTCTGGTGTTGTATTTTCTAAACAGGATCCCTTTTCCAAGCGTTCCTTTGAGGTATCTCAATATTCAGTTGGTTATCTCCATATGTCTTTCAATAGGAAAATGCATAAACTGAATTATTATGCTCACACTATGGGTAATATCTGGTCTTGTAAGAGTAAGCTATATTAATTTTCTCACTAATCTCTAATATCTTCCACGGTCTACTAGAAGTTCATCATCATGGTGCCTCTACTTCCAGTTTTTTCCAAAGGAGCGAGGGCAGGCTTGCATCTAATTTTTCTCGTTTCCTGTTAAAGATCTAGGTTGTATTTTTTTTGGGTAACATAAATTCCTTGTGAGCTCCGAACTACCTCCATTCCAAGAAAATATTTTTGGATTCAAAGATCCTTGACTTGAAATTCACCTTTTAGATAATTCTTCAGCAGGTTTATTTCTTCTTAAACATCACCCATATTGACCATGTCATCTATATATACAATGAGGATGTTCATTTTTCTCTTTTCTCTTAACTTTATGAATAAATATTGATTTTTCTATCCTTGAGTATAGCCAAAACTCTTTATAGCAGAGCTAAATCTAGTAAACTAGGCCCTAAAGGTTTGTTTTAATCCATAGACATACCTTTTAAGTTTACAAACACAAGTGTTTCCTTCACTGAAGCCTGAAGGAATTCTAATGAACACTTTTTCCTTCAATTCTCCATTTAAGAAAGCATTTTTTATGTCCATTTGGTAGAGTTTCAAGTTCAGATTTACAGTAAGGAAAAGAAGTACCTTTATGGAGTTCATTTTTGCTATCGGTGCAAATGTTTCTTCATAGTCTATGCCATGACTTTGAGTGTATCTTTGAGCCCCTAACCTTGCTTTGTATCTTTCTACTTCTCCATTAGGTTTAGTTTTTATAGAGAATATCCAATTACACTCCACAATTTTCTTCCTTTGTGGTAGGTCAACCACCTCCCAAGTATCATTTTCGAGAAGGGCCTTCATCTCATCATCAACAACAGCTTTCATTTGTTATCTTTAATAACACTTTGAATATCTTTTGGTATGTTAATATTGTCAACTTGTGTGACAAAGGCCTTATACTTGGGCGACAAATTTTTGTAAGTCAAGTGATTTGATATAGGATGTTGAGTGCATTTACGTTCCCCTTTTCTAAAAGCAATAGGAAGTTACAAATCTATGTCTTCATTTTTGGATTCCAGAGCTATGTCTGGTTTGGGTGATTGGATAGTGATAGGAGGTTAAGCTCTTATCCTCTTTGAGTAAACCATGACAGTTTTGTCCACGTTTTGTTCTCCCCCTTGATTTGATGTGTGATCATGTCTCATTATGTTTGTGCCAAGGAAAGAATTATTGATGATGTAAATTGATTGGTCTTTTGTTGTTTTAGGATTTTGGGCTTGAATCTGGTCACTGAATGAGAGAGATATAGGTAGGGATATGGTTGGTTCCCAATGGTTTTCTACATTCTAGTTATTTTCCAAATAAGTCCCTATGGAATAAAAGGGTTGGTCTTCAAGAAAAGTCACAACATACAAAATAAATATTTTTTTTGAGGTGGGATGATAGAATTTATATCATTTTTATGTAGGAGAGTACCCTATAAAGATGCATTTAAGATCTTAGGATCGAGTTTTCCTTTTTGTGGGTCATGATTGTGTATAAAAGCCATGCAAACAAATATTTTTGGAGGAAGATAGTGAAGGAGATGAACATACGGGAAAGTGTCTAAAAGACAGTTAATAGGGGTTCAAAAGTTTATGGGTTTTGAAGGGATTTTATTGATAAGGTAAACTAATGTGAGAATAGCCTTTCCCCAAAAATTATTTAGGACATTATTGGTAAACATCATGGCACAGGTGACCTCTAAGAGATGCCTATTTTTTCTCTCAGCAAGACCATTTTATTGAGGAATGTATATGCATAAATGTTGGTGTAGAACACCATGTTCAGCTAGGTAATTAATAAAGTCTTTTATGAAGTATTCTCTCCCATTATTTGTATGGAGGATTTTTATTTGGGATTGAAAAATGTTTGACAAATGTTTATGGAATTGTTTGATAATAGAACCAGCTTCACTTTTTTCTTTCAAGAGATAAAACTAGTAGACCCAGGTGTAGTAATCTATAAATGTGATGAGCCATCTTGCTCCAGAAATGGAAACAATCTGAGCCAAGCCCCAAATGTCACTGTGTATGAGTTAAAAAGGTTTTGTTGGTTGATAAGGATGGGATACATATAAGTTCTGAGTCTGTTTGGCAAAGATACAATGTTCACAATATAAGTTTAAGGCACTTTTATATATAAATAACAGAGAGTACAAAGTTCTTAAATAAGAGAAACTAGGATGACCAAGCCATTTATGCCATAACAAAATTTTAGAGTTAGAGGTGGTTGATAAAAAGGTTGTCATGTGAGGAATTTCTATTGAGGAAGAACCATAACCATTGAGAAAGTAGAAGCCATTATGCTCCATAGCACTGCCAGTCATCTTCCTTTAAGATATGTCTTAAAACACACAAAAAGAAGGGGAAAATGTTACTACATAGTTTTGGTTTTCAGTAAGTTTACTAATTGAAACCAAATTGCATTTTAAATTAGAGACACGAAGAAAATATTTTAAATCTAATCTTGGAAGCTTCACAGTGCCACGTCCTTTGAATTTTGTAGTTTTTCCATCTGCCACTGTGATGTGAAAACTTTCTACACATGGTTCATAAGTAGAGAAAATATTTAGAATACTGGTCATGTTACGCTCAAATTTAATGGAATGTGAATAACACAACTAACAGATAACTTTACCCTTATTTATTTGCATACGGCTTCATAATATCACATATCAGAAAAAATAACATACATTTACAAGTTTCTAGTATAGCCAATTATACATGCCAAGTCTACATTTATCAATATTACAACATAAGAAGAGATCCTGCCTATAGCGTTCAGAGCATACTCTAGATTATAATGACATAATATTTTAAACATTGTGACCCTTGGAAGCAACGTAAGCTCACCTAGAGATTATGACACCTAACTGATCACGTAATTACAGGGTTAAACTCTGTATCTTTATCTGAAAAAAATATAAGCATCGTGTAGTGAGTTTGGCAACTCAGTGAGCAGATAATACCTCATATGACCTCTCAGATCAACATATGGATGTACTCATATATTAAAAT
The DNA here is from genome assembly GCA_037074535.1 of Gleditsia sinensis. Taxonomy (NCBI): domain Eukaryota; kingdom Viridiplantae; phylum Streptophyta; class Magnoliopsida; order Fabales; family Fabaceae; genus Gleditsia; species Gleditsia sinensis. Next base: position 21,245,709 of record CM073468.1, on the reverse strand, counting down.
TTATCACATTGGAAATTACTGTTCAGAAGTACATCCATATAGGACCTGCATTTTCAAATATTCACAGTTTAAATCACATTAAGATATTTGTAACCATCTATAATACAATATAATCGTTAATCAAACATTGATATGCATTAAGAATATTTCTTATAAAAATATTAGGAGGATCCCATATCAGAACCACTATATCAAAGTTCAATCCCTTCCGTACTTTGTTGGTGTAAGATTTGCCTATACTTAGCATCTCAGCCAAGGTTTGTCCTACCACTATTCAAGAGGACACGAGAAGGGACTCTAATATGGGCAATTTCCCAAGCACAAAGAAAGGGAAGGTAAATCACATTTCATATATCTAAATTGTCGCTCAGATAGGAGGCATCCTGCTCTCCATAACATATCATATCTCGTGTATTGGTCTTCACACGAGGCTAGCACCACCCTTGCTAGCTGAGGTATCAAGGTGCACTAAGGCTAACATCACTCGCTGTTAGCAAACAATGTTTCTAATATGATTCCTCCATAAAATTATCATATGCACATATTCCATATCATTCAAAACAGTGTTTTCAGTATAATATAGAATTTCAGTCTCGATACAGCTCATCTGTCATAAATTTTCCAATCAAGGTTTATCACATATACATGCCCCTTGTTGAGGTAATCATATAGCTTTATAAATCAATGCTACGTGCATAAATATTCACATTACCATTTAATGAGAAATACATGTAGTATCAGAAATACCATGAGTTCAAAAATCCATTTTCAAAACTATACTCTTGAACTATATTCCAGATTATAAACAAATTAGATAATTTAATCTATTTTAGAAATATATAAAAGTGTAAATAACTTATAAACATAATAAATTACACATTTAAAGATCAAGAAGAGTATATGGCAAGTCGTAGAAAGAATTATCTACTCATAAAGTTAGGGTTCCAAGTTGGACAATCCTAAAATTCACGTTTATGGACCAAATCTAGCCAACTAGACCCCAAAAATGAGTCTAGAGGGTCCAAAAACCTTAAAAATGACTCTGGATTTGCGAAATTTGACATATGGGAGCTCGGTCAACGCAGGTCAACGCAATAGGGAGCTAGAACACACGCTGCACGTGTCACCACAGGGGCTGCGTGTGGGCATCACTCGCCAAGGGAGAAGGGGCGCTTAGGGGCACGTGCAAGAGAGGATGAACCTGAAATTTGAGATCCGAAGGTTTCGACACCTTCTGAATCCATCTATGGTGTTAGTTTTTACATTTGAGAACCACAAATAGGAGTTTCAGAAATCAACTCTTTAGGTGATTTTTCTCTCCATTGTTCGGCCAACCTTCGGCTAATTTTCCAAAAACCAATCACATGGATTTGTAGAATGTAACAACTCCATTTAAGTATCAATTTTTTTTTAAAAATACCATGAAGTTATTACCTCGTTACAACTTAACTCAATATAAAATTTATTTAATTTATACAATACAGAGTTCACATACATGTCATTAATCAAAACATATGTACAACATATCAAACACATAAAAATCTACATCTTATTTATTCTGGTTAACCAATTCCGGAGATACAGGTGCGGGTGGTTGCACCTTCACCGGGATCTAAGCCAACTCGACCACAAACATTTTATTTACTTCTGGAATCTGCCCAACATAAAGTACTCGATCCAACGTGCACTAAAAGCCAGAGCTATAGAAAAAATCTGCATAACTAATTTTCTGAACATGATATGAAAATATAGTGAGAATTAAATCCCAGTAAGTTCAACAATAAATCATCATCAATATAGCTCATTACATCATGTTCAACTGTATAAACTACAGAAAATATCTTTGGTCACATGAATGTATTATATCTATGCACATAAGAATCATACAGTAATAATATGTTTGACAGGAGTAACTATTTTTTAGAATATCATATGATGGCCAACAACTTTTTCTTATTTCAAGCTACCCCGGTCAGGGTGAGTATCCTCTACTCTCCAGTACGGGCTTTTCTCGCTCCGTCCGACGTGATACACTTTCTCTTTCTTTTCTCATAATCATAATCATAACCGTTGGTAGGGCGTCCCCTACTGGTGCACCACACGGATTGCCATGTGACCGTGCTCATTTATTTTCTTTTCACAATAATAGCCAAAAATATGCTTTCAATAACAAGTATGTTCATCAAAATATAATTATTACCAAAAATCATTGGTAATCATGCCATGAACATAACCATTTCAAATATCACTTTATAAAATATTTCCATGTCAAAATTTCACACTTAAGATGGTAAGAAGTTCATACAATGGCAATGGCTATGGCTATACTAGTCATTTATTAAGATTCATCTTCTTTTTTAAATACTAATTTTATTTCTTTATTTTCTTGATGCAGGTTTTCATCATATCTAACATTTTCTTACTAATAGGAGCATAACTCCCTCAATTAAACTCTGATGTAGGTGATCTTGGTGTCAATTTCAAGATAAAACAATTATCTAAAACTATTATGTTGAATATTGTAGCGAAATATTAAGAAATCAAGGTGATATTACTCCTTAAATGTATAGGTTATTTCTTCTTGAATAGGTTCTGACCTCTACCTACTAATTGGACCATATCTACCTCATATGGACTCCAACTTAAGTGATTACAGTGGGTAAAAATCAATGACACACATATCTATAATTCTTATGTCAACCATTTATTTTAATTCCATACAGATAATTCCCATAAATTAAAATACAGAAGCTGTCCTAACATATTCTTCCCTGATGAACCATTTTCTGACCTTTGACTACTAATAAGCTCATATCTTCCTCATATGGACTCCAAATTGAATGATTCCAGTGGATACAAATCCATGACACACATAGCTATAATTATTATGTTAACAATTTATTTTAATTCCATACAGATAATTCCCAAAAATTGAAATACAGAAGCTATGCTAACATATTCTTCCCTGATGAACCATTTTCTGACCTTTGACTACTAATAAACTCATATCTTCTTCATATAGACTCCAAATTGAATGATTCCAGTATCAAACAATCAATGAAATACATAGCTATAATTCCTATGTTAACCATTTATTCTAATTCCATAGAGATAATTCTAAGAAATTAAAAAACAGAAGCTGTCCTAACATAATCTTCCTTGATGAAACATTTTCTGACCTTTGACTACTAATCAGCTCATATCTTCCTCATATGGACTCCGAATTGAATGATTCCAGTGGCCTAAAATCCATGACACATATAGCTATAATTCTTTTGTTAACCATTTATTTTAATTCCTTAGAGATAATTCCCAGAAATTAAAATACAGAAGCTGTCCTAACATATTCTTCCCTGATGAACCATTTTCTGACCTTGGACTACTAATCAGCTCATATCTTCCTCATATGGACTCCAAATTGAATGATTCCAGTGCCTACAAATCAGTGACACATATATATTTAATTCTTATGTTAACCATTTATTTTAATTCCCTACAGATAATTTGCAAAAAGTAAAACACCGAAGCTATCCTAACATATTCATCCCCGATGAACCATTTTCTGACCTTTGCTCACAAATCGGACCCTATCTACCACATATGGACTCCAAATTGAAAGATTCTAGTGGCTAAAAATCATTGACACACATAGCTATAATTCTTATGTTAACCATTTATTTTAATTCCATACATATAATTCGCAAAAATTAAAATACACAAGCTATCCTAACATATTCTTCCCTGATGAACCATTTTCTGACCTTTCACTACTAATCGGACCATATCTACCACATATGGACTCCAAATTGAATGATTCCAGTGGATAAAATCCGTGACACACATATCTATAATTCTTATGTTAACCATTTATTTTAATTCCTTATAGATTGTTCCCAGAAATTAAAACACCGAAACTTAAAATTCTGCCACCCATAGCCATACCCATGTAGAACTATCTACACCAACCTAAGTATTCAAACATACATCACATCCAAGATCAATATGTAACATGATATAGCAACATCATGACCAATCATAAAAGTTCTAAGATCAAAATCTTATATAAATATTATAAGTTTGAAAAGTTTTCTTCAAAAAGAAATATTGTTAAACTTACCTAGAGCACTTAGTCCCCTAGACTTCTCCTTCCTCTTTCTTCCTTTCTTCCTCTCCTTTCCTCACTCTACCTTGCTTCTATTTTTTCTCTCCCTCACTTGGACGAAATTATAATTTTTTAAGGGTGGGTTTTCTTATATAGACCACCAAATAATTCACCTTTCATGATCATGGGTCTATCTTATCACAATTAGGATACACTTTTGAATTTTTGGAAAACAAACAACTTATGTTCTTGTCTTCCTCTTCCTTAGTCAAGATATGCATAGGAAAAGGAGATTTGTATTTTGAAAATTATGATGATATGTTCTTAAGATAAGGGACAAGGTCCCTTTGATTTAGGGATTCTTTTCCATTTTCTTTTGTTTTAAAAAGGTATGATAGGTTTTCCTTTTTAGGTGGCAAATTTCTAGCCCTTGAATCTCCATTATTTGGTTGATATTATTTGTGTGGGATAGGAATGTTTTGTCCTAATGCCATGTATTATCATACCACTTGCTAGAATTATGAGTGTATGATATAGATGTTTTTATCCTAAAGCCTTGTATTATCATGCCACTTGCCAAAATGATGAATGTAGAATCACATCACTTGCTAAATTTTTGTCTTAATGCCATGTAACCTAATCTTTATTATTACATTATTATATCATCATCTAATTTATTTTATTTTATTTTTTCTCTTGGATTTGGGCTTATTCCTACCCATTACGGGCTTATTCCTACCCATTTTCTTTGCTTTGGATAAAATTCTACCTTTCTTGGAGGGCTTGGTCACATTTTCATAATTTTTGGGCTATTGGTCCAATTACTATATCCTAGTCCAAGTCTATGTTTTATTTCTTGCTTAGGTTATCCAATGGCTTGCTAGAAACTTATGTGAAGTGGAAAAAACTCTATATGAAGTGTCCATAGGTAAAAGCCCAATGTATGGGTAAAGATTTTAAACTTAGTAACTCTAGTTCTTGAATTAGGAAAAATTACCCTAATTCAATGTTCTTGAAATTTTAAGACCTTTACTTGTTTCTAAAAATTTATCTTCCTTATCCAAGAATTTTGCATCTCTTTAGTATCTTATTTCTAATTTCTTTCCTATTAGGTTTTCCCTCTTTATTTGTTCTCTTAATGTTAGAAACATTTTCTATGCATATACATAAGGTGAAGAATTTCTAAGGATTATATTTCCTTAGATATTTAAAATATTGTCTAATAAATTTTATTTCCTTAATTAAATTTTTATGTACTTTTATCAATAAAAGAAACGAAATTAAGGATGTTACATTTCTCTCCCCCTAAAAGAAATTTTGTCATCAAAATTTCAGAAATTACCTTATAAGAACAATTGCGGATAATTCTTCCTCGTGACTTCTTCCAGCTCCCAAGTTGCTTCTTCCGGAGTCAAACCTTCCCATAACACCTTAATTAGGGGAATGGTTTTATTTCTCAGTTGCTTCACGTCAGTGTCCAATATGGATGCAGGTACTAGCTGGTATGTCATGTTCTCTTTTATTTGGATTGGTTCATCTTGTATTACATGTGATGAATCTGGAAGATACTTCCGCAGCTGTGATACGTGGAAAACATTATGCAAGTTGGACAAATTAGGTGGGAAAGCAACTGGATATGCTGATGTCCCTACTTTCTTCAGAATTTGGTAGGGTCTCAAAAATCGTGGACTTAGCTTTCTTGTTTGAGAGACCTACCAACTCCAATAGTTGGGGAAAGTTTCAGAAATACATGGTCTCCTTCCTCAAACTCTAGAGGTCTATGTCCCTTATCGTAGTAACTCTTTTGCCAACTCTGAGCTGTAAGTATTTTGTTTTGTATCATCCTGATTTTTTCAGTGGTTTGTTGAACTAGATCAGGACCCAACAAGTTCTTTTCTCCTACCTTGAACCAATATAGTGGAGATCGGCACTTTCTACCGTATAAAGCTTCATAGGGGGCCATCTTAATACTAGAGTGATAGCTATTATTATAAGCAAACTCTACTAAAGGTAGGTACTTATCCCATCCTTTACCTTACTCTATCACACAGGCCCTCAACATATCTTCTAGGATTTGAATGATTTGTTCTGTCTGCCCGTCAGTCTGAGGATGGTAGGCAGTACTGAACTACAAATGAGTACCAAAAGCTTCCTGCAACGCCTTCCAAAACCTCGACGTAAACCTTGAATCTCTATCAGAAACAATATTTAAAGGAATCCCATGGAGTCTAACTATTTCCTGGATGTACAATTGGGCCAATTTATCTAGTGAAAAGTTAATTTTTATGGGCAAAAAGTGAGCAGATTTGGTTAATCTGTCAACTATTACCTAGATAGAGTCATGTCCCACTGAAGTCTTAGGTAAACCTACAACAAAGTCCATCGAGATACTATCCCATTTCCATTTAGGGATCTCAAGAGGTTGTAGAAATCCTGCTAGCTTTTGATGCTCCACCTTCACCTTTTGACAAATAAGACATTTCGCCACAAACTCGGCAATGTCCTTTTTCATCCCTAGCCACCAATACATCCTTTTTAAATCCTGGTACATTTTAGTGCATCCAGGATGGACTGTGTATTTACTCTCATGCGCTTCCTGCAGGATCTTAGCGCTCAACTCTCTTTCTTGAGGGACACAAATCCTTCCCTGATACATGATTGCTCCATCTTCCATGACAAAAAAATTACCTTGGTCTTTATGATCCTGTAAGTATTGGTCGTGAGCTTGAGCCTCTTTGATCAGGAATCTAAGGTCACACCCTATACTTAAACCATTAATGGTTAGCTTCTTTGAGGAAAAAGTAGTGTCCAGCTTCAAATTCTGAAACTCCTCTAGCATTTGCATCTTATACAACATCATCTGGCCCATGTGTAGAGATTTTCGACTTAAGGCATCAGCTACAACATTCGCCTTTCCTGGATGATACTTTATCTCAAACTTGTAGTCATTGAGAAATTCCACCTATCTTTGTTGCCTCATATTTAACTCCTTTCGATCAAAGAGATATTTAAGACTCTTGTGATCGCAATATACTTCAAAGGTTGCTCCGTATAAGTAATGTCGCCAAATCTTTAAAGCAAACACCACCGCCGCCAATTCAAGATCATGGGTTGGATAGTTTCCTTCGTGGGGTCTTAGTTGTCTAGAGACGTAAGCAACTACTCTCTTGTCTTGCATTAGCACACACCATAGCCCTTTCTTTGAAGCATCACTATACACTTCAAAATGTCCTATGGGGTCTGGAATAATTAAAACTGGAGGAGTGGTCAGTCTTGTCTTAAACTCCTAAAAACTAGCTTCACATTGATCAGTCCATTTGAAAGGACTTCCCTTCCTGGTCAATTTAGTCAATGGCAAGGCTATAGGAGAAAAGTTTTGTATAAACCTCCTGTAGTATCCTGCCAAACCCAAGAAACTTCTAACTTCTATAACCGTCTTTGGTCTCTCCCATTGAATCACTACTTCCGTCTTGCTAGGATCTACGGCTACCCCACTATTAGAGATGACATGTCCGAGAATCTTCACCTCTGACAGCCAAAATTCACACTTTTCCAATTTGACATATAACTTTTTCTCTTTCAGCACTTGCAGCATGATTCGGAGATGTTGTTCATGTTCTTTCTCACTCTTAGAGTATATCAAGATGTTATCAATGAACACTACAACAAATTGATCTAGGTAGGGTCAAAAAATACGATTCATGTAATCCATGAAAATTGCAGGTGCATTCGTCAACCCGAAAGGCATTACGAGAAACTCATAGTGCCCATACCTAGTCCTGAAGGCAGTTTTTGGTACGTCCTCCTCCTTAATCCTAATCTGATGATATCCTGACCTCAAGTCAATTTTAGAAAAAATGGAGGCACCCTTCAATTGATCCAATAAGTCATCTATCTTAGGGAGAGGGTACTTGTTTTTGATAGTCACCTTATTCAGTTGTCTGTAATCTATGCATAGTCTCAAGCTCCCGTCTTTCTTCTTAACAAACAATACAGGAGCTCCCCAAGGTAATACACTCGGTCTAATGAATTGCTTGTCTAATAGTTCCTCGAATTGCTTTTTTAGTTCTTGTAGTTCCTTCGAGGCCATTCGATATGGTGCAATAGAGATAGGCCCTGTCCCAGGTAGGAGATCAATAGAGAACTCTATCTCTCTCTTGGGAGGTAAGCCTAGAATATCTGATGGAAATACTTCAGAAAACTCATTGGCTATTGGGATTTCATCAAGCTTCGATTCGACTTCTAGGTTTGATAAATACAAGAGAATGATCCAAGTACTCCATTCTTCAACTCCCTATTAACTTGATTGGCATTTAGCATCAATAACTGGACCTCCTCTTTCGGAGTAGGAGGTAGAAATTCAACGGTCTTGTTACAACAATTCAACAAGACTCGATTTCTAGACATCCAGCCTAACCCTAAAATGACCTCAATACCTCTTAAAGGTAAACAGACGAGGTCTATAGAAAAAGTTCTCTCCTGGATAGTGACTTTACAGTCCTTACATACAGAGGAAGTTAATACCCGTTCCCCTGTAGGGGTTACTACGGATAACTCATAGGGAGTTTCAAAAATAGGGAACTGAAACTTCCTAATACATTCTTCCGATATAAATGAATGACTAGCACCAGAGTCAAATAACACCATAAGAGCAAATCCATAGATATAGCATGTACTTTGAATCATTTCAGAAGATTGGCCTGCCTCTTGGCCGCTCAGGGTGAAAACCCTTCCTTTCACCTGAGGCCTCTGTTCTGGCTGCTTCCCCACATTCTGTGGGCAGTTTTTCACAAAATGTCCCTTCTTTCCGCAATTGAAGCAGACATCTTATCCCATGTAGCATGGCCGGTTACCATGCATGCGTCTGCACTTAGCGCACTTGACTGAGGTGAGGTCTTGTTGAAAAGGCCTAGGACCCGCAATCAATGGCCTATTACCAGCTCCATATCCACTTTTTCTCACGTTCTTTCCAGGGTTGGGAAAATTTTTCGTCCTTTTCCATAGGTTTCGACTTTGCTTTTCGTCCTCTACTACCTTTAAACTCTTTTCCAGGAGTCTGCATTTATTTGTCAGAGGTACAAACTCCCTGATCTCCATAGCTATAACAGCATTCTTTATCTCCGGGTTTAGTCCCGCTTCAAACTTAACCGCCTTCCATGCTTCATCTGGATTATATCGCAGATAAGAGGAGAACTTAGATAGCTCCTCGAACCTTGCGATATACTGGTCCACGGTCATGCTGCCTTGCCTGAGTTGGAGAAATTCGATCTCTTTCTCTGCCTGTACAGTACTTGGAAAGTACTTTTAAAAAAAAATGTACTTGAACACTTGTCAGGTGATCTGTCTTCCCTGATGAGCTAAAAGTTCTCTAGCTCCACGCCACCAGTATTCTGCTTCATCCTTTAACATATATGCAGCAAAAATAATTTGCTGCTCTTCAGTACAGCCCATCACTTCAAAGATTTTCTCTAATTCCCTAATCCACCTTTCGGCTACTGTTGGGTCATAGCCACCTTGGAAACAAGGTGGTCTAGTCCTCAGGAACTCGGATATGCCATTATCTTTTCCAGCCATCCGGTTGTTAGCACTATTTTCACCATTTGGGTTATTAGCATTCTGGAGATATTGTAAAATTTGGTTGGTGGTCATGACTTGGTCTCGAATTGCCCTGGCCAGATTGTGCAGGGCTTCCTCTGCATTGGTTGTTGGATTCCTCCTTGGTGGTGCCATTTCTTACTATGGAAAAAACAAAGTTATGCTGCTATTGAGGTGATCAAGCCCAATAGTTAGTTTAAAAATATTTAATAGCAGTCATAACACCACTTCGGCATATAGATAGGAAACACTAGTAATTTCTTACCTATATGAATCATTGATCCCCTACACAGCACAACCACAACATACTCAAGACACTATAAGATCGATTCAGATAACCACCCACCCACTGGCCATCTAGGATCGACCTCCTCTGATACCAATTATGTAACAACTCCTTTTAGGTGGAAAATTTCTAGCCCTTGAATCTACATTATTTGGTTGATATTATTTGTGTGGGATAGGAATGTTTTGTCCTAATACCATGTATTATCACTACAAAAAATATCTTTGGTCACAAGAATGCATTACATCTATGCACATAAGAATCATACAGTAATGATATGTATGACAGGATTAACTATTTTTAGAATATCATATGATGGCCATCAACTTATTCTCATTTCAAGCTTCCCCGGTCAGGGTGAGTATCCTCTACTCTTCGGTACGGACTTTTCTCGCTCTGTCCGACATGGCCCACTTTCTCTTTCTTTTCTCATTAACATAATCATAACCGTTGGTAGGGCGTCCCCTACTGGTGCACCACACGGATTGCCATGTGACCGTGCTCATTTCTTTTCTTTTCACAAAGATAGCCAAAAATATGCTTTCAATAACAAGTATGTTCATCAAAATATAACTATTACCATAAATCATTGGTAATCATGCCATGAACATAACCATTTCAAATATCACTTTATAAAATATTTCCATGTCAGAATTTCATACTTAAGATGGTAAGAAGTTCATACAATGGCAATGGATATGGCATATACTAGTCATTTATTATTTTCATTTATGAGATTCGTCTTTTTTTTTTTTAAATATTAATTTTATTTCTTTATTTTCTTGATGTAGGTTTTCATCATATCTAACCTTCTCTTACTAATCAAAGCATAATTACCTCAATTGAACTCCGATGTAGGTGATCTTAGTGTCCATTTCAAGATAAAACAATTATCTAAAACTATTATGTTGAACATTGTAACGAAATATTAATAAATCAAGATGATATTACTCCCTAAATGTACATGTTATTTCTTCTCGGATAGGTTCTGACCTCTACCTACTAATTGGACCATATCTACCTCATATAGACTCTAAACTGAGTACTTCCAGTGGCTAAAAATCCATGACACATAGAGCTATAATTCTTATGTTAACCATTTATTTTAATTCTATACATATAATTTTCAGAAATTAAAATACAGAAGCTGTCCTAATATATTCTTCCCTGATGAACCATTTTCTGACCTTAGACTACTAATCAGCTCATATCTTCCTCATATGGACTCCAAATTGCATGATTCCAGTGGCTAAAAATCCATGACACACATAGGTATAATTCTTATGCTAACCATTTATTTTAATTCCATATAGATAATTCCCAGAAATTAAAATACAGAAGCTGTCCTAACATATTCTTCCCTGATGAACCATTTTCTGACCTTTGAATACTAATCATCTCATATCTTACTCATATGGACTCCAAATTGAATGATTCCAGTGGCTAAAAATCCATGACACACATAGATATAATTCTTATGTTAACCATTTATTTCAATTTCATACAGATAATTCCCAGAAATTAAAATACAGAAGCTGTCCTAACATATTCTTCTCTGATGAACTATTTTCTGACCTTTGTTTACTAATCGGAATATATCTACCTCATATGAACTCTATATTGAATGATTCCAGTGGCTAAACATCCATGACACACATATCTATAATTCTTATGTTAACTATTTATTTTAAGTCCTTATAGATTGTTCCCAGAAATTAAAACACCAAAACTAAAAATTCTGCCACCCATAGCCATAACCATGCAGAACTATCTACACCAACCTAAGTATTCAAACATACATCACATGCAAGATCAATATGTAACATGATATAGCAACATCCATGACCAGTCATCAAAGTTATAAGATCAAAATCTCATATAAATATTATAAGTTTCAAAAGTTTTCTTCAAAAAGAAATATTGTTAAACTTACCTGGAGAACTTAGTCCCCTAGACTTCTCCTTCATCTTTCTTCCTTTCTTCCTCTCCTTTCCTCACTCTGCCTTGCTTCTATTTTTCCTCTCCCTCACTTGGACGAAATTATAATGTTGTAAGAGTGGATTTTCTTATATAGACCACCAAATAATTCACCTTTCATGATCATGGGACTACCTTATCACAATTAGGATACAATTTGTTGAATTTTTGGAAAACAAACAACTTATGTTCTTGTCTTCCTCTTCCTTAGTCAAGATATGCATAGAAAAAGGAGATTTGTATTTTGAAAATTATGATGATATGTTCTTATGATAAGGGACAAGGTCCCTTTGATTTAGGGATTCATTTCCATTTTCTTTTGTCTTAAACAATTATGAAAGGTTTGCCTTTTTAGGTGGCAAATTTCTAGCCCTTGAATGTCCATTATTTGGTTGATATTATTTATGTGGGATAGGAATGTTTTGTCCTAATACCATGTATTATCATACCACTTGCTAAAATTATGAGTGTAGGATATAGATGTTTTTGTCCTAAAGCCTTGTATTATTATGCCACTTGCTAAAATGATGAATGTAGAATCACACCACTTGCTAAATTTTTGTCTTAATGTCATGTAACCTAATCTTTATTATTATTACATTATTATATCATCACCTAATTTATTTTATTTTATTTTTCCTCTTGGATTTGGGCTTATTCCTACCCATTATGGGCTTATTCCTACCCATTTTCTTTGCTTTGGATAAAATTCTACCTTTCTTGGAAGGCTTGGTCACATTTTCATAATTTTTGGGCTACTGGTCCAATTACTATATCCTAGTCCAAGTCTATGTTTTATTTCTTGATTAGGTTATCCAATGGGCTTGCTAGAAACTTATTTGAAGTGGAAAAACTCTACATGATGTATCCATAGGTAAAAGCCCAATGTATGGGTAAATGTTTTAAACTTAGTAACTCTAGTTCTTGAATTAGGAAAAATTACCCTAATTCAATGTTCTTGAAATTTTAAGACCTTTACTTGTTTCTAAAAATTTATCTTTCTTATCCAAGAATTTTGCATCTCTTTAGTATGTTATTTCTACTTGTTTCTAAAAATTTATCTTCCTTATCCAAGAATTTTGCATCTCTTTAGTATGTTATTTCTAATTTATGTTTTTCCTATTATGTTTTCCCTCTTTATTTGTTCTCTTAATGGTAGAAACATTTTCTATGCATATACATAAGGTGAAGAATTTCTAAGGATTATATTTCCTTAGATATCTAAAATATTGTCTAATAAACTTTATTTCCTTAATTAAATTATCAATAAAAGAAACGAAATTAGGGATGTTACATTCTTCCCCCTTAAGAAATTCGGTCCCCGAATTTTAGTTCATCCTACCACATGTAGGGAATGAAATTAAGGCATTATTCAGAGTTACCAACCTTATTACCTAAATAATTAGGGATATCTTTTTTTTTTTGTATAACATCTTTACTTTTTAATATGTCTATTCACTTTAGTGATTTTGCTATATAACTTAACCATAAGGATTTCTTTCACTCATAAGTTCTTCACTTTATATCCTCTAGTTTGTATGGATATTTCTATTGGTCGATATTTGAAAACACACACATAAAGGAACATATTCACCTTCATATTGGGTAACTATCTTTTCTTATTCCAAACTTCTATCAAGTTATTTTTGGTTTTCATATATCAACATCATCCCTTGAATATCATCATCTTAATCTATCATCTATTTTTATCCAAAATCCTTTAATCAATATGTTAAACATACGTAGCAATAAATCCTCTAAACCTTTAATAAAATTTATGTACCATCGACACATGTCTAATAATTTCAACTTACCTTATCACAGTAATTCTATACAAACTTATTAACACCATTAAACTCATTATCAAAAATTTCTGTTATTTCTTCTATCATATCCAAAAGCACCTCATTATAGCTTATGTCAATCCCATGTAATTCACCCAATCATTTCAAGAAGATTTTTCCTAACAATTACTCATACATGAATTCTCAATTCCAACATAATTCACATCCTAGATACTAGACTCAATTTAGCATTATATAATCCTTTAACACAAATATGTTGATCACTTACATTATTTTCGGACATGGTTCTCAGAATATTCTCTATATTTCCAAATTAAGAGTTCAAAGACTAACTTAAATCCTACTTCCTATATTTTATTCCTCAAGAACTTCAACATCACTAATTCTCTTGATTACATTCGTCAAAACACCATAAGACCATCATCCGTCCATTCTTTTCAAACTTTTCATTACTTTAACCTATTAACAACTTAGACACCATTAGAACCGAGTTTCAAAGAAAAGAAATTATCTTTCATTACAATGAGGGAAAATAACCTTGCATTTAATGCCAACCGTTAATGAGGGAGAATGCAGTGAAACAAACGAAAAGCATAATAGAGAATGGTGCCAAAAGTGAAAGTCAAAAATTTGGACAAAGCATTGAAAAATATTAAAATCAGTGGCCATAATTCTTGAAAATCTGTAAACAAAATCTATCTACGATTTCAGCAAAAATTGGGTGGCCGCAAATTTTGAATATATGTGTCAAAATCTACTTTAAATCTGTTGGTATTCGGTGGAAAGATATCACATGGAAAAAGAAACATTTCTGAACTTATAAAAGTCTATGAAAATCAAAGAATACGTAGTTAACTGGTAGGATGCAGTTGATTGCTTCTAAATAGATGTCATCAATCAACTGTAAGATAACCAGTCCAAATTAAAATTTCTCAGAATAGCTAGTCAATTTCATAATACCAATAGTCTACTGGCAAAAACATTTAGAAAACAAGAAAAATGTCCCTCTTCACTAATTATTTGGTTTGCATCTTCATTTTTTTTTACAATGACGCCTATCATCTACAACTTCCCTACATGCCTCAAGACATCACTCCTTCATCAAGGACAACAAGAAAAAGAAAATTTCCTGGTGATATCCTAACCTTATTCTCTTTATGTGCTAAATATGGGTCACAGTCATAACTACTGTACATATACATGCTTGCTGTCATTTTTGAAATTTTCTTTTTACCTTTAATTTAGCTGATATCCACCAATCACTCACATAGTTGTTCTAATAATACCCAGCCTATTCACATAGCTATTATAAATATGCCCTTCTCTGAGTTCTATAAATACTTACATTAGTATCTTTATTTATACTCAAAGTTAAGGTGATAGAAATTATGGAGGGAACCACATTCAGTCAGTTTCGAAATATATGTGTCTTTTGTGGTTCCAGTCCTGGAAAAGATGAGGAGTATGTTAAAGCAGCACAAAATCTGGGTATGGTGCTGGCTAGGAGAAAAATTCATTTAGTGTATGGTGGAGGTAACTATGGGTTAATGGGGTGTGTGGCTACAGCTGCACATGTAGGGGGATGCCAAGTTCTAGGTATTATTTCTACTGCTCTAGCTACATCCAGCAACATAGGTAAAACAATTGGGGAAGAATATATGGTAGCTTCCATGCATGAATGCATGGCTAGAATGATGAGCAATGCTGACGCCTTCATTGCCTTACCAAGTAGTTTTAGTACTTTAGAGGAGATTTTTCAAATAGTATCTTGGGCACAACTGAATATGCATCACAAACCGATAGGTTTGTTAAATGTTAATCACTTCTTTGATGATCTGTTATCTTTTCTAGATCAAGCTGTGGAACAGAGGTTTATCCCACACTCAGCACAACAAATTCTCATCTCGGCTTCAAATGCTGAAGAGTTGATTGATGCTTTACAAGCCTATGTTCATGTACCTGATCCAACTATGACTCAAATAGAATGGACGACAGATAACCGCAAAAAGCGTAAATTGGATTTGGATTTTAATCTTTAAATGTAGTAAAATGTAGCCATTATTGTACTACTTTTACTTTCTTAGAGTCTACTTGGATATCATATTTACCAACCATACTCCTTTAGAGTTGGTAAAACTATTTTTGAATGTTGCTTATGATCCTCTGAACTTTTGAAATATTCTAGTATATCATCAGTATATATAATAACAAATTGATCCAGGGATGACCTAATTACTATTCATTAAATCTATGAATGCAGCTAAAAAATTTGTCAATTTAAATGCATCACCACGAACTCATAATGCCCATAATAAGTCCTACATCCTCTTCTCTTATCCTTAATTAATGTTACTCATATCCCAAATCTATTTGTGGAAAAATATTGAACACCTTATAACTGGTCAAACAGGTAATCTATACGAGCTAATGGGTTTCTATTCTACATTGTCACCTTATTCAACTGTCTATAATCTATGCATAGTCATAGTGATCCATCTTTCTTTTTCACAGATAGAACTGGAGCACTCAGAATAAAAGTACTGGGGTATTTAAATACCTTGTCTAACAAGTCTTGTAACTAATTTTTTTTAAATTCGATCGATATCATTCTATATAGGGATATAGATACTAGTTGGGTTCTAAGGAGTAAATCAATATCAAATTCTCGAATTGTCATGGCAAGGTTGTGTAGGGTTTCCTCCGCATTGTTTGCCAGATTCCTCCTTGGTGGTGCCATTTCCTACTGTGGCAAAAATAAAGTTATGCTGCTATTGAGGTGATCAAGCCCAATAGTTAGTTTCAAAAAATATATTTAACAGCAGTCATAACACCACCTCAGCATATAGATAAGAAACACTAGTAATTTCTTACCTATATGAAATCACTGATCCCCTACACAACACTACCACAACATTCTCAAGATACTATAAGATCGATTCAGATAACCAACCACCCACTGGCCATCTAGGATCGACCTACTCTGATACCAATTATGTAACAACCTTTTTTTTTCTTTATTATTATACAATATTGAGTTCACATACACGTCATTAATCAAAACGTACATGCAACATATCAAACACATAGATATTTACATCTTGTTTATTTTGGTTGACTAATTCCGGAGATACAGGTGCGGGTGGTTGCACCTTCACCAGGATCTGAGCCAACTCGACCACAAACATCTTATTTGATTCTGAGATCTGCCCAACATAAAGTAACTCGATCCAATGTGCACTAAAAGCCAGAGTTATAGAAAATCTGCATAACTAATTTTTCTGAACATGATATGGAAATATAGTGAGAATTAAATCCCAGTAAGTTCAACAATAAATCATCATCAATATAGCTCATCACGTCATGTTCAGCTGTATAAACTAAAGAAAATATCTTTGGTCATATGAATGCATTACATCTATGCACATAAGAATCATACAGTAATGATATGTATGACAGGATTAACTATTTTCAGAACATCATATGATGGCCATCAACTTATTCTCATTTCAAGCTACCCTGGTCAGGGTGAGTATCCTCTACTCTCCGGTACGGACTTTTCTCGCTCCGTCCGACATGGCCCACTTTCTCTTTCTTTTCTCATTAACATGATCATAACCGTTGGTAGAGCGTCCCCTACTGGTGCACCACACGGATTGCCATGTGACCGTGCTCATTTCTTTTCTTTTCACAATGATAGCAAAAAATATGCTTTCAATAACAAGTATGTTCATCAAAATATAACTATTACCATAAATCATTGGTAATCATGCCATGAACATAACCATTTCAAATATCACTTTATAAAATATTTCCATGTCAGAATTTCATACTTAAGATGGTAAGAAGTTCATACAATGGCAATGGCTATGGCATATACTAGTCATTTATTATTTTCATTTATGAGATTCGTCTTTTTTTTAAATATTAATTTTATTTCTTTATTTTCTTGATGTAGGTTTTCATCATATCTAACTTTCTCTAACTAATCAGAGCATAATTCCCTCAATTGAACTCCGATGTAGGTGATTTTAGTGTCAATTTCAAGATAAAACAATTATCTAAAACTATTATGTTGAACATTGTAGCGAAATATTAAGAAATCAAGGTGATATTACTTCCTAAATGTATAGGTTATTTCTTCTCGGATAGGTTTTGACCTCTACCTACTAATCGGACCATATCTACCTCATATGGACTCCAACTTGAGTAATTCCAGTGGCTAAAAATCCATGACACACAGAGCTATAATTCTTATGTTAACCATTTATTTTAATTTAACAACTTAACTCAATATAACATTTATTTAATTTATACAATACAGAGTTCACAAACATGTCATTAATCAAAACATACGTACAATATATCAAACACATAAAAATCTACATCTTATTTATTTTGGTTGACCAATTTCGGAGATACAGGTGTGGGTGGTTGCACCTTCACCGGGATCTAAGCCAACTCGACCACAAACATTTTATTTGCTTCTGGAATCTGCCCAACATAAAGTACTTGATCTAACATGCACTAAAAGCCAGAGCTATAGAAAAAATCTGCATAACTAATTTTCTGAACATGATATAGAAATATAGTGAGAATTAAATCCCAATAAGTTCAACAATAAATCATCATCAATATAGCTCATCACATCATGTTCAGCTGTATAAACTACAGAAAATATCTTTGGTCACATGAATGCATTATATCTATGCACATAAGAATCATACAATAATAATATGTATGACAGGAGTAACTATTTTTAGAATATCATATGATGGCCAACAACTTATTCTCATTTCAAGCTACCCCGGTCAGGGTGAGTATCCTCTACTCTCCGGTACAGGCTTTTCTCGCTCCGCCCGACATGGCACACTTTCTCTTTCTTTTCTCATAATCATAATCATAACCATAACTGTTGGTAGGGTGTCCCCTACTGGTGCACCACACGGATTGCCATATAACCGTTCTCATTTCTTTTCTTTTCACAATGATAGCAAAAAATATGCTTTCAATAACAAGTATGTTCATCAAAATATAATTATTACCATAAATCATTGGTAATCATGCCATGAACATAACCATTTCAAATATCACTTTATAAAATATTTCCATGTCAAAATTTCACACTTAAGATGGTAAGAAGTTCATACAATGGCAATGACTATGGCTATACTAGTCATTTATTAAGATTCATCTTCTTTTTTAAATACTAATTTTATTTCTTTATTTTCTTGATGCAGGTTTTCATCCTATCTAACCTTCTCTTACTAATAAGAGCATAACTCTCTCAATTAAACTCTGATGTAGGTGATCTTGGTGTCAATTTCAAGATAAAACAATTATCTAAAACTATTATGTTGAACATTGTAGCGAAATATTAAGAAATCAAGGTGATATTACTCCCTAAATGTATAGGTTATTTCTTCTTGGATAGGTTCTGACCTCTACCTACTAATCGGACCATATCTACCTCATATGGATTCCAACTTGAGTTATTCCAGTGGATAAAAATCCGTGACACACATATATATAATTCTTATGTTAACCATTTATTTTAATTCCTTATAGATTGTTCCCAGAAATTAAAATACCGAAGCTTAAAATTCTGCCACCCATAGCCATACCCATGCAAAACTATCTACACCAACCTAAGTATTCAAACATACATCACATGCAAGATCAATATGTAACATGATATAGCAACATCATGACCAATCATAAAAGTTCTAAGATCAAAATCTCATATAAATATTATAAGTTTCAAAAGTTTTCTTCAAAAAGAAATATTGTTAAACTTACCTGGAGCACTTAGTCCCCTAGACTTCTCCTTCCTCTTTCTTCTTTTCTTCCTCTCCTTTCCTCACTCTACCTTACTTCTATTTTTCCTCTCCCTCACTTGGACGAAATTATAATGTTGTAAGGGTGGGTTTTCTTATATAGACCACCAAATAATTCACCTTTCATGATCATGGGTTTACCTTATCACAATTAGGATACAATTTGTTGAATTTTTGGAAAACAAACAACTTATGTTCTTGTCTTCCTCTTCCTTAGTCAAGATATGCATAGGAAAAGGAGATTTGTATTTTGAAAATTATGATGATATATTGTTAAGATAAGGGAGAAGGTCCCTTTGATTTAGGGATTCTTTTCCATTTTCTTTTGTCTTAAACAAGTATGATAGGTTTGCCTTTTTAGGTGGCAAATTTCTAGCCCTTGAATCTCCATTATTTGGTTAATATTATTTGTGTGGGATAGGAATGTTTTGTCCTAATGCCATGTATTATCATACCACTTGCTAGAATTATGAGTGTAGGATATAGATGTTTTTGTCCTAAATCCTTGTATTATCATGCCACTTGCCAAAATGATGAATGTAGAATCACACCGCTTTCTAAATTTTTGTCTTAATGCCATGTAACCTAATCTTTATTATTACATTATTATATCATCACCTAATTTATTTTATTTTATTTTTCCTCTTGGATTTGGGCTTATTCCTACTCATTACGGGCTTATTCCTACCCATTTTCTTTGCTTTGGATAAAATTCTACCTTTCTTGGAGGGCTTGGTCACATTTTCATAATTTTTGGGCTATTGGTCCAATTACTATATCCTAGTCCAAGTCTATGTTTTATATCTTGCTTAGGTTATCCAATGGCTTGCTAGAAACTTATGTGAAGTGGAAAAAACTCTATATGAAGTGTCCATAGGTAAAAGCCCAATGTATGGGTAAAGATTTTAAACTTAGTAACTCTAGTTCTTGAATTAGGATAAATTACCATAATTCAATGTTCTTGAAATTTTAAGACATTTACTTGTTTCTAAAAATTTATCTTCCTTATCCAAGAATTTTGCATCTCTTTAGTATGTTATTTCTAATTTCTTTCCTATTAGGTTTTTCCTCTTTATTTGTTCTCTTAATGTTAGAAACATTTTCTATGCATATACATAAGGTGAAGAATTTCTAAGGATTATATTTCCTTAGATATTTAAAATATTGTCTAATAAATTTTATTTCCTTAATTAAATTTTTATGTACTTTTATCAATAAAAGAAATGAAATTAGGGATGTTACATAGAACTCTTCATCCTGAGTCCATTGGTGGTGGTGGTGTTGAAATCCAAAGTCTGGAAGTGGTAGAATTCTAGAGAAGTTTCAGGATTTTGGGAGAGAAAAATTAGGAGGAAAGAGAGAGAAATCCGAAATTGTCAGCTCCTTGTGTGGCTGAGTCCCTTAAAATATCCCGAGGGACCTTTCTGCAAATATTCAATTTTAGAGGGAGGTCCTTGCAAATTTTTCTTATTTACACTTTGACACCTAAACTTTTAAGAAATTTCGTTTTGGCCCCAAAACGTAAATTCTCATATTTTCTTTATAATTCTTCAACCTATGTAATAAATAATCATATTTTCAATGGTTCTTGTCTTCATTTTCAAAATCTTTTCTTTTATTCAAAATTTTCTTTAATTTAGGAGTTCCTTTAAATTTTATGACTATTACAGGTTATATGGTTTGAGGCACCAGCATCTATAATTCATGCTTTATTTTTGTCAGTCTTGGAAAGAAAATAGGATGAGATAAGGTTACCTTTCTGAGTAATTGTGATATTTATGGAAGAACGAACACTGTGATGGCTAAGGATAATTTTCTAAGTTTTGCTTTACTCAGGAGTTAGATTTAGTTGTCCTCCATTACTGATGTCAAAGACTGCGTTAGTAGCAAATGACTTATTCTACTCCTTGGTATGCTCTCTTTGACCATAAGGTTTCAATCCTGTGGGTTTTCCATGAATTTTCCAATAATTTTCATGAGTTTGATTGGTCTTATGGCAATGATCACACCATAACTAATCCCTGCTCTCCTTTATGGGTCTTTGGTTTCTTTGATTCAGGGTGTTTGGCTTATATTGATGGGCAGCTAGAGCAGATCCAGGTAACGAGTTCTCAACTTCAACAAGCATAATGCATCTTTTGCTTTCTTCTCTTCTAACTTCAGTAAAAAATTTCTCTAATAAGGGTAAAAGGTTTTCGCCCTAGCAACCTCCCACTTACTTCATCCAAGTCTTTGTTTAAACCCTGCAAGAAGGCAAATACTCGTTCATTCTTCATCATTTGTGTAAATTTTACTCCATCCTTTATATTCTTTCACTGTATCTCGTAGAACAATTCCATCTCCTGCCATAGTTTAGTGAAAGAGTTATAATACTTGGTGACTAACTTGCTGCCTTGTTTCATCTCCTGGATTTTTGATCTGACCTCGAAACATTGTGAGGTGTTTCTTGTGTTTGAGTATATCTCCTTGATTGCATCCCATATCTCTTTGACAGTCTTGAAAAATAGGTAGGTTCTCCTTATTCTAAGCTCTATGGAGTTAATTATCCAAGCTATTATGTAACATCCCGTAATTTTTAGATATTTTCCTTAAAAATTCTTCACCTTACATATATGCATAGAAATGTTCTAATATTAATGGAATAGGTAAAGAAAGAAAACCTAAGAGGAAATATTAGAAATAAACATGTTAAAGAAAGGTGAAATTCTTAGGTAAAGAAAGATAAATTTTTGTGAAGTAAGTAAAGGTCTTAAAATTTCAAGAAGATCGGATTAGGGTAATTTTTCTTAATTTAAGAGTAAAAGTTACTAAGTTTAGTATCTCCACCCGTAATTGGGCTTTAACCTATAGACACTTCATATAGAGTTTTTCTACTTCACATGAATTTTTAGCAAGCCAATAGGATAGGCCAAGGAAGAAATAAAACATAGACTTGGACTAGGATATAGAAATTGGACCGATAGCCCAAAAAATCATGAAAATGTGACCAAGCCCATTATGAAAGGAAGAATTTTAACCAAAGTAAGGAAAATGGGCAAGAATGAGCCCAAACCCAAGAGGAAAAATAAAAATAAAAAGAAAATTAAAGTGATGAAATATTAGTGTAATCAAGATTAAGTGACATGGCATTAAGACAAAAAATTGACAAGTGGTGTGATTCTACATTCATCATTTTGGCAAGTGGCATAATAATACAAGGCTTTAGGACAAAAACATCTATATCCTACATTCATAACTTTAGCAAGTGGGTAATAATACATAGCATTATGACAAAACATCATTATCCTACACAAATAATTGTAGTTAAGTAAGGAAAATTCAAGGGCTAGAAATTTGCCACTTAAAAAGGCAAATCTATCATACTTGATTAAAACAAAAGAAAAAGGAAATGAATCCCTAAATCAAAGGGATCTTGCCCCATATCTTAAGAACATATCATCATAATTTTCAAAATACAAATCTCCTTTTTCTATGCATATCTTGACTAAGGAAGAGGAAGACAAGAACATAAGTTGTTTGTTTTCCAAAACTTCAACAAAGTGTATCCTAATTGTGATAAGGTAGACCCATGATCATGAAAGGTGAATTATTTGGTGGTCTATATAAGAAAACCCACCCTTACAACATTAGAATTTTGTCCAAGTGAGGGAGAGCAAAAATAGAAGCAAGGTAGTGTGAGGAAAGGAGAGGAAGAAAGGAAGAAAGAGGAAGGAGAAGTCTAGGAGACTAAGTGCTCCAGGTAAGTTTAATAATATTTCTTTTTGAAGAAAACCTTTGAAACTCATAATATTTATATGAGATTTTGATCTTAGAACTTTGATGATTGGCCATGGATGTTGCTATATCATGTTGCATATTGATCTTGCATGTGATGTATGTTAGAATACTTAGGTTGGTGTAGATAGTTCTGCATGGATATGGCTATGGTTGACAGAATTTGGAGTTTCGGTATTTTAATTTCTGGGAACAATCTATAAGGAATTAAAATAAATGGTTAACATAAGAATTAAAGATATATGTGTCACGGATTTTCACCCACTGGAATCATTCCATTTGGAGTCCATATGAGGTAGCTATGGTCTGATTAGTAGTCAAAGGTCAAAAAATGAATCATCAGGGAAGAATATGTTAGGATAGCTTCGGTAATTTAATTTCTGGGAATTATTGGTAGGGAATTAAAATAAATGGTTAACATAAGAATTAAAGATATGTGTGTCATGGATTTTTGGCCACTGGAATCATTCAATTTGGAGTTCACATGTGGTAGATATGGTCCGATTAGTAAGCCAAGGTCAGAAAATGGTTCATCAGGGAAGATTATGTTAGGACAGCTTTTGTATTTTAATTTCTGGGAATTATCTGTATGGAATTAAAATAAATGGTTAACCTGAAAGTTATATATATCTATGTCTCATGGAAATATACCCACTGGAATTATGCAATTTGGAGTTCATATGAGGTAGATATGATCCGATTAGTAAGCAGAGGTCAGAAAATGTTTATTCAGGGAAGAGTATGTTATTAATGCTTTAGTTTTTGAATTTCTGGGAATATTCTGTAGGGAATTAAAATAGTGCGCCAACATAACAATTATAGATATATGGCTCATGGATTTTTACCAACTGGAATAACACAATTTGGAGTTCCAATTTGGGATATATGGTCTAATTAGTCAGTAAAGGTCAGAACCTATCCGAGAGGAACTATCCTGTACTTTGAGGCAGTAATATCACCTTTGTTTCTTAATTTTTCGCTACAATGTTCAACGTAATAGTTTTAGATAATTGTTTTATCTTGAAATGGACACCAAGATCACCAACATCAGAGTTAAATTGACGGAGTTATGCTCTGATTAGTAAGAGAAGGTTAGATAGGATGAAAACCTTCATCAAGAAAATAAAGAAATAAAATTAGTATTTAAAAAAGAAGATGAATCTTAATAAATGACTAGTATAGCCATCGCCATTGCAATTGTATGAACTTCTTACCATCTTAAGTGTGAAATTTTGACATGGAAATATTTTATAAAGTGATATTTGAAATGGTTATGTTCATGGCATGATTACCAATGATTTATGGTAATAGTTATATTTTGATGAACATACTTGTTATTGAAAGCATATTTTTGGCTAACATTGTGAAAAGAAAAGAAATGAGCACGGTCACATGGCAATCCGTGTGGTGCACCAGTAGGGGACGCCCTACCAACGGTTATGATCATGATAATGAGAAAAGAAAGAGAAAGTGGGTCATGTCGGACGGAGCGAGAAAAGCCCGTACCGGAGAGTACAGGATACTCACCCTGACCGGGGTAGCTTGAAATGAGAATAAGTTGATGGCCATCATATGATATTTTGAAAATGGTTAATCCTGTCATACATATCATTACAGTATGATTCTTATGTGCATAGATATAATGCATTCATCTGACCAAAGATATTTTCTGTAGTTTATACAGCTGAACATGACGTGATGAGCTTTACTGATGATAATTTATTGTTGAACTTACTGGGATTTAATTCTCACTATATTTCCATATCATGTTCAGAAAATTATTTATGCAGCTTTTGTTTCTAAGGCTCTGGCTTTTAGTGCACATTGGATCGAGTTACTTTATGTTGAGAAGATTTCAGAATCAAATAAGATGTTTGTGGTCGAGTTGGCTCAGATCCCGGTGAAGGTGCAACCACCCGCACCTGTTTCTCCGGAATTGATCAACCAAAATAAACAAGATGTAAATATCTATCTGTTTGATATGTTATACGTATGTTTTGATTAATGACATGTATGTGAACTCAATATTGTATAATAATAAAGGAAAAAAAAAGGTTGTTACATAATTGGTATCAGAGAAGGTCGATCCTAGATGGCCAGTGGGTGGATGGTTATCTGAATCGATCTTATAGTGTCTTGAGTATGTTGTGGTTGTGCTGTGTAGGGGATCAGTGACTCATATAGGTAAGAAATTACTAGTGTTTCTTATCTATATGCCGAGGTGGTGTTATGACTGCTGTTAAATATTGTTTTGAAACTAACTATTGGGCTTGATCACCTCAATAGTAGCATAAATTTATTTTTCCCACAGTAGGAAATGGCACCACTAAGGCGGAATCCAGCAAACAATGCGGAGAAAATCTTGCACAACCTTGCCACAGCAATTCGAGAATTTGGTATTGATTTACTCCTTAGAACCCAACTAGTATCTATATCCCTATATAGAATGATATCGATTGAATTTAAAAAAAAATTGTGATTTGTGAAAAGTGCATGTCTAAGGAAAGCTCTGGCAAGGAAAGACTTGGTACTTAAGCGTGTCCATTAGTGACCCACCTCTCTTTCCTGGGAACTTTTCTGGTGCGCTGTTTACAGACTACAATTACTATCTAGTTACCGAGATATTAGTGTGAAATTTTAACATGGAATTTACCCTAGTACTCATATAAAATTTCCAAGAAGTTTTGAAAGTGCCGGTTTTATTTGAAAAATATTAGTATGTTCCGTGATTGCAGTATTTCCACATCAGAAAAGAATTATTCTAGTTACTGGAAAAAAAAAATTTACAAGACTTGTTAGACAAGGGATTTAAATGCCCTAGTACTTTTATTTGGAGTGCTCTAGTTCTATTTGTGAAAAAGAAAGATGGATCACTATGACTATGCATAGATTGTAGACAGTTGCATAAGGTAACAATGTAGAATAGAAACCCATTAGCTCGTATAGATTACCTGTTTGACCAGTTATAAGGTGTTCAATATTTTTCCACAAATAGATTTGGGATATGAGTAACATTAATTAAGGATAAGAGAAGAGGATGTAGGACTTATTATGGGCATTATGAGTTCGTGGTGATGCATTTAAATTGACAAATATTTTAGCTACATTCATAGATTTAATGAATAGTAATTAGGTCATCCCTGTATCAATTTTTTTTATTATTGATGATAACTAGAATATTTCAAAAGTTCAGAGGATCATAAGAAACATTCAAAGATAGTTTTACCAACTCTAAAGGAGTATGGTTGGTAAATATGGTATCCAAGTAGACTCTAAGAAAGTAAAAGTAGTACAATAATGGCTACGTTTTACTACATTTAAAGATTAAGATCCAAATCCAATTTACGCTTCTTGTGGTTATCTGTCGTCCATTCTATTTGAGTCATAGTTGGATCAGGTACATAAACATAGGCTTGTAAAGCATCAATCAACTCTTCAGCATTTGAAGCTGAGATGAGAATTTGTCGTGCTGAGTGTGGGATAAACCTCTGTTCCACAGCTTGATCTAGAAAAGATAACAGACCATCAAAGAAGTGATTAACATTTAACAAACCTACCGGTTTGTGATGCATATTCAGTTGTGCCCAAGAGACTATTTGGAAAATCTCCTCTAAAGTACCAAAACCACCTGGTAAGGCAATGAAGGCGTCAGCATTGCTCATCATTCTAGCCATGCGTTCATGCATGGAAGCTACCCTATATTCTTCCCCAATTGTCTTCCCTATGTTGCTAGATGTAGCTAGAGCTGTAGGAATAATACCTAGAACTTGGCATCCCCCTGCATGTGCAGCTGTTGCCACACACCCCATTAACCCACAGTTACCTCCACCATACACTAAATGAATTTTTCTCCTAGCCAGCATCATACCCAGATTTTGTGCTGCTTTAACATACTCCTCATCTTTTCCAGGACTGGAACCACAAAAGACACAGATATTTCGAAACTGACGGAATGCGGTTCCCTCCATAATTTCTATCACCTTAACTTTGAGAATAGACAAAGATACTAATGTAAGTATTTATAGAACTCAGAGAAGGGCATATTTATAATAGCTATGCGACTAGGCCGGGTATTATTAGAACAACTATGTGAGTGATTGGTGGATATCAACTAAATTAAAGGTAAATAAAAAAAAAAAATTCAAAAATGACGGCAAGCATGTATATGTACAGTAGTATGACTGTGACCCATATTAAGCACATAAAGAGTATAAGATAAGATATCACTAGAAATCTGTCTTTATCTTGTTGTCTTTGATGAAGCATTGATGTTTTGATTTTTTTAGAAAAGTTATAGGTGATAGCCGTCATTGAAAAAAAAAAGTAAAAAAAAAATGCAATCAAATGATTTATTTTGTATTCTCAATGTTTTCGCCAGTCGACTATCAGTATTATTAAGTCGACTAGATATTTTGAGAAATTTTAATTTGGACTGGTTAATTTACAGTTGATTGATTACATCTATTTTGAAGCAATCAACTGCATCCTACCAGTTAACTACATATTCTTTGATTTTCACAGACTTTTATAAGCTCAGAAATGTTTCTTTTTCCATGTGATATCTTTCCACCGAATACCAATAGATTTAAAGTAGATTCTGACACATATATTCAAAATTTGCGGCCACCGATTTTTGTTGAAATCATAGATAGATTTTGTTTACAGATTTTCAAGAATTGCGGCCACCGATTTTAATATTTTTCAATGCTTTGTTAAAACTTTTGACTTTCGCTTTTGGAACCATTCTCTATTATGCTTTTCGTCTGTTTCACTCATTAACGGTTGGCATTAAATGCAAGGTTATTTTCCCTCATTACAATTAAAAATAATTTCTTCCTTTGAAACTTGGTTATTATGGTGTCTAAGTTGTTAATAGGTTAAAGTAATGAAAGGTTTGAAAAGAATGGACGGATGATGGTCTTATGGTGTTTTGACGAATGTAATCAAGAGAATTAGTGGTGTTGAAGTTCTCGAGGAATAAAATATAGGAAGTAGGATTTAAGTTAGTCTTTGAACTCTTAATTTGGAAATATAGAGAATATTCTGAGAACCATGTCCGGAAATAATGTAGGTTATCAAGATATTTGTGTTAAAGGATTATATCATGCTAAATTGAGTCTAGTATCTAGGATGTGAATTATGTTGGAATTGAGAATTCATGTATGAGTAATTGTTAGGAAAAAAAAACACAAATCTTCTTCAAATGATTGGGTGAATTAAATGGGATTGGCATAAGCTAGAATGAGGTGCTTTTGGATATGATAGAAGAAATAATTGAAATTTTTGACAATGAGTTTAATGGTGTTAATAAGCTTGTATAGAATTACTGTGATGAGGTAAGTTGGAATTATTAGACATGTGTCAATGGTACATAAACGTTATTAAAGGTTTGAAGGATTTATTGCTACGTATGTTTAACATATTGATTAAAGGATTTGAGGATAAAAATAGATGATAGATTAAGATGATGATATTCAGGGGATGATGTTGATATATGAAAAAAAAAAAAAATTTTTTTTTTGACTTGATAGAAGTTTGGAATAAGAAAAGATAGTTACAGAATATGAAGGTGTATATGTTCCTTTATATGTGTGTTTTCTAATATCGACCCATAGATATATCCATACGGGCTAGAGGATATCAATTGAAGAACTTATGATTGAAAGAAATCCTTATGGTTAAGTTATATGGCAAAATCACTCAAGTGAATAGACATATTAAAAAGTAAAGATGTCATACAGAAACGATATCTCTAATTATTTAGGTAATAAGCTTGGTAACTCTGAATAATGCCTTAATTTCATTCCCTACATGTGGTAGGATGGATTGAAAATTCGGGGACCGAATTTCTTAAGGGGGGAAGAATGTAACATCCCGTAATTTTTAGATATTTTCCTTAAAAATTCTTCACCTTACATATATGCATAGAAATGTTCTAATATTAATGGAATAGGTAAAGAAAGAAAACCTAAGAGGAAATATTAGAAATAAACATGTTAAAGAAAGGTGAAATTCTTAGGTAAAGAAAGATAAATTTTTGTGAAGTAAGTAAAGGTCTTAAAATTTCAAGAAGATCGGATTAGGGTAATTTTTCTTAATTTAAGAGTAAAAGTTACTAAGTTTAGTATCTCCACCCGTAATTGGGCTTTAACCTATAGACACTTCATATAGAGTTTTTCTACTTCACATGAATTTTTAGCAAGCCAATAGGATAGGCCAAGGAAGAAATAAAACATAGACTTGGACTAGGATATAGAAATTGGACCGATAGCCCAAAAAATCATGAAAATGTGACCAAGCCCATTATGAAAGGAAGAATTTTAACCAAAGTAAGGAAAATGGGCAAGAATGAGCCCAAACCCAAGAGGAAAAATAAAAATAAAAAGAAAATTAAAGTGATGAAATATTAGTGTAATCAAGATTAAGTGACATGGCATTAAGACAAAAAATTGACAAGTGGTGTGATTCTACATTCATCATTTTGGCAAGTGGCATAATAATACAAGGCTTTAGGACAAAAACATCTATATCCTACATTCATAACTTTAGCAAGTGGGTAATAATACATAGCATTATGACAAAACATCATTATCCTACACAAATAATTGTAGTTAAGTAAGGAAAATTCAAGGGCTAGAAATTTGCCACTTAAAAAGGCAAATCTATCATACTTGATTAAAACAAAAGAAAAAGGAAATGAATCCCTAAATCAAAGGGATCTTGCCCCATATCTTAAGAACATATCATCATAATTTTCAAAATACAAATCTCCTTTTTCTATGCATATCTTGACTAAGGAAGAGGAAGACAAGAACATAAGTTGTTTGTTTTCCAAAACTTCAACAAAGTGTATCCTAATTGTGATAAGGTAGACCCATGATCATGAAAGGTGAATTATTTGGTGGTCTATATAAGAAAACCCACCCTTACAACATTAGAATTTTGTCCAAGTGAGGGAGAGCAAAAATAGAAGCAAGGTAGTGTGAGGAAAGGAGAGGAAGAAAGGAAGAAAGAGGAAGGAGAAGTCTAGGAGACTAAGTGCTCCAGGTAAGTTTAATAATATTTCTTTTTGAAGAAAACCTTTGAAACTCATAATATTTATATGAGATTTTGATCTTAGAACTTTGATGATTGGCCATGGATGTTGCTATATCATGTTGCATATTGATCTTGCATGTGATGTATGTTAGAATACTTAGGTTGGTGTAGATAGTTCTGCATGGATATGGCTATGGTTGACAGAATTTGGAGTTTCGGTATTTTAATTTCTGGGAACAATCTATAAGGAATTAAAATAAATGGTTAACATAAGAATTAAAGATATATGTGTCACGGATTTTCACCCACTGGAATCATTCCATTTGGAGTCCATATGAGGTAGCTATGGTCTGATTAGTAGTCAAAGGTCAAAAAATGAATCATCAGGGAAGAATATGTTAGGATAGCTTCGGTAATTTAATTTCTGGGAATTATTGGTAGGGAATTAAAATAAATGGTTAACATAAGAATTAAAGATATGTGTGTCATGGATTTTTGGCCACTGGAATCATTCAATTTGGAGTTCACATGTGGTAGATATGGTCCGATTAGTAAGCCAAGGTCAGAAAATGGTTCATCAGGGAAGATTATGTTAGGACAGCTTTTGTATTTTAATTTCTGGGAATTATCTGTATGGAATTAAAATAAATGGTTAACCTGAAAGTTATATATATCTATGTCTCATGGAAATATACCCACTGGAATTATGCAATTTGGAGTTCATATGAGGTAGATATGATCCGATTAGTAAGCAGAGGTCAGAAAATGTTTATTCAGGGAAGAGTATGTTATTAATGCTTTAGTTTTTGAATTTCTGGGAATATTCTGTAGGGAATTAAAATAGTGCGCCAACATAACAATTATAGATATATGGCTCATGGATTTTTACCAACTGGAATAACACAATTTGGAGTTCCAATTTGGGATATATGGTCTAATTAGTCAGTAAAGGTCAGAACCTATCCGAGAGGAACTATCCTGTACTTTGAGGCAGTAATATCACCTTTGTTTCTTAATTTTTCGCTACAATGTTCAACGTAATAGTTTTAGATAATTGTTTTATCTTGAAATGGACACCAAGATCACCAACATCAGAGTTAAATTGACGGAGTTATGCTCTGATTAGTAAGAGAAGGTTAGATAGGATGAAAACCTTCATCAAGAAAATAAAGAAATAAAATTAGTATTTAAAAAAGAAGATGAATCTTAATAAATGACTAGTATAGCCATCGCCATTGCAATTGTATGAACTTCTTACCATCTTAAGTGTGAAATTTTGACATGGAAATATTTTATAAAGTGATATTTGAAATGGTTATGTTCATGGCATGATTACCAATGATTTATGGTAATAGTTATATTTTGATGAACATACTTGTTATTGAAAGCATATTTTTGGCTAACATTGTGAAAAGAAAAGAAATGAGCACGGTCACATGGCAATCCGTGTGGTGCACCAGTAGGGGACGCCCTACCAACGGTTATGATCATGATAATGAGAAAAGAAAGAGAAAGTGGGTCATGTCGGACGGAGCGAGAAAAGCCCGTACCGGAGAGTACAGGATACTCACCCTGACCGGGGTAGCTTGAAATGAGAATAAGTTGATGGCCATCATATGATATTTTGAAAATGGTTAATCCTGTCATACATATCATTACAGTATGATTCTTATGTGCATAGATATAATGCATTCATCTGACCAAAGATATTTTCTGTAGTTTATACAGCTGAACATGACGTGATGAGCTTTACTGATGATAATTTATTGTTGAACTTACTGGGATTTAATTCTCACTATATTTCCATATCATGTTCAGAAAATTATTTATGCAGCTTTTGTTTCTAAGGCTCTGGCTTTTAGTGCACATTGGATCGAGTTACTTTATGTTGAGAAGATTTCAGAATCAAATAAGATGTTTGTGGTCGAGTTGGCTCAGATCCCGGTGAAGGTGCAACCACCCGCACCTGTTTCTCCGGAATTGATCAACCAAAATAAACAAGATGTAAATATCTATCTGTTTGATATGTTATACGTATGTTTTGATTAATGACATGTATGTGAACTCAATATTGTATAATAATAAAGGAAAAAAAAAGGTTGTTACATATTACAGTAGAAATTTCAGCATCCTATATACTGAATTTGGGATCTGTTAAAGTAGGCATGGTAAAATCGCGTGTAACATACCTAGCTTTTCCTTTCCCCTTTAGGATAAGAGAGACAGACTGGAACCATTCCCTGAAATTGGTTCCATTAAGCTTATGTTGGGTGATATGAAGAGAATGATTTTCAAAGAAGGATTGAATCAAAGGTTGGACTAGTGAACTAGTTTCAACAATCTCTTGGAGGGAGTTGAATTCAACCATGGCCAAAACCAGGCTTTGATACCATAAACAAAGAGATTGAAGAATGATAACTCCCTTTTAACTTATTTCAGGAATAGAGCATTACATATATACACGGGTTACAAACTGAAAATAAAGGAAATAAGAGAGATTTTCTCCTATTAATCAAATCCCAAAATCTGGGATTTGGGTCAACTAAATATTTACAACTACCCTCATTAACAACTAGTAATAACAACATAATTACATATAAAAAATTAAGAGAGGAATCCCGATATTTCTTCCAACAGTTTTGTATCAAAACTTTGTTCCTTTACTCATTGTGATATTGCAATTATATTTAATATTCATTAACCTATTAATTTGAGCCAAAAGACATACTAGTTCTTGATTTTTAATTGATATCTTCTTTTTTGTTTGGTGATATTAATTAATATGTCCTTGTTGACATTATTACATAGACTAGAGTGTTGTTTGCTAATAAGCTAGAGACTAGGTATAAGAAGTCTTCCACTACTTCCATGGTAGCCATATTATCTTCTGCTTCTTTAGGAAATGAATTTTGCGATTTCCCATTTCTATTCCATTCCTACATATTTCATCCATGTCATTAGAAAACAACTCTAGAGCATACTTTGCTATTTAACACTTATCATTTTCACCTGGAATGTTAAGACTTCAATGATCTTACTTACACTATAAAGCTAGTCTCTATATGCCATAACTAAATTAATGGGCCTATTTTATTTCCTCCAAAAACTTGTAGGTGCTTTGATTTCTAGTTCCTAATTATATGTTGTGGAATACTCCAAATATATGGCATCAGGTCATGATTGTATTTTCTTAATAATTTATCTTGAAATAATTTTCTCTAGTTTTGCTTATTAATGGTAATAAAAAATATTATTCCTATCTATATAGATGAATTATGGACATGGTTTGAAATGTGTACATGTTTATGTCACGGCCCCATTTTATAGGAACGTGATTGTCATGAATACCAAATAACTTTACTCTTAATTTAGTACATACATGATTCAAGTAAATCATATAATAGGGATAATCATATACGTTCACAAGTTTTTCAATATATCTAAACATACATGCCAGGTCTATATTTATATATATTATGGCAGAAGCAGGGATCCTATATGTGGCGTTCAGAGGATACTCTAAAATACAAGTTAAAACATTAGGAGGATCCCATATCAGAACCACCATATCAGAATTCAAACTCTTCCGTACTTTAGTGGTGTAGGATTTACCTAAACTCAGTATTCCAACTAAGGTTTACCTTACCACTATTTAATAGAACATGCGAAGGGACTCTAATACAAGCATTTTCCAAGCACACAGCATGAGAGGGCAAATCACATATCATATAGTTGGCATCTCACCCAGATAAAAGACATTCCACTCTCCTTCATATATCATATCCCGTGTGTTGGCCGTCACACGAGATTAGCACCACCTCTGCTAGCTAAGGTATCAAGGTGCACCAAGACTAACATCACCTTCTCTTAGCAAACAGTCTTTCCAATAGGATTCCTCTATATAAATCTTTATTTGCACATATTCCATATTGTTCAAAACAGAGGTTTCAATATAATTCAGAATTTTTAGTCTCAGTACAATTCTTCTGTTAGAAACTTTCCAATCATGGTTATCATATATACATGCCCTTTTCCAAGGCAATATTATAGCTTAACATATTAATACCATGTGCACAATATTTTTTTTTACCATATGATGAGAAATACATTTAGAATCACATGTTTAATGAGTTCAAAAATCTATTTTCAAGATCATACTTTTCTTGAACTATATGTCAGATGGTAAACAAATAAGGTAATTTAATCCATTTCATAGACATGTAAAGTATAAATATCTTGTAAACAGAACCAATTATATATTTAAATTTTAAGAAGAGCATAGGGTAAGTCATAAAAAGAATTATCTACTCACAAAACTAAGGTTCTAAGTTGGATATCCCCAAATGTATTTTTCCAAACTAAATTTGATCAAATGGAACTCAAAAATGAGTCTGGAGGGTCCAAAAACTTAGGAAATGACTTCGAAATCGCAAACTTTGCCCTCCGAGAGCTTGCTTAACAATGATCAACTGATGGAAACTATTAACAGTCAGAATTACTATTTACCACTGGAATCACTATTTATGCCAGCTGTATTTACTGTTCACGATGAACAAAAAGTTGTCACATGGCTGAAAATTTTCATATCTTAAGTTTTTTCCACCTCTTGAATCCACTTATGGTGTTAGAGTTTCAATTTGAAGACTTTAAGTGGGAGTTTTAGAACTTACCTTCCTAGGGTTTCTCCTCCATTTTTTGGCAGATTTCTGGCCCGATGTCCAGAAATCAATGTTACATATTTGTAGTTAATGTTGTTCTGAATCCGTAGGTAGTGGTGGTGTCGAAATCTGAGGTCTAGAAATGTTAGAAATCTAGATAGAAGTTTTAGGATTTTTAGAGAGAGAGTGAATTTTGGGAGAGAATGAGTCTGAATTTGCTATGCCTCACTTCTGCAGATTGTTTAATAATGTCAAAGGGACAGTTCTACAAAAAATTAATTTTTGAGAGAGGTCCTTGCAATTTTTCGTTATTTATAATTTGGCCCTTCAACTTTTAAGAAATTATATTTTGACCCCAAAAATTAAATTCTCATATTACCTTTGTAATTACTCAAACAATAAGATAAATAAACACATTTCCAATGGTACTTATCTCTATTTATCATAATCCTCATTTACATTAATAATTTTCTTTAATTTATAGTTTCTCATTTATTTAGGGTTTTTTAGGGTTATTACATTCTTCCCCCCTTTAAAAAATTTGGTCCCCGAATTTCACATCCATATTTACAAATAAAACTAACCTTATGATTCAAAAAGATGGGGGAGGGCTATTTAGCGTGTATATCCTTCTCTCTTTCTCAAGTAGCTTCCTCCGAAGAGTGATTTTTCTACATCACTTTCACTGTGAGTATTTCCTTTGAACATAACTTTTTCACTTGTTTATCCACTATAGCCACTAGTTTTTACTCATATGAAAAATCTTTGTCTAACTGAATCTCCTGACATTGAATAACATATGTTAGGTCTGGTAGATACTTTCATAGCATAGACATGTGAAAACTGGATGGACATTACTCAATTCAGTTAACAAAGCCAAACGATAAGCTACTGGGTCGATCCTATCAAGAATTTCAAATGGACCAATATACCATAGACTTAACTTCCCTTTTTCTCAAATCTTACTAATCCTTTCATAGGAGATATCTTTAAGAAGACATGTTCACCTAAGGAAAATTCTAATGGTCGACATCTATTATCAACACAAGTTTTCTGTCTACTCTGAGCTGCTAATAACCTTTCCTTAATTAACTTTACCTTGACAAGTACATATTGTACCAAATCAAGCTCTAAAATCTTAGCTTCACCCATCTCAATCCATCCGATCAGAGAATGGTAACGTCTACCATATAATGCCTCAAAAGGGGCCATCTGTATAGTGGATTGGTAGCTATTATTATAAGAAAATTTAGCTAAGGGCATGAATCTTTTCCAGCTACCTTAAAAATCTAGCACACATACCTGAAGCATGTCTTCCAATATTTGGATGTTTTGCTCAGACTGTGATCTATTTGAGGATAGAAAGCAGTACTGAGATTTAACTTCGTGTCCAAAACTTCTTGGAAGACTCTCTAAAAACGAGCTACGAACTATGGTCATCAATAAGAAATAATCAATATTGGCATTCCATGAAGTTTCACTATCTCATTCAAATACAAATACTGAGCTACGTTGTATGTGATTTTCACTGGTAGAAAATGTGCTAATTTAGTTAACCTATCAATGATAACCCATATTGAATCAAACCCTTTTAGTGTTCGCAGTAGCCATGTAATAAAATTTATAGTTATTCTTTTCCATTACCATTAAGGTATTTCTATCTGTTGTTGTAATCTTGCAGGCCTTTGATGTTCTCCTTTTACCTGCTGGCAAGTTAAGCATCGAGAGACATAATCAACTATATCTTTCTTCATACTGTCCTACAAATAAATTTCTTTTAAATCTTTATCAATTTTAGTTACCCCAAGATGAATGGTATATATGGATATATGAGATTCCTCGAAAATCTCTTTCTTGAGTTCTTCTTTATTAGGTACACACAATCACTTGCTTAATCTCAGAATTCCTTCAGAGTCTACAGTAAATTCAACATCATTTTCATTTTTCACCTCTTCAATTTTCTTATATAAATAGGTGTCATTCTCCTATGCCTTTTTTACCTACTCAACCAAAGACGATTGAAACTGTATATGGGCCAATAGTATCCCAGTCTCCTTTACTTCTAATACCACCCCATGACTTTCCAACTTATGTATTTCTTTAACCAAGGACCTCCTTACCACTGTGATATGAGCCAAACTACTCATAGACTTCTTTCTTAATGTATTAGCCACTACATTGGCCTTACCTGGATGTTATAGTATTATGCAGTCATAATCTTTAAATAATTTCATGCATAGTCTTTGTCTCAAGTTAAGATCTTTTTGTTGAAAAATGTATTTGAGGCATTTATGATCTATATAGATTTCGCATGTCTCACCATATAGATAATGTCTCTAAATTTTGAGAGCAAAAAACACTACTGCCATCTCCAAATCATGAGTTAGATAATTTTGCTCATCTGGCTTAAGCTGTCTGGATGGATATGTAATGACTCGATCATGTTGCATCAATAGTGTTTCCAATAGGATTCTTCCACAAAAATCATTATGTACACATATGCCATATCGTTTAAAATAGATATTTCAGTATAATTATGAATTTTGCAGTTTCAGTATAATTCCTCTAGCAGAAACTTTTCAATCAGAGTTATCACATATACATACCCTTTTCTTAGGCATTCTTATAGCTTTACGTATCAATGCCACGTGCACAATATATTTATTTTTCTATATGATGAGAAATACATTTAGATCAGATATTCAATGAGTTCAAAAATCTATTTTCAAAAGCATTCTCTTCTTGAACTATATGCCAGATAGTAAATAAATCAGGTAATTTAATCCATTTCAGAGACAAATAAAAATATAAATAACTTGTAAATAGAACCAATTATACATTTAAAGTTCAAGAAGAGCTTAGGGTAAGTCATAGAAAGAATTATCTACTCACAGAGTAAGGCTCCAAGTTAGACAGCCCTAAAATGCACTTTTTCATTATAAATTTGAAAAAGCATACCTCAAAATCGAGTCTGAAGGGTCTAAAAACCTAACCAATAACTCTAGGAGCTTGGTCAATGGAGGACAATTGATGGTCACTATTCATGTCGATCGAATTACTGTTTACATCGGTCGGAGTTGTAACATCCCTAATTTTGTTTCTTTTATTAATAAAGGTACATAAATATTTAATTAAGGAAATAAAATTTATTAGACAATTTTTTATATATCTAAGGAAATATAATCCTTAGAAATTCTTCACCTTATGTGTATTCATATAAAATATTTCTAACATTAAGGGAATAAGTAAAGAGAGAAAACCTAATAGGAAAAATTAAAAAGAACATACTAAAGAGAGGTGAAATTATTTGGTATGGAAGATAAATTTTTTTGTGAAGTAAGTAAATGTCTTAAAATTTTAAGAAGATTGGATTAGGGTAATGTTCCTAATTCAAGAGTTAGAAATTTTTAATTTTAACATCTCCACCCATAAATTGGGCTTTCACCTAAGGACACTTCATATAGAGTTTTCCCACTTCACATAAGTTTTTAGTAAGTCCTTTGGATAACTCAAGCAAGAAATAAAACATAGACTTGGACTAGGATATAGAGTTGGACCGATAGTCCAAAAATTATGAAAATGTGACCAAGCCCTCCAAGAAAGGTAGAATTTTATCCAAAGGGAAGGAAATGGGTAGGAATGAGCCCAAATCCAAGAGGAAAAATAAAATAAAATAAATCATGTGATGAAATAATAATGTAATAATAATAAAGATTAGGTTACATGGCATTAAGACAAAAATTCAGCAAGTGGTGTGATAATATCTATATCCTACATTCATAATTTTAGCAAGTGGTATGAAAATACATGGCATTAGGACAAAACATCTATATCCTACACTCATAATTTTAGCAAGTGATATCATAATACATGGAATTAGGACAAAACATTCCTATCCTACACAAATAATTTTAGTCAAGTAAAGGAGATTCAAGGGTTAGAAACTTGCCACTTAGAAAGGCAAACCTATCACACTTGTGTGAGACAAAAGAAAAAAGAAAAAAGAACCCTAAATCAAAGGGACCTTGTCCCTTATCTTAAGAACATTTTATCATCATTTTCAAAGACAAATCTTCTTTTGCTATGCATATCTTGACTAAGGGAGAGGAAGACAAGAACATGAGTTGTCTTTCCTCAAAAAGCAACCAAGTGCATCCTAATTGTGATAAGGTAGACCCATGATTATGAAAGAAGGACCACTTGACAGTTTATTTAAGCAAGAACCACCCCTATAACATTAGAATTTCATCCTAGTGTGGGAAAGGAAAAATAGAAGCAAGGTAAAGTGAGGAATGGAAAGAAAGAAATGAGAAGAGAGGAAGGAAGAAGAAAGAGAAGCCTAGAAGACTAAGTATTCAAGGTAAGTTAGATTAATCTCCACTTGAATCCATCTTT
Source organism: Gleditsia sinensis (assembly GCA_037074535.1). Lineage (NCBI taxonomy): Eukaryota > Viridiplantae > Streptophyta > Magnoliopsida > Fabales > Fabaceae > Gleditsia > Gleditsia sinensis. The sequence goes on along the minus strand of CM073468.1, from coordinate 21,206,245 downwards.
TATCTTCATCCTCGGGGTTCAAAAATTCTCCCTCCTTCTCTTATTTAAACTGTTAGAAAAGCTAAGGGAAGGGAGGAATCTTACTACTTCCTTCAAGAGGAAACAAGAAAAAGAATTTACTAAATGAGATAGGGAGATCTTTAGGTAGGTTTAACAATATCTCTTTTTGAATAAAAGCTTTGAAATTTGTAACATTTATGTGAGATTTTGATCTTAGAACTTTGATGAAATTTACAATATTTGCTACTTTGATGAGTGGTTATGGATGTTGCTATATCATGTTACATGTTATTTTGCATATGATGGATGTTTTGGACATTACAGTTGGTGTGAAAAGTTCTGCATAGGTATGGCTATGGGTGGTAAATTTTTTATGATTTTTATGCTACTATTTTGTATATTTGAATGTGGTAAAAAATTTATGGAATATGATTAGATGTAAAGAAAATGGAAGAGGATGTAATATAATGATAAACTAAAACCTTAGGAAAGGATTGGTTAGAAAACTGGATTTCAAAGTAACTACGGAAGCTTCTATTTTTAAAATTCCGAGAAGAATCGGTTAGGAATTAAAAGAAATAGTTAACATGAAAAATGTAGATCTATGTCCCAAGAATTTTTAGCCACTGGAATCACTTAATTTAGAGTTCAGAAGAGGAAGATATTGCCTGATATGTAAGCAGTGGTCAGAAAAAGGTTAACCAAGGAAGAATCTCCCATGAATGTTTATGTGTTTGAATTTCTGAGATAAATTTGTAGGGAATTAAAAGAAATGCTTAATATGAAAATGTAGATCTATGTTTCACAGATTTTTTATCCACTAGAATCATTCAAATTGGAATCAATATAAGGGAGATATAATCATATTAGTAAGCAAAGATCCTAAACTAGCTAACCAGGGAAGAATATGTTAAGTATGCTTCTTTGTTTGAATTTTTGGGCATAATATGTAGAGAATTAAAGGCACTTGTTTACATAATATATATATATATATATATATATATATATATATATATATATATATATATGTATGTATGTATGTATATATGTATCTCGGATTTATAAGCTCTAAAATCACTTAATTTGGAGTCCATATGAGAGAAATATGACTGATTAATGAGTAAAGGTTAGAATTAGTCTAGAATCTAGGGTGGTAAATGTAAGTGTTTTTTTTTTCGATTTTCTAGGAATAATTAGTAAGGAATCAGAAGAAATGATAAACATCAAAGTTATATATAAATAACTTAGCATTTTATAGGCTTTAGAATTACCTCAATTGGAGTTTGTATGTGGGAGATATGGTTCGATTAGTAAGTAGAGGTTTGAACATACCCGAGAAGAAATAACATTGAATTTGAGGGAGTAGTAATACCACGATTACTTAAGATTTCAATAAAATGTTCATCATAAGGGTTTTAGAGGATTGTCCTTTCTTTCAATTGACACCAAGATCATCTCAATTGGATTTAAAATGAGGGTGTCATGCTCTGTTTAGTGAAGAGAGGATAATAATATTTTAAAAAGAAGAAGAATCTTATAAATGAAAATAATAAATGACTAGTGTATGCCATAACCATTGCCATTGCAGGAACTCCCTACTTTCTTAAGTGCGTAATTTTGACATAAAAATATTTTATAAAGTGATATTTGAAACTATTATGTTTATGGCATGATTACCAATGATTTTTGGTAATGATTATATTTTGATGACAATTATGGCATGTGAATTTAATGAACATACTTGTTATTGAAATCATATTTATGGCTATTAATGTGAAAAGAAAAGAAATGAGCATGGTCACATGGCAGTCCGTGTGGTGTACCAATAGGGAATGCCTTACTAACGACTATGATTATGTTAATGAGAAAAGAAAGTGTGCCATGTCGGACGGAGTGAGAAAAGCCCGCACTGAAGAGTAGAAAATACTCACATTGACCAGAGTAGTTTGACCTGAAAATTAGTTGATAACCATCATATGATATTTTGAAAATAGTTATTCATGCCATCCATGTCATTACTGTACGATTTTTATATGCATAGATATAGAGCATTCATGTGATCTAAGGTAATTGTTATAGCTTATACAAATTAACATGACATGATGAGCTATATTGATGATAATTATGATTTATTGTTAAACCTATTGGGATTTAATTCTCACTATATTTTCATATCATGTTCAGAAAACTAGTTTTGCATATTTTTCTTTGGCTCTGGCTCTTAGTGTACGTTGGATCGAGTTACTCTATGTTGGGCAGATATCAAAAATTAATAAGATGTTTGTGGTCGAATTGGCTAAGATCTCGGTAAAGGTGCAACCACCTACACCTATATCTCCGGAACTAGTCAATAGGGATGAATAAGATGTAGACATTTATGTGTTTGATTTGTGTATAGATGTTGTTAATTAATAATGTGTAAAATTTAATTATGCTTGGTTAAATTAATTGAATGTTATTATGAGTTAAATTAAGGTAATGACTTCATGCGACTTTTAAAAAAAGTTATATATATGTATATATGTAAAAAAAATGGAGTTGTTACAGGAGTTACTGTTCATGACACCCAAATTGTCAAATGATTGTGAGACTTTATATCCTATAGTTTATCTATTTCCTAAATCTATTTACAGTGTCAGATTTTTAATTTGAGATCTCTAAATATGAATTTCAAAACTTACATTTTTCTAAAATAATTTATTTCCGATCTGTGCCGATTCTGTGATTGATTTGAAAAATTATTCGGCCAATATCATAGTACTCTTCGTCTTGAATCTAGTGGTACTCTTAGCTTTGAGATCAAAGGCTCGTAGGTATTTCATATCTAAAGAGAAAAAATGAAGAAAGAGAAAGTTACTATTAATACTCTTCATTCACCCCCAAAATCTTTCCATCTCTCTTTTTTAAAAATAATAATGGAGTGACCAATTAGAAATTTGCTAATTATTAGAAGAAGCCCTTGCAAATTTTATTATTTATATTTTAATCCCTAAACTTTTAACAAATTACAATTTGACCCCAAAACTATTAGTAAGTTTTCATTTTCATCCTTAAAATCCTTCAATTACATCCCTACTCCTTTATTTCTTTTAATAATCCATACTTAAATGAAAATTATTAAATCTTAGGGGTGTTACATTTTTTTCCCTTAAGAAATTTTGTTCTCGAATTTTAAACAATCCTATCACAAGTAAAGAATGAAGCCAATGCATAAATTATAATTATCAATCTCACTACTCAAGCTATTGGGGATATCTATTTTGTATATCATCTTTACTTTCTAAAAGGTCTCTTCACTTGAGTGATTTTGACATATAACCTTAATCATAGGGATTTTCTTCAACCATAAGTTCTTCACTTGTTGATCAACAATAGAAATCGATTTTTTTCACATAATTATGCCAAATTCTTGTCCAATTGAATTTTTTGAAATATGATAACACAAGAAGAATCTGATAAGTACTTCCTTAGCATTGATGTAAGAAAGACTGTATCAACATCACTTAATCCTGATGACAAGACTAGGCGATATACTATTATACCTACTTTGTCCAAGATTTCAAAAGAGTCTATATACTAAAGTTTAATTTTTTTCTTCTTTCCAAACCTCATTACCTCTTTCATGGGTGATTCTTTCAAAAGAAATTGGTCACCAGCTGATAATTTTTAGTGCTTAACTTTCTTAGTCCTTATAGACTTTTGGCCTATATTAAGTTGCTTATATTATTTTCCTAATTAATTTCACTTTATCAATGACATCTTACAATAAATCTAATCCCACTGAATCATTTTAAAGAAAGTTTGTAACACCTCTTACATAAGGTTTTAAGTCATTCAATATCACTTTATTATAGAAGAATTCTACTAAGAGATCTCTCACCAAACTTGAAGACATATACTTAAAGCATGCTCTCCAAACTAGTATCATCAATTTAGGTTAATCATATTTTATCTATTGTATGTTATTTCAAATTAGATTCCAAAAGCTTAACTTTACTTAACTCACTCACATATAAGGAAACCTACGATGTTTCATGTAAAACCTCAAATGGTGTAATTTGTTTATTGGCTTGGTAGTTATTGTTATAAACAAATTCAGCTAAGAGTAAGAATCTTTCCCAACTACCTTGAAAATCAAGCACACATGCCTAAAGCATGTCTTCCAATATTTGGATGGTTCACTCATATTGTCTACTGTTTGAGGATGGAAACTAGTACTGAGATTTAGCTTCGTGCCTAAAACTTCTTGGAAGGCTCTCGAAAATCAATATTGGTCCCCCATGAAGTTTCACTATCTCATTCAAATACATATTTTTATATTGAGCTACGTTATATGTAGTTTTCACTAGTAGAAAATCTGTTGATTTACTCAACCTATTAATGATCACCCATATTGAGTCAAATTCTTCTGGTGTCCGCGGTAGCTTTGTAACAAAATCCATAGTTATTCTCTCACATTTTCATTTAGGTATTTCTATTTCTTGGTCTAACCCCGCAGGCCTTTGATGTTCTGCCTTTACTTGTTGACATATTAAACCCCAGGAAATATAATCAACTATATCTTTCTTCATACCATCACACCAATAAATTTCTTTTAAATCTTGATACATTTTAGTTGATCCAAGATGAATGGTATACATAGATTGATGGGCTTCTCCTAGAATCTCTTTCTTAAGTTCTTCTTTATTAGGTACATACAACCGCTTGCCCAATCTCAGAATTCTTTCAGAGTCTACAGTAAATTCAATATCACTACCATTATTCACCTCTTCAATTTTCTTGCATAAATAAGTATCATCTTCATGTGCCTTTTTCACCTGCTCAACCAAAAATGATTGAAACTGTATATGGGCTAATAGTATCCTAGACTCCTTTACTTCCAATACTACCCCATGACTTTCTAATTTATGCATTTCTTTAATTAACGACCTTCTTACCATTGTGATATGAGCCAAACTACTCATTGACCTCCTGCTTAATACATCAGCCACTACATTGGCCTTACCTGGATGATATAATATTGTACAGTCATAATCTTTAAGTATTTCCATCCATCGTCTTTGTATTAAGTTAATATCTTTTTGTTGGAAAATGTATTTAAGACTTTTATGATCTGTATATATCTTACATGTCTCACCATACAGATAAAGTCTCCAAATTTTAAAAACAAAAACCAGTGCTGCCATTTCTAAATCATAAGTCGGATAATTTTACTTATGTGTTTTAAGCTATCTAGATGCATATGCAATGACTTGACCAAGTTGCATCAACACACACCTTAATCTAATTCTCGATGCATCACAATATATTATATGTCCTTCAGTACCTGAAGGAATAGACAATACTGGTGTCGTAGTCAAACATTCTTTAAAGTTCTAAAAACTTTTCTCACATTAATCTGATCAGTCAAACTTTATTCCTTTCCTTTCTAATCTCATCAAAGGAGCAACAATTTTTGAAAAATTGTAACGAATCTATGGTAACAATCTACTAAGTCAAGAAAACTATGAATCTCTATAATTGTGGTAGGGCGTGGCCATTGCTGCACTACTTCTACCTTTTTAGAATCAACTTGAATACCATCATTAATAACCACATACCCTAGGAAAGTAATACTACTAAGCCAAAATTCATATTTTGAAAACTTAGCATACAACTGGTGTTCTCTTAGGGTTTGTAAAGCTATCCTTAAATGTTTCTCATGCTTCTCAGAACTCCATGAATATACTAGGATATCATCTATAAATACAATAAAAAATTGATTCAAGAAAAGTTTAAATACTTTATTCATCAAATCCATGAATGCAACTAGGGCATTTGTCAAAATATCCTCAATTAATCATCTAAAAACTTATAGTGCCTATACTGAGTCTTAAAATAAATTTTCAAAATATCCTCAATTAATGATACTCTTATCTCAAAACAATTTTGAAAAAATTAAGCACTCTGTAACTGGTCAAACATTTCATCTATGCAAGGTAATGTGTATTTATTACTCACTGTCACTTTATTCAATTATCTGTACTCTATGCATAATTGCAGTGATCTATCTTTCTTTTTCACAAATAGGACTAGAGCACTTCAAGGAGAGTACTAGGGCATATAAATACCTTATATATCAAGTCTTTTAATTAATTTTAATTTTTTTAGTTCCTTAAGTTCAGTCGATATCATTCTATATAGGGATATATATACTAGTTAGGTTCCAGGAAGTAAATCAATATCAAATTTTATTTCTTCTTTCAGAGTAATCCAGAGAATTCTTTTGGGAACACATCAAGAAATTTCCTAACCACTAGAACCTGATCTACATTGGTATACTTACATCCCTCACTACTGCCAAATATCCTTGGCACCCTTTTTGTAATAACTTATGGGTTGCTAAAACTGAAATTAAATTACTGGATACATGCTTCCACTGATTGTTCATTACTTACAACCCATTTACTAACCTTTTATGCTATTAATGACATCTTCATACTATATCAGCTAGAACGTATTTCAAAACACTTAAACAAGGTCATCCCATTTTGACTTTATTCTTTAACATACTTATGCAATGTCTTAACAATCAATTATGAAAACTTTATGTCTATCTAAAAGTCCTTCACATGAATTAGCCATTTTGCATACCTTAAAATTTAAATTTTCATGGGCAAACCTTCCTTTCTCATAATGATTATACATAATATTATTGAAAACCAAACTATCTTCGAATCCTTTATATCAACAAAATCTATCGTTGGAAGCAATATCTTCATAGATTTCCTACTCTCAAATTCAATCCACCCCACAGCTTGCCAAATCCATTTATATACATAGCTTCCAACTCATCCATCCAAAAAAAAATTTACATCTATTTCCAAAACACTCACTTTATTACAAACCGTTATCTTAGAGTTAACAACCTCGATCACATCATAACCCACTATCAATATTGTATTAGCCATTCATCATATTGGTTCATATAAGCAAATCAAACAACTAATTCAAACCTTCTTGACATCCAAACAAGTCATTATCTTTGTGTTTGGATAAAATCTTCTTATTTTCAACTAATTCTTTTTCTTTGTACCCAAGAAAGTTCTCTTTATCACTGTTCATTCAAACGAGTTCAAAAGTTGAACTAGTAGTCCACACTCAAGAGGCACCGTCTAGTACATATGCATCGATGTTTAAACATCGCATACTTAAGTATAAGAGTTAGAATGAAGAAGAGGATGACACTCTATAGAATTCCACAGCAGCACCATAAGTATAAATATGTGCACAATTACATAGCCATACTCAAAGTCCTACTACTGAATCCTTGCTCCATTATACCATAGGAAAAGATATTGCTCTGATACTAACTTGTCACGCCCCTAATTTAAGGGCACATGAAACACATACTTTATAAACATATATTTGTCGTAACATGCATAATACACTCTGTTATCATTGAAAAATTTTTATATAGATATTCCCATGTATACACAATATATATACCAAGTCTATAAATATTAGAATAACAGGAGAAGTAAGGATTCTGCATGTGGTATACAAAGCATACTCTAGAGTACAAGTACAATATAAATCAAAATCTACGAACTCTAGAAACAAAATAGGCTCACCAGAGAATATGTTGCCTAGTTGATCACCTATATAAAGGGAAATGACGAAAATCTATATTTTTATCTAAAAAAAATATAGATATCGTGTAGTGAGCTTGACAACTCAGTAAGCAAATAATACCTCCTATGACCTCTTAGGACAACATATGAATATACTTATATTTGGAAATTTATCACGTAAAAAATTACAATTCGGAAGTACATCCATATGAGACCCGTATTTTAAATATTCTCAAATCAAAAGATATTCAGATATCCAAAATCATATATTGTATTGTATGATTATTAAACAAATGTTGTTATGCATCAAAATATTTTTTATGCAAATATTAGGAGGATCCCATATCAGAAACACTATATCATAGTTCAAACTCTTTCGTACTTTAGTGGTGTAGAATTTGCCTAAACTCAGTATCTCAGTTAAGGTTTGTCTTACCACCATTCAAAAGGACACGCGAAGGGACTCTAATATGGGCATTTCCCAAGCACATAGTAAGGGAGGGCAAATAACATATCATATAGTCGGCATCTCGTCCAAATAGGAGATATTTCGCTTTCCTTCACATATCATATCCCGTGTGTTGGCCATCACACGAGGCTAGCACCTACCCTGCTAGCTGAGGTATCAAGGTGTATCAGGGCTAATATCACCTACTGTTAGCAAACAGTGTTTCCAATAGGATTCCTCTATAGAAATCATTATGTACACATATGCCATATCGTTTAAAACAGAGATTTCAGTATAATTCTGAATTTTTAGTTTTAGTACAATTCCTCTAGCAGAAACTTCCCAATCAAGGTTACCACATATACATGCTCTTTTTCAAGGTAATCTTATAGCTTTATGTATCAATGCCACGTGCACAATATATTCCATTTACCATATGATGAGAAATACATTTAGAATCACATATTCAATGAGTTCAAAAATTCATTTTCAAAACTATACTCTTCTTCAGCTATATGTTATATAGTAAGTAAATCAAGTAATTTAATCTATTTTAGAGACATATAAAAGTATAAATAACTTGTAAACATAACCAATTATATATTTAATATTTAAGAAGAGCATAGGATAAGTCATAGATAGAATTATCACAAGATAAGGCTCTAGGTTAAACAGCCCTAAAATATACTTTTCAATCAAAATATGACCAAAGAGATCTCAAAATTGATTCTGAAGGATCCAAAAACCTAAAAAAATGACTCCGAGAGCTTGGTCAACTGATGGTCACTATTTTTGGCCAGAAATACTGTTCACATCGGTTGGAATCCCTATTCACGTCGTTCGAGCTACTGTTCATGACACCAAAAATTATCAGATAACTATAAAATATTATATCCTATAGTTTATCTATCTCTTGAATTCATCTACAGTGTCAGATTTTTAATTTGAGGTTTCTAAATAGGAGTTTCAGAACTTACCTTTTTCTAAGATTTTTTAGTTTTGATTTGCAGTAATTCTGCAGCTGATTTGAAAAATTATTCAACCAATATCACAGTACTCTTCGTCTTGAATCTAGTGGTACTCTTAGTTTTGAGATCGAAGGCTCGAAGGCACTTCAGATCTAGACAGAGAAAATAAGGAGAGAGAAAGTTACTATTCATACTATTCATTCTCCCCAAAAATCTTTTTGTCTCTCTTTTTTAAAAAATAATAATGGAGGGACCAATTAGCAATTTGCTAATTGTTATATGAAGTCCTTGCAAATTTCATTATTTACATTTTAACTTGTAAACTTTGAGAAAATTACAATTTGACCCCAAAAATATTACCAAGTTTTTATTTTCATCCTTGAAACCTTTCAATTACATCCATACTTCTTTTTTTCTTTTAATAATCCATACATAAATGAAAATTACTAAATTTTAAGGGTGTTATACTATTCATCAAATCTATGATTGCAGTTAAGTCATTTGTTAAACTAAATGGCATTACTAAGAACTCATAGTGCCCATACTGAGTCTTGGAAGCAATTTTCAAAATGTCCTCATTTCTTATCCTCAATTGATTATACTCAAATCTCAAATCAATTTTCGAAAAATATTGGGCACCCTAAGGAGAAGTACTAAGGCGTATAAGTCCCTTGTTTAACAAGTCGTATAACTAATTTTTCAATTCTTTAAGTTCGATTGGTGCCTTTCTATATAGAGGTATAGACACTGGTTGGGTTCCTAGAAGTAATTTAATACCGAACTCAATTTTTTGTTCTAGGGGTAACCTTGGTAATTCCTCAGGAAACACATCAGAAAATTCCTTAACCACTGGAACCTGCTCTATATTGGTGTACTTCATATCAACATCTTTGACCACTGCTAAATACCTTTGGCATCCTTTTTGTAATAGCTTATGAGCTATTAGAGCAGAGATTAAATTACTGGGTACTTCACAATGATCTCATTGTATCAAGAAGGAAAATTCTCCAGGAATATTAAACTTAATCACCTTAAGGTGACAGTTTAAAATGGCATGGTGACAACCAATCCATTCCCAGTTTCACATCAAAGTCTACTATATCTAGAATTATCAAATCTACAAGAGTCTTCTTATCTTATATCGAAATCTCACACGATTTATACACATCATTTACCAGTAAGAATTCTCTCAATGAAGTAGCAACCATAAAGGAAAAATGTAAACTAGTAGGATCTCTACCCAATTTTTTAGCAAAGCAGGGTGATATATAAGAATGAGTAGAACCAGGATCGAACAGTACATATGTTCTATGGGAACATACTAATAATGTACCGATCATCACTACATTTGAAGCCTGAGCATCTTGTCATGTAAAGGCAAAAACTCGGGCTTGTTCTTAGCCTCGACTTCCTAATCCTCTACTAGAACCACCATTACTTGCTTGAACTGAAACTGCTCAAGCTGGTCGTGCTGGTACAAATACAAAGGGTGAAGCTAACTATACTGATGCTTGACTAAAGTTTTATAATTGTGGATAATTTTTCATCAAATGACCAACTTGTCCACACTTAAAACATGCACCAAATTCTCTACGACACTATTCAGTATGAGGCCTACTACAAATGTGACATAATGGAATCGATCTTGAATCATGTTGACTAGTGGGTCTCATATCTCTTTGAATCATTCTTGGCTTATTGATATTGATTGATGTTTGGCTTGAGCTACTAGATCCTGCTTAAGTTAAATGCTGTGGATTCTGAAATCTTGGTCCTCTTACATTAGGATTATAACTAATCTAGATATTACTATCTCGATATCTTTTTCTTCTCTTTAGACATTTTATGTCTACTAACTCTAGTGTTTCCATCATTCTTGCGCAATCCACAGTCGCTAAATAAGTTGGAAAATGGTTCATCTGAGGACCCACCGATTTAAACAATGGAGGTATCAACCCTAAAACAAATCTCTTAATGCTATCTTTTTCATTAAGATCCAGATATGGTGCATATCTAGACAATCAGGAAAAACGGATGTCATATTCAGAAACTTTCATGTTTAGTGTTTGTCTTAATTCTTCAAATTCCATGGTCCTCTTATATCTTTCACTCATTGGTAGAAAAAGATTCATAAATGCTTCCTTAAATTAAACCCACTCCATTGGCGGTAAAGTAACTACTTCTCCTTGTACCAGAGTCTCAAACTAAACCTGGGCCACATCTGATAATTGAAACACCCTAAAGCTCTAAAGCTCTAGTGGAACACCCTAAAGCTCTAAGAACTCATTCCACAGCATCAATGAATATTTGTGGGTCCTCTTGAATATCTGACTAAAAAAAGTCGGGGGTTTCAGTTTAAGGAATTACGGTAATGTCACCTCAACCCATGTAAACTTCTTATCTTGTTCAGCTGGCCTTTCCAATTCTTGCACTTTAGGAGCACTTTTTGGTGACTGGGCATCCCTCATGCCCTGTTCTACAATAAATCCATCCAATGTCTCTAAACTTCTATGTATACTAGTAATCATATTAACTGTTCTATCATGTGGCTCTTGATGGGGTTCTACTCTCTCCTTAGGAACTCTATCAGATACAGGGACCTGTTAATCATGTCTTGAGGTTCTCATACCCCGTGTATGCCCTCTACCTCTTCTTTTAGGCCAACCTCTACCACGGCCTCTTTGTATTGAAATTATAGATTGTGCAGACTCTTCTGTAGAGGGTGCACGATCTACTGCTTGTCTAGCAACCACTCTAATTCTTGGCGACATCATAGGGTATACAAAAGAACACACCTTTTAAAATACCATAATATTCAATCAATCTTATACTAAAAACTTTAAAAAAATTGGAATAGAAAGGAAAGTTAAACCCTATAGAATCCTTCAGCAGCACCTGAAGGATAAATATGTCCAGCTCATATTCATACTAAAGGTGCTACTAAAGAATCATTTGCTTTGATAGCCACAAGAAAACTTAATGCTCTGATAGCCACAAGAAAAGTTAATGCTCTGATACCAACTTGTCACGCCCCTATTTTATAGGAACACGATTGTCATGAATAAAAAATAACTTTACTCTTAATTTAATACACACATGCTTCAAGTAAATCACATAATAGGGATAATCATATACGTTCACAAGTTTTTCAATATATCCAAACATACATGCCAGGTCTATATTTATATATATTACAGCAGAAGCAAGAATCTTTCCTGTGGCATTCAGAACATACTCTAGAATACAAGTACAAAATAATTTAAACACTGTGAGACTTAGAAGCAACGTAGGCTCACCCAAAGAGTATGACACCTAGTTGATCATGTAGCTATAGGACCAAACTCTGTATCCTTATTTGAAAAAAAATGTAAATATCATGCAATGAGTTTGACAACTCAGTGAGTAAATAATGCCTCCTATTACCTCTTAAGTCAACATATGGATGTACTCATCTTTTAAAATTTATCACATAGAAAATTTACAATTCAGTGGTACATCCTTATAAGACCCGCATTTCAAATATTCTTAATTCAAATCACATTCAGCTATTCAAAATCATATGCACTACGGTATGATCACTAATAAAACCTTCTATGTCTGCTAGCTCTGGTGTTTCCATCATTTTTGCACAATCCAAAACCGCTAAATAAGTTGAGAAACGGTTCATCTGGGGACCCACTGATTTAAGAAATTGATGTATCAACCCTAAAATAAATCTCTTAATTCTATCATTTTCATTAAGAACCAAATATGGTGCATATCTAGACAATCAGGTAAAACGGATGTCATATTCAAAAACTATTATTTTCGGTGTTTGTCTTAATTCTTCAAATTCTCTGGCCCTTTTGTCTCTTTCACTCATTGGTCGGAAATGATTCATAAATGCTTCCTTAAATTCATCTCACTCCATTGGCAGTAAAGTAACTGCTCTTCCCTGTACTAGAGTCTCAAATCAAACCTAAGCTATATTTGATAGTTGAAAAGACACTAGTTCAACAAATCTTCTAGTGGAACACCCCAAAGCTTTGAGAACACAGCATCAATGAATATCTGTAGGTCATCCTGAATATCTGACCTCAAAAAAGTTGGGGGCTTTAGTTTAAGGAATTACGGTAATGTCAACTCAATCCTTGTAAACTTGTTATCTTGTTCAACTGGTCTTTCCAGTTCTTGCACTTTAGGAGCATTTTCTGGTGGTTGGCCATCCCTCCTGCCCTATTCTATAATAAATCTAGCAAATGTCTCTAAGCTCCTATGTATGCCAGCAATCATATCAACTATTCTATCATGTGGCTCTTGAGAAGGTTCTACTTTCTCCTCAGGAAATCTATTAGATACATAGACATGTTCATCATGTCTTGAGGTTCTCATACCCCGTGTATGCCTTCTGTCGCTTCCTCTAGGCTTATCTCTACCACAGCCTCTTTGTACTGAAATTGCAGATTATGCAGACTCTTCTGTAAATGGTGCACGATCTACAGTTTCTCTAGCAACCGCTCTAGTTCTTGGCATCATCATAGGCTATACAAAATAATACACCTTTTAAAATACCATAATATTCAATCAATCTTATACTAGGAACTTTATCAAATTTGGAATAGAAAGGAAATTTAAACCCTATAGAATCCCTCAGTAGCACCTGAAGTATAAATATGTCTGGCTCATATCTATACTAAAAGTCTTACTACATAATCATTTGCTCTGATAGTTACAGGAAAACCTAATGCTCTGATACCAACTTGTCACGTCCCTATTTTATAGGAACACGATTGTCATGAATAGCAAATAACTTTACTCCTAATTTAACACATACATGCTCCAAGTAAATCATATAAAAAGATAATCATATATGTTCACAAATTTTCCAATATATCTAAACATACATGCCAGGTCTACATTTATATATATTACAGCAGAAGTGGGGATTCTGCCTGTGGCGTTCAGAACATACTCTAGAATACAAGTACAAAATAATTCAAACACTATGAGCCTTAGAAGCAATGTAGGCTCACCCAGAGAGTATGGCACCTAGTTGATCACGTAGCTACAGGAACAAACTCTGTAACCTTATCTAAAAAAAAGTAAATATTATATAATGAGTTTGACAAATCAATGAGCAAATAATGCCTCCTATTACCTCGTAGGTCATCATATAGATGTACTCATATTTTAAAATTTATCATATAGAAAATTTAAAAGTTAGAGGTACATCCATATGAAACCTGTATTTCAAATATTCTCAATTCAAATCACATTCGGTTATTCAAAATCATATGCACTTTGGTATGATCATTAATCAAATATTGTTATGCATCAAAATATTTCTCATTAAAACATTAGAAGAATTGCATATCAGAACCAACATATCAGAGTTCAAGCCTTTCCATACTTTGGTGGTGTAGGATTTGCCTAAACTTAACATCTCAGTTAAGGTTTGCCCTACCACCATTCAAGAGGACACGCGAAGAGACTCTAATATTGGTATTTCCCAAGCACACAACAAGGGAGGGTAAATCATATATCATATAGTTAGCATCTCACCCGGATAGGAAGAATCTCACTCTCCTTCACATATCATATCTCGTTTGTTAGCCATCACACGAGGCTAACACCACCCTTGCTAACTAAGGTATCAAGGTGCATCAGGGCTAACATCACCTGTTTTTAGTAAACAGTATTTTCAATAGAATTTCTCGACATAAATCTTTATTTGCACATATGTCATATTGTTCAAAACAAAGGTTTCAATATAATTCAAAATTTTTAGTCTCCTTATAATTCCTTTGTTAGAAACTTCTCAATTAGGATTATCACATATACATACCCGTTTCCAAGGCAATCTTATAGCTTTAAATATCAATGCCACGTGCATAATATATATTCTTTACCATATGATGAGAAATACATTTAGAATCACATGTTCAATGAGTTCAAAAATCTATTTTCAAAACCTTACTCTTCTTAAACTATATTCCAGATAGAAAACAAATCAGCTAATTTAATCCATTTTAAAGACATATAAAAGTATAAATATCTTGTATACATAACCAATTATACATTTAAAGTTCAAGAAGAGCATAAGATAAGTCATAGAAAGAATTATCAACTAATAAAACTAAGGTTCTAAGTTGGATATCTCCAAATGTATTTTTCCAAGCTAAATCTGATCAAATGGAACTAAAAAACAAGTCTATAGGGTCTGAAAACCTAGAAAATGACTCTAAAATCGCGTAATTTGCCCTTTGGGAGTTTGGTTAACACTAATCAACAAATGGAGTACTATTTATGGTCAGAATTAGTATTTACTGTCAGAATCATTATTTATGCCGACTGGATTTACTATTCACGATACACAAAAAATTGTCAAATAGCTAAAAAAATTCATATCTTAAGGTGTTTCCACCTCTTGAATCTAGCTATGGTATTAGATTTTCAATTTGAGGACTCTAAGTATGAGTTTTAGAACTTACCTTCCTAAGCCTTCTCCTCCATTTTTTGGCAAATTTTCGACCTGATTTCTAAAAATCAATTGGACAAATTTGTAGTTCTTGTCGTTTCGAATCCATAGGCGGTGGTGGTGTCGAAATTCGAGGTCCAGAAGTGCTAGAAATCTAGAGAGAAGTTTTATGATTTTTAGAGAAAGTCTGAATTTCCTACGTCTCTCTTCTGTAGATTGCTTAATAATGTTAGGGTGACCATTCTACAAAAATTTAATTTTTGAGAGAGGTCCTTGCAAATTTTTGTTTACAATTTGACCCCTCAACTTTTCAGAAATTACATTTTGGCCCCAAAACTTAAATTCTCATATTACCTTCATAATTCCTTAAACAATATGATAAATAAACACATTTCCAACGGTACTTATCTCTATTTATCATAATCCTTATTTACATTCATAATTTTCTTTAATTTACAGTTTCTCAATTATTTAGGGGGTTTTTTTTAGAGTTACTATAGTTTATCTTTTACTTCGAAGTTTTAGTGCTACAAGTCACCAATCATGTAAATTTTTAATCATCTTTAATGGTTGGTGGTTTTATATGCTTATTCTATATTCCCACTTATTCTAAACAACTTGATGATGCCAGTGAGTTAAATCTTGTAGTCTGAATAACATCTTTTATTTTATAGTATCTTGTAGTAAATTGTAGAAAGAGGAAGAGGTGGTTGTGCAGCTATTGATGTCAAATGTGAAAATCCTAATTAAGTGACCCAAAAAATATGCACGAAGTGTCACGCCCTTAGTTTAGGAACGTAAATACCTCTATTATCCGATAAACTTTATTATCATGCTATTGCAAATCGTTTCTTAATATCACATATATGAATAACATCACACGTTCTCAAAATTAACAATACTGATAGTTATACATGCCAAGTCCATGTATATATCAGGTTTACAGCGGAAACAAGGATCCTGCCCGTGACGTTCAGAGCAACTCTAGAGTACAAATATATTACAAGTTTACATACTGAGAGCCCATAAACAATTTAGGCTCACCACTGAAATACGACACCCAGACGATTAAGTAGGTGCAGGACCAAAGTCTGGGTCTTTATCTGAAAAAAAAAATATCAACCACGTGTAGTGAGTTTTACAACTCAGTGAGCAGATAACACCCCCTATAACCTCTTAGGTCAACATATGGATGTACTTTTCATTTCAAAGTTTCTCATATTGAAAAGTTACATTCAGGAGTATATTCATATGGGACCCGCATTTCAAAACATCTCAGTTCAAATCACATGCAAATATCTGTAACCACATATGATACAAATTGATCTTAAATCGAATTTGATATGCATTAAAAATCAATTCTTTTATATAATGCTCAAGTATGTCACAAATTTCAATATACTCAATAGATAAACATGGAATGTGAATTCATCACCCTTCTGCCTCCTCACATTACCATAGTCACAATCACAATAGGTAATCAGGAAATGTGAGTTCATCACTCTACTGCCTCCTCACATTACCACTGACTACAACTTCAATAGATCAACAGGGAATGTGAGTTCATCACCTTACTGCCTCCTCACATTACCACTAATACCACCTTCACAATACCGTCTCAAGCCATATAACCCGTCATCACTCATCAATACATATATATATATATATATATATATATATATATATATATATATATATATATATATATAAACATGTATAAAAGTGCATATCCATCAAATGCAATGCATCATTATCAAACAACTCGCCATACAATCATATTCGGCAACTTATCACTTTACATATCATTCAAAACAGATATATATATATATATATATATATATATATATATATATATATATATATATATATATATATATATATATATATATATATACATGTATAAAAGTGCATATCCATCAAATGCAATGCATCATTATCAAACAACTCGCCATACAATCATATTCGGCAACTTATCACTTTACATATCATTCAAAACAGAGCTTTCAGTCTCAGTACAAAATCTTGTCATAAATTTTTCAATCAAGGGAATCATATAATCATGCCCATATCCGAGGCAAACATAACACTATAAAATCAATGTCACATGCATAATATATTTTCTTTGCCATGTAATGCGAAATACATTTAAAAATCACATGTTCAATGTATTTCAAAATTCATTTCAAAAGTCATACTCTTCTTGAACTAAATATCATATTTCAATTATTTCAGACATTCCAAACCATTTCAGAAACATATGAAAGTATAGATAACATGTAAACATACTCATTTATCAATGTAAAGTTCAAGAAGAGTAAAAACAAGCCACAGGAAGAATTATCTACTCACCACTTTGAAGTACAAAGTTGGACACCTTTAATATCCTAGTTTCTATACGAATTCAGCAAAACAAACTCCAAAATCGAGTCCGGAACATCCAAAAACCTTGAAAATGACTCCGGATTTGCTAAATTTGGCCTCTAGGAGCTTGGTCAGCGCAGGTCAACGCTAAAGGTACTGTTCACCGCCGGAAAATACTATTTATCGCCACTATTCATCGCGCGAAAAATAATATTCACCGTCACAAAAATTTTACCAAATCAATGAAACAAATTCATATCCTAATGTTTATCTAGTTTCTGAATCCATCTACGGAGTCAGATTTCTAATTAGAAGTCTCTAAGTAAGATTTTCAGAACTTACCTTTTACCGAGATTTTCTACTTCAGATTTAGGGCGATTCAACGGTTAATTTTAAAAATTGATCGGTCAAAACTGAAGTATTTTTCGTCCTGAATCCAATAACACCTTCAGTTTTGAGATCGGAAGTCAATCGGTACTCTAGATCAAAAGATAAAGTTGAAGGTCACTATTCACTCACTATGCATATTCTTCGATTTTTTTTCTCGAAACTGCTACTCTCCGCCTCCGGGTTTTCGTTTTATCATCATTTCTCTTTCTTTTAAAAAACAAATATAATAATTATTAAATAATTAATAATATAATTTTTTTATATAAATTCCGTTTTTCATTATAGAATATCCCAAAAATTTCTAAAAATTTTCATTCTCATAAATCTTTAATTAGACTCTTAAATCATAATTTTTCTTGATAAAAATTGTAATAAAATAAATCTCAAAATGAATATCTTTATTCATATCAAAAGAAAGAATATTTCTAAAATTACCATAAAAATTCATTAGAGGCCGGTATAATTATTTTAAACAAAACAATACTTCTTTTAATTAAAAGTCTACTTTTAGCAAAACATAATCATTTTTAAACAAATAAAAATATATTTGCTTATAACAAAATACTATCATTGAAAAATAAAAATTACGCGCCTAAACGTAAATTCTCATATTCTTTTTATAATTCTTTAATCCATATAATAAATAAATTTATTTCCACCGGTTCTTATCTCTATTTTCAAAATTCTCTCTATTATTCAAAATTTTTCTTTTCTTTAGACTTTATTAAATTTACGGTTATTACATGAAGGATCTTATAAGTTACAATAGATTTATTTTTTTCTACACTGCTCCCCTAAAAAAGAGGAATTGGCCACAAATTTGGGAAAAATATGGAGAATAAATGATATTGAAAGTGAATGTAATAATTACTATAATTGTTTAACATACTTATGTTCCTATCCACTTCCTAAATTTAACTCATTTATCATATTTATGTTAAGTGCAAATTGTACATGTCGTTGTGTATTATTGTTCAAGGAAAAATTCATTGTTGGTGTAAATAAGGCATTTATTAAGGCCACTACGCAAAGGTTATATGGAGCTTAGAGGACTCGCTTACTTGAAAGGTACCAAAAGTAAAACGTTAATGAAGAAAGACTGGCGAATCCACTGAAAGATGTTAGTAATGATGATTGGAGGCACTTGATGAACTATTTTGGGTCAAGTGACTTTAGGGTACTGTGTTAATAATATATTTAAATAATACCTTATATGAAATGTGAAACGAAACTAATTACAAAGTTAGATGTAGGTCCGAAGTGCAAGAAATATAGATCTAAGTTCTATAGTTAATACTATAAGTAATGCTACATGAAGCTCTCCAAGGGAATCCTCCATTTAATCTTTTTGTGAAAATTTTATTATGTGTTGTTTTTAGCCAGCTTTAATTATAACTGACATCGTACCAGACTAGCTGTGAACAAGTATTCTAATTAAAATTATGTAATGATATAACATTTTATTAATTTGTTTATTCTTTTGATCTTTAATCATATAAAAAGGTTTTATTAATAGTAGTATTAAAAGTATATTGAAAAGAAAAAAAAATCAAGGGATTCAGTGGCCACCTTTGTTGCCAATGAATCTCCTCTCGGTGGTGGCATTAAAATGTCGTCATTAAAAGTGGACATTTAGTGGCGACCTATTAATGTCACCATTGAAAATGGATATTTAGTAGGAACTATGCACATATATAACATTTGCTAGCACATTTCCAGTGGCAACTTTTATGATTTTCGTGGTAACAAAAAAAGTGGACCTTTTATAGCCACTCTAATAATTGCCATCGAAAACCTTCAATGACATATGTATAGGCAAGGATGTTGTGGTGACTAAAAGTCGCCACTAAAAATTTTTGGTGGCAAATTTTAGTCTTTCAGTGGCCACAAACGTTGTGACTAAAAGTATTCTTTCTAGTATTGAACCAACTTAAATAATAAAATGGAGTATGCATATGCTAATCAAGTTCAAATGGGAAATGGAACAGATATGGTAATTAAACGTATTGGTAGAAGTCATTTTTCTTCTCCATTAAATTCTATAAGTTTAGTCTTGAACAATCTTTTACATGTACCTTATTTCTTACTTTGCAAGATATAATAGTTTTTATTTTGAATTTCATGCTAACAAATGCCTTATGAAATCTTAGGGTTCCAAGGAAACACAATTATAAAGGGATGTTAAATATGGACTTCATGCTTTTGAGACTCTAAAATTTTCTTCCAAATTTAACTCTAATCTCTTAAATGTCTATAATATTGCAAAGGCTAGTTGCAATTCGTCTACTTTACTACCATTTTAACTTTGGCATAGTAGATTAGGACATGCTAGTTCAAAAGTTGTGAATGATGTACTAAAGTCTTGTAACATTTCAATAATCAATAAAGATACCTTTGATACCTATGTAGTATGTTGTATAAGTCACAAAAAATGCCCTTTCTTCCAACTAAAACCAAATATACAAAGCCTTTAGAATTGGTAAGTTCAGATGTTTGGGGACCATCTTTCTTTCAATACATTGAAGGCTATAGGTGTTGTGTCTATGTTTCACTAAATAACCGCAAGAGCACGGCGTAACTGTAGCTAGTCCGGCGAGTACGGGTCGTATCCCACAGAGAACAATGTCAATTACTAGAATTATACGAAACGAGCTATCTAAATCGATGTAATTCAATTAAAGAGTGTCACAATTAAATAAATAAAGATAATCAATTAAAAAAGCCTAGGGTTAGGGTTCACCACACTTATGATATTCAACACTCAATATGTACCTCTAATTGCAATTATCTAGGTTATTAGGGATGGTTTAGCCTTAATTAACTATCAACCTTTTTCAAGCATTACTAATCGTACCTAGGTTAATCCAATTACCTACTTTCGTGGTTTTTAGTTCAACTTAGGTCCATTAAGTTCTATTCCAACCATGGAATACAATTAATTGGTTTTCTCGTGCCCATTAATTGATTCAATCCTAGAGAATCTTAAACTACTTTCATGATTAAGATATCCCTGATTAACTATTAAGTTTCGATATTACTCTTCACCTTTCAGTCCATCAATTAATATCCTAAGACGTGATAAATATTGGCCAAACATTCATCAACACATATAATCAATGCATAATAGCTAATCCTAATTAACCATGGATAACACAATTAGGGTTCCAACAATTCAATTAACACAATATATCATCACATCATAAGTGGGTTTACCAAAACCCTAGATCAAATCTACTCAAGCCTAATTAAAAGAGAAATCATAATCAAATTCATTAAAGTAATCATCAATGTTCAATACAAACTAAAAGGAAGAGTAGAAGAATAGATGAGTGTAGAGATAGAAGGAAAGAACCTAGATGAAGAATGTAATGATGAAATACAAACGTAAATTGCTGTAAAATCTATTCTAAGAACATGAATTAAACATGAATCCTACTCTAAACCTAATCTAATGGTGTTTCCAGAGCCTAAAACTGAGTATTCTGAAAGCGTCTGGATGTCTTTGGCTACGTTTCCCCATCAATATATAACACTTTGGCTACTCAAAACTCTAAAAAATATGGTGTGTACAGACTCGAAGAATGACCATGTTCCAAGACACGGCCTGGCCGTGCTTCGGGCTGGATTCTGGGGCTTTTCTGCATCTTTTGCACAGAGCAAGACCTGGCCGTGCTCCATGCCACCAAGCACGGCTTAGCCATGTTGGGGGCTGCTATGCTCATTTCTTGCCAAATTTTGGTATGTTGCCTCCTTACTTCCTCCTCATCTTGTTCCAAGTCCATATAGCACTTCTCATAAGTGTTTTCCTTTGTTTCTTAGCCTCTTTTGCTCTCTTATAAACATAAAACAAACCAAAGCAGTATCCAGAACAAAGTATAACCAAAAGCATGGAAATAACCACAAGTTTACTATGAATTAGAGGATAAAATATAGCCATTAAGTACTCAAAATTCTCCTTTATCAATAGGTACCACGTCCTTTAATTATGTATCAAGTTTTAACTAAATCTATCTATTAGGAAACAAGTCAAACTATTCAAAGATTTCTTAAATTTTAAAACTACATTAGAATTACAATATAATACACCCATTAAGTCTTTGTAATCTGGTGAAGCGTTTCAAGCTTTCGCTAAGTATTTTCATACTATTAGCATGTTACACAAAATGTGTAAAGTTTAAACACATGATAAGAATGGTGTGGTAGTGGGGAAGCAAAGAAATTTGGTTGAAATGGGTCTTTATCAATTTATAGTCTCATTACTACCTTCTAAACTTTCGAGAAAAGCTTTTGTAACTTCTAAATTTCAAGTTAATTAATTTCCTACATCTATTCTTGGTAATAAGTCTCTTTGTGAATTATTGTATAAGTCTAAACTAGACTATGCTTAGTTAGTGGTATTTGGTTATGCTGGTGAACTACATCTCACTATAAGAAAAATGATTTTTGGTGGAAACCAAAAAATTTGCCACTAAAAATCCCTTTTAGTGGTGATATTTATGAGTCGACACTGAAAATGTAGTACACTTTCAATGGAAACCTTTATGGACCACAACTGAAGGATTAATTTTTAGTGATTTTGAAAAATATACTTTGAGTGGTGACTTTCATGAGTTAACACTAAAAGGCAACTTTTCATTGTCAACCCAAAGGTTGCCACTAAAGGGTTAATTTTAAATGATTTTGAAATATATATACTTCCAATGGCCATCTTCATATGTCACCACTATATGTAAAAAAAGGGAAAAAAACTAAACACAGACGAAACTCTTTTATTTTATACCTATGTTTCAATTTTCCTTGTCTCACACTACACCCTTTCTTTTCCATAGCAACCAAGTCCTCCATTGTCCCCCTCCTCTAGTAAGTTCTCTCTTTCCTTTTCTCTTTGGTCTTCTCTTTGTTGTCAGTCATGGGTAATCTAAAGGACCCTTTTATAGCGCAATTAGCTATTTTGGAACACCCTATTTTTTGGAAGAGGTGCTTTAAAGCACCTTTATTTGTGAATGAGCTTAGACATTCATTCACTCATCATCATGTTCTTCATCATTTCCACATGGTTTGCAACCAAGGAAGCTAGGGTTTTTTAGGATTAAATAAACTTCCTCTTCACCTATCAAGAGGTTTTCACAAACATTTCATTTGATCTCCTAGGTTCTTATTCTGACTATGATATTTTATCTATTCCTATTATTGTTCCTGAGTTTTTCTTCTTTAATTTTGGCTTTTAATTATAAATCCTTAAAAGTGCGAAACAAGACAGTTAAGTGTATTGAGTTGTGTCTAGTAGGTCGTTAAGGCATAACTCTTGATTTTTGTAGCAAACATTGTATAATTTGGTTCTTTTTATGTATAAATTTCTTTTTGGTTCTTTTGGTTCAAAAATCTTAAGCACTAATGTATATCATTTTTTGGCCCTATTTTCTAGATTTTTTTGCTTGCTGGTGTAAGGGATAAGAAGCTCTATTTACTGTATCAAATTCAAAAGATTTATTTATGTAAACCCAACCTTGAAATATTGTTTGAAAAGAAATTTTCTACAAATTCTAGGGTCACTAGAGTTTTATTTCATTATGTTTACAGCTTATAATGTTATAGAACTTTCAATAAACATAACTATTGGAATTGTTCTTTCCTTTCGAGATTGAATTATTTTGAGTTAAATAGCTAAACAATTTGATGTTTATTATAAATTATAATTGATTATATCAAAGGTCATGGAAAAGAAGAAATTGGACAAGTGTTTGTGTTAGAAAATCACCATTGTAGTGTGAAAGGGTGAAAAATAGGGGTCAAGCTAGCAAAGATGGGTTTGTAAAACTTCATATTAAGAAAGTGCCAAACTTTGTAGATCAATCATTTATTTCTGAAGACATGTGTTGTTCTGATTAAGTGTTTATTAGCTTGAGATTTATCTTTTCTCAAGCTACTCCTGCCTCATTCCCTTTTAATCTATAAAATTGTACACAAAAATCAATGGCTTTCATCTAAAGTTCATTTGTGACTTGAGAGTAAGTGTATTTTAACAATAAATTGTCAGTAATTTATTATTTTATGGATATGACTAGACAATTGTTTCCACATCATGATGTAGAATTTTAGAATTTTGTTAAAACTTAGTAGTTTTAGAATCTTGTCATATGTATACCTCTAATTTATAAATACACAATGGAATTACCAATGCTTTATAAAGAAATGTATCTAAGTTTTTTGAGACACTTTCATTTGATTTCTATGTTATGTTCATTTATCTCACTATATTTTTTGTAACTGTTTAAAGAACTCTTAAAATCAGTTATAGTATTTAAATACTATAATTGGTTGAGTGTTCTCTAAAGTCATTTTAGCTTATCATGAGTTTCATTTGGTTGTTATTAGATAAACCCATCCTTGCTAACCCCCTCTTTCATATTTAAATTTTAACTTTTGAGAGGAGGGAAAAGTATGGACTTGGTTAATTTGGAAGAGAAGGAAGTGCAAGTGAAGATTGAATGTTCTTTTAACTTGTAAGGTGAATATCCTTCATTAGTAAGTTGTCAAGAGTACATGCAAGTCATGGCACTTTTGTGTGAGTAAAGATTGACTGTGCTCTTAACTTTGCTTTGACCATAATTGTTTATATTTTTTCATCTAGGATATTCTTATATACATTTTTTTGGACAAAATTAGTGGGCTTACAACTACTATTTTTATTTAATTGACACAAGATGTCTAATATTCAAGATGAATATTTGATCAATCAATTAGTTTTTAGTCAAAATTTTGATGAGGCTTTTCTTTACACCAAAAAATTTGTAAATAAGACAGAAGGCTTGCTTGAGAGCAATCTTCTTGGAAGTTTCTCAATCAATAAAGAGAGAACAAACAATGTCGCTAAGATCATTGTGTTAGGATTAGCTACTTTTATTTGTAACTCTTTACTCTTTTTCTTTTTAAAATGTAACTAGTTACATTAAATTGAATATTTTTATTTGAACTATTTGTAATTGAATATAAGTTTAAATAATGATACTATTATTTTAACTAATTATCAATTTCATTTTTTCATTTTTTTTATTACTATGCTTGTAGTTAAATATACAAATCTTAATAATAAAGAAATTAATAAAAGCATTACACATTAGACTTTTAGTGCCAACCATAGAAAGTCGTCATTAAAAGTTATTAAATATTGGTGGCATAATTTAGAGTTTCAATGGTGACTTTAATAGAATGCCATTAAAAGTAGATTTAGTGGCGATTAAAGTCACCACCGAAAGTCTACTTTCAATGGTGACCTAATAAAGTCGCCACTAAAACTTCACTTTCAGTAGTGATTATTATGGTTTAGTGGCAACCTTTATAATTTTCGATGGTGACCCCAAAAGTCGTCACTAAAAACATTCAGTAATAGAAGTATAGGCAATGACAACAAAGTAACTCAAAAAGCTTCAATGGCAACTTTAAGACTTTCAGTGTTGCCACTGAAAGTCTATTTTCTTGCAGTGTCTTAGACCTTTTAATAAGAACAAGCTTAAGTTTAGGCCTTCTCAATGTGTTTTTATGGGTTATAGCTCCAAACATAAAGGGATCAAGTACATGGATGCTCAGCGAAATTTTTTTATCTTAAGAGATGTGATATTTAATGAACATACATTACCATTCAAAAGTAAAGTGAATTATAGTTGTTCATATGATGTTCCAAAATATTTACCAACTCTTCCTCATGTCATTCATGTAATTAGTCTTGAATTATTGTACACTCAAAATTATACCAATGATTGTTCATTTTCTTTAAGAGATAATGATACCTTTCATGCATTGTTTGACCTTTATGTTGTAGCTTTGATTTTGCCAACAGAAGTTACTAGTCAACCAATAGTTATTTCTAATACCTATTTAAGTTCTTATTCATTATTACTTGTTGTTCCTCCATCAATTGCTAAACTACACCTTAACAAGATACTGCTATAGGATACCATATGGTCCCATTTGGTAGCTTGATTTAAGCTAATGGAATGAGAATCTAAATTCCATTCCATAAGATATTATGTTTAGTTGGCAGAGTTATAGGTTCCAAGGAATATGGATAACCTCATGTAAAGGAAAGTTGACTACCTCTTAAAAGGGATGGAAAAGAGGATGAGGGAATGGAATAGGATTGAAGAATACTAAAATGCCCTTCTCAATATTTATCCATTTGTATTTTGTTTATTATTGAAAAAAAATAAAAAAAAATAATGTTTAAACTATTTAAAAATATTTTAGTAAAATTTTTATATTACTAATTATCTATTTTACTTTTTATTTATAACATTTTAAAATAATTTTTTAGGTCAAAATAATATTATTTTAATAATTTTATTCTTTAAGGGTATTTTTTTCGTTTTGTCAACTTTTCATTTTATTCCTGCATTATTTAAGACATACTAAACGTAGGAAAATAATAGAGATTTCAGTCCTTTTCATGTCGTACCAAACACAATTTTAATAACAACATTTTATTTCATTATATTCCAATTCTCATTCCTTCATTTACCAACAACCAAACGAGGCCTAAGATCTAAAGCTAGTGTTTTCAGACCAAAAGTGTTTTAGGCATCTCTTGCACAAACATCAGTTAAGGATTCTATCTTATAGCCACATTGGAAAATTGTAATAGGTGTTGAGTTTCAAACATGATGTATTAGTATTAGTGGATTTACAGATCGGGAGAACTCCTATTGGGTGTAAATGATATTTCAAAGTTAAGGAAAACCTAGATAGCTATATTCAAAAGTATAAGGCTCATTTAGTGATGAAAGGATATCATCAACAAGCTAGCTCTAATTATTATGATATCTTTAGCCCATTCATGAAATCAACAATAATGAGAGTGGTTCTTACCATAGCCTTGTCAAAGGATTGGTACATCCATCAATTGTATGTTAGTAATGCTTGCTTAAATAAAAAGATAGTTAGGAGAAGAGGTGTGCATGGTGCAAACTCCTTGATTTTCTATAACTGGTGACAATAGAGTTTACAACTTACAAGAAGCCTTGTCTGGCTAAAAGCAGGTTCTTAGGGCCTAGTCTAAGAAGTTGGCTTATACATTATGTCTATTTGGTTTTATTGCTACCAAGTGCAACACTTCTTTCACTATAAAAGTTACTTCGAAGTAACACCTTGGAGATTACTGATCTTATTCAAAAATTAAATGCAAAATTTTCCATTAAAAATCTTGGGTTATTAAACTACTTTTTAGGGATTTATGTGTGAAAATCAAAGGGTCGTGGCCTACATTTGACTCATTCCAAGTATATCTCAAACTTACATAGAAAATTTGGGATGGAGCATGTCAATATGGTTGTAGGCACTAAGCTATTAGCTATTGGAGATAAGCTTAGTGCCAATCCTCAGTTATTTTGGTCGATGATAGGAGCATTACAATATGCTACTATTACCTAAACAAAAATAGCTTATAGTGTCAATAAAATTTTCCAATTCATGCGTACGATATTAAAATATCATTGAATAGTAGCCAAGACAATCCTTTCTTATTTGGCAAGAAAATTGGATTACAAGTTACATCTCATAAAATCTAAGTCACTTGATCCTTTAGCCTTTTATGATATTGATTAGGGGTTTAATATTGATGATGACATGTCAACTTTAGGAATAACTGTGTACTTAGGCTCAAATTTGATATCATAGAGCTCAAAAAAACATAATGTAGTGTTAAGATTCTCAACTGAAACTGAGTATAGAATCATAACAATAACTAATATAGAGATAACTTGGCTATAGTCACTTTTCAAGGAGTTGCAAGTTACAAAACCAACAATTCCAATGGTTTACTATGATAATTTGAGTGCAATTATGCTTACTCGTAATCTTGTGTTACACTTAAGGACTAAACACATGGAATCAAATCTATATTTTATTCGTAACATAGTTGCACAAGAATTAATTGATATAAGACATATAACAAGTAAAGAATAAGTAACTTATGTATTGACTAAGGCAATAACTAGCTCCTTATTCTATGACATGCATTACAAACTCAAACTAGATAGTTGTAGTGATTTGAGTTTGTACGGCCTCTTAAGAGAAGTACCTAAGTTGGTTTAGAGTTTGTACGACCTCGTCTGTGATTTTCTCTTCTTCTCCCTTTGTCTACTACCATTAGCTACTCATGTTTGAAATCATAATAGTTGAAGATGAAATGCCTACCTCCTCTTTCTTCTACAAATTGCTTCTTCTTCTCCATTAATTCGACTGTTTAAGGTAATGATTCCACTTCATCATCCATTCATCTCTCTATTGTAATTTTTTGCAAGGGTTTTATCTCTATTTTTTAATTTCCTAGGAAACTTTCAAATGACCAATTGGTTCTTATTTTGTTCACTTTTTTGTTGGATTATAACTTAGTGTAAGTTTGTGGGTTTTGTGTTGCCTAAACTTTATTTGGCAAGACTATAAACTACCTTCCATAGAACATAGTGTAGTAAATTAACAAAGTCAAGCTGAAATTTTTTGTTCAATATCGCTCTAAGAAGAATAATTTCTACTTTATAACTTTTAAAGATGAATAGTTTAGATTGCAATGTTGTTATATATATCTACGATAGTAGTCAAAGTCACAGGAAAATATGTCTCAAAGTGTTTAGCATTTCTTTCCTATATGTGACAGGAATGCAAGACCATTAGGGCATTTAAGGTTTAAGACTATTAAAACATTCTTTGCACCACATTCTCATTTCTAGAAGTTAGCTCATATGATTCAATTACATTACTTGTAATAGTTATTGAAAACTAGACAATAATTCAAGAATAATATTTTAGCTATTTAGACTATAAAGTTTGAAGTGCATTTCTAAATCTTTTTCTACATAATCCCAAAAGAAATTTGATGTTTCCATTATTTCTTCTTGATATTCAATTATGCATAATCTAAAATAAGTTTGTCTTGGTTATTTCGTTTCCATTTCCTAAGGATCAAATAGCTGTTACTACTACGAACAACCCATGTTGGGTATTCTGGGTGAATTTCTTTAATAATGTGATATTTTTGTTTAATTGTAAATACTTATTACTTTGACCATAGTTTGGCATCCCAACTTGCTATGTTTTTTTTAAGTTGCCATAATTGTTCCCTTTATGTATGTTCTCTACTTTGCCTTTGCACTATTTAGTTTTTTAAATTTTTTATTTTCTTGTTGTTTCTTACTTTGTTTTCTATAATTCTTTCTTTTCATTAGTTTAATGTAGTGAATGAATATGTATCACTTTGTTATTGCTATTGGCATAAAGGAATATCATTTTGAGAATGGTTTTACATTTTTAGTTAGTTGCTTGACTTCACTATGTTAGGTTTTACTTATGGCCTGCTTTGACAATTTAAGGTAGTTACTAGTTTGTTTTGTTAATTTGTTAAATAATCATTTACTTAGCCATTCAGCTCTTTTCTAAAATTTTGAATATGATGATTAGTTCTTCAACTATACATAGAGGAAAATAGTTGGTTATAAGTACTTTATCTTTATGGCAGGAATTTGGGAAGGATTATATTGTAGCTTTACATAAGGAAGGTGTATATACACACAAGATGAATGAAGATTATGAGAATATGTAAAATTTGGAGACAATGATTATGTTGTTTAACAATGTAATGAAGACTAACTTTGACATAACTTAGTTTGTATAGATGAAAAAATTAATACTTTTTTATTGTCATTAACAATATAACTCTCTTTCAATACATGTTGTAGTATTAGATATCATTTTATAATTAGAGATAGTTAATTTGAGTTGTGAGGTGGCAGTTAGATAGTGTTTAGTAAAAGGTTGATTGCTTTGTTTTGTGAGTCAATTAGTTAGAGGCATAAGCAAGTGATCAATTGTATAAATAACCATGATGCACTAATCACAACTATAATAAACATTTAGTAAGATAGTTTTCTTTGAGGTTATAAATAGCTTAAGAAAAATGAAATTTATTAATAAGGTTTTTACATAAACTCTTTGTGTGATTCATGATTGTGAATTAATAGTAAATGTAACAACTCCATTTATTACCTCAACTTAACTCACAATAACATTTATTTAATTATACAATACTAAGTTTACACTCACATCATTAATACAAACATTTGTACAAGACATACATGTACATATAAGCCCTAATCTTCCACATAGACTATTTCCGGGGCCACTGGTTCGGGTGGTGGCACCTCCGCCGGAATCTCAGTCACTTCAACAACTGATATATCCGCAATAATAGGTATTTGCCCAAGATAGGGCACCTCGATCATACGTACAGCAATAATAAGTCTCATTGAAAACAACTGCATAGCTAATTTTCTGAACATGATATGGAAATATAGTGAGAATTAAATCCCAGTATGTTCAACAATAATTCATTATCAATATAGTTCATCACGTCATGTTCAGCTGTATAAACTACAAAAAATATCTTTAGGTCACATGAATGCACTTTATCATGCACATGAAAATTATACAGTTATGACATGTATGGCATGAATAACTATTTTTTTTTTGAATTTCATATGATGGCTATCAACTTATTCTTACTTCAAGTTACCCCGGTCAGGGTGAGTATTCTCTACTTTTCGGTACGGGCTTATCTCGCTCCGTCCGACATGGCACACTTTCTCTTTCTTTTCTCATGAATATAATCATAACCGTTGGTAGGGCGTCCCCTACTGGTGCACCACATGGATTGCTATGTGACCGTGTTCATTTCTTTTCTTTTCATATTAATAGCTGAAAATATGATTCCAATAACAAGTATGTTCATTATATTCTCATGCCATAATGTATCAAAACATAATCATTCTCAAAATTCATTGGTAAACTGAAATTATGCCATGAATATAATCATTTTCTAATTTTCACTTTATAAAATATTTCCATGTCAAAATTCCACACTAATACCTCGATAACTGGATAGTAATTGTAGTCTGTCAACAGCGCACCAGGAAAGTTCCCAGAAAAGAGAGGTGGGTCACTAATGGACATGCTTAAGTACCAAGTCTTTCCTTGCTAGAGCTTTCCTTAGACATGCACTTTTCAAAAATCACAATTTTTTTCCAGTAACTAGAATAATTCTTTTCTGATGTGGAAATACTGCAACCACGGAGCATACTAAGATTTTTTTCAAATAAAACCGGCACTTTCAAAACTTCTTGGAAATTTATATGAGTACTAGGGTACATTCTATGTTAAAAATTACACACTTAAAATGGTAGTAAGTTCATGCAATGGCAATAGCTAGCACATACACTAGGCATTTATTATTTTCATTTATAAAATTCCTCTTCTTTCTTGAATATTATTTTCATCTTTTCATTTTCTTTATGTCTAGGCATTTAGTCATTTTATTTCTACTTATATCATTTCCAACACATATTCTTACCAATTTTATAGAGCATTTTTCCTCAAATTGATTTCTACTACTACCTTAAAAATTCATATAGGGTAGAAAAAATATTGAAAATAGGTTTTACTAACTTTTAACACAGCCTTAGCTTACAAATCAGAGCATAACTCTCTCATTTTAACTCCGATTAAGATGATCTTAGTGTCTATGAAAAGCTAAGACAATTATCTAAAACTATTATGTTAATCATATCAACAAAATAGTATGATATTGTGGTGTTATTACTCCTTTAAATTTAGTATTATTTCTTCTCGTGTATGTTCTGATCTTTACTGACTAATTAGACCATATCTCTCAAATTTGAACTCCAAATTGAGTTATTCCAGTTGGTAAAATTCCATGAGCCATATATCTATAATTGTTATATTGGCGCGCTATTTTAATTCCCTACAGAATATTCCCAGAAATTCAAAAACTAAAACTTTAATAACATACTCTTCCCTGAATAAACATTTTCTGACCTCTGCTTACTAATCGGATCATATCTACCTCATATGAACTCCAAATTGAGTTATTCTAGTTGGTAAAATTCCATGAGCCATATATATATAATTGTTATGTTGGCGCGCTATTTTAATTCCTTACAGATACTTCCCAGAAATTAAAATACCGAAGCTATCCTAACATATTTTTCCCTGATGACCCATTTTCTGACCTTTATCTACTAATTGGCTCATATCTCCCTTATATGGACCCCAAATTGAATGATTCCAGTTCCTAAATATCCATGACACATATTTCTTTAATTCTTATGTTAACCATTTATTTTAATTCCTTATATATTGTTCCCATAAATTAAAATACCAAAGCTATCCTAACATATTTTTCCCTGATGACCCATTTTCTGACCTTTGTCTACTAATCGGCTCATATCTCCCTTATATGGACTCCAAATTGAATGATTCCAGTGCCTAAATATCCATGACACATATATATTTAATTCTTATGTTAACCATTTATTTTAATTCCTTATAGATTGTTCCCAAAAATTAAAATACCGAAGCTTAAAATTCTGCCACCCATAGCCATAACCATGCAGAACTATCTACACCAACCTAAGTATTCAAACATACATCACATGCAAGATCAATATGTAACATGATATAGCAACATCATGACCAATTATAAAAGTTCTAAGATCAAAATCTCATATAAATATTATAAGTTTCAAAAGTTTTCTTCAAAAAGAAATATTGTTAAACTTACCTGGAGCACTTAGTCCCCTAGACTTCTCCTTCCTCTTTCTTCCTTTCTTCCTCTCCTTTCCTCACTCTACCTTGCTTCTATTTTTTCTTCTCCCTCACTTGGACGAAATTCTAATGTTGTAAGGGTGGGTTTTCTTATATAGACCATCAAATAATTCAACTTTCATGATCATGGGTCTGCCTTATCACAATTAAGATACACTTTGTTGAATTTTTGAAAAACAAACAACTTATGTTCTTGTCTTCCTCTTCCTTAGTCAAGATATGCATAGGAAAATGAGATTTGTATTTTGAAAATTATGATGATATGTTCTTAAGATAAGGGACAAGTTCCCTTTGATTTAGGGATTCATTTCCATTTTCTTTTGTCTTAAACAAGTATGATAGGTTTGCCTTTTTAGGTGGCAAATTTCTAGCCCTTGAATCTCCATTATTTGGTTGATATTATTTGTGTGGGCTATGAATGTTTTGTCCTAATACCATGTATTATCATACCACTTGCTAAAATTATGAGTGTAGGATATAGATGTTTTTGTCCTAAAGCCTTGTATTATCATGCCACTTGCCTAAATGATGAATGTAGAATCACACCACTTGCTAAATTTTTGTCTTAATGCCATGTAACCTAATCTTTATTCTTATTATTATATCATCATCTAATTTATTTTATTTTATTTTTCCTCTTGGATTTGGGCTTATTCCTACCCATTATGGGTTTGTCCTACCCATTTTATTTGCTTTGGATAAAATTCTTCCTTTCTTGGTGGGCTTGGTCACATTTTCATAATTTTTGGGCTATTGGTGCAATTACTATATCCTAGTCCAAGTCTATGTTTTATTTCTTGTTTAGGTTATCCAATGGGCTTGTTAGAAACTTATGTGAAGTAGAAAAACTCTATATGAAGTGTCCATAGGTAAAAGCCCAATGTATGGGTAAAGATTTTAAACTTAGTAACTATAGTTCTTGAATTAGGAAAAATTACCCTAATTCAATGTTCTTGAAATTTTAAGACCTTTACTTATTTCTAAAAATTTATCTTCCTTATCCAAGAATTTTTCATCTCTTTAGTATGTTATTTCTAATTTCTTTCCTATTAGATTTTCCTTCTTTATTTGTTCTCTTAATGTTAGAAACATTTTCTATGCATATACATAAGGTGAAGAATTTCTAAGGACTATATTTCCTTAGATATCTAAAATATTGTCTAATAAATTTTATTTCCTTAATTAAATTTTTTATGTACCTTTATCAATAAAAGAAACGAAATTAAGGATGTTACAGCAAACTCCTCACAATTGTTATTAAAGTCTTTCAGGTGACAGCAAGATCATGGGGACAACTAAGTTTGATATCGAGAACTTTACTAAGAGAAATAATTTTGCACTATAGAGATTGAAGATGAGGGCATTGTTGGTGCAGCAGGGACTTAGAGAAGCTTTCAATGGTGAAGAGAATTTACCTTCTACTAGTAGTGATAAGGAGAAGAATGATATTCTTGATAAGGCACATTGCGCTACAATATTTTATCTTAAAGATAAAGTTATGAGAGAAATCTCAAAGGAAAAGGTTATTGCTGCTATCTGGCTCAAGCTGAAAAATTTTATATAACCAAATCTTTAGCAAATATGATGTTCCTTAAGTAGAAGCTACTCCAAAGATGACACCAAAACAATTATTAGAGGATCACATGGATGACTTCAACAAAGTCATTATCAATCTTGAGAATACAGACATTCAAATAAAGATGAAGATAAAACCTTTCTCTTGCTAAAAACCTTGCTTAATGAGTATAATAATTTCTCTGACACTCTTATCTATGGTTGAGATGCCTTATCCTTAGAAGAAGTACAATATACCCTACTATCAAGAGAGTTAAAGAAGAAGGTGGATGGTAAAGAAGAAACTTCAACATAGGGACTCAACATTAAGGGAAGACCTATTAAGAAGGGAAATAAAGGCAAGAAAAAATCCAAATCCAAATCAAGAACATTTAAAAGAAAATTTTTATTTTGCCATAATAAGGGTTATTATAAGAGAAACTATCTAGAAGGAGGAAGAAAAACAGTGAGAAGCAAAGGGATTTTGCATATGCTAACATAGCTTCAGATGGTTATGAAGCTTAGACTTACTGTAACGACCTCAATTTTTTTCTTTTTATATTTGTTATTTACTAATCTTAAAGCCACTACCTTTTCTCTTTTATCGTTTCTATCTTGTGGTATTCATCTTTCTATTTTAGTAAACGATAGTGATTGGCAAGTAAGAAACATACAATTTTAGCATTTACTAATAAAGCTCATAGCACTCTATTATTCATTTACATTAAACATAAAAATATACAATCACAACATCAACTTACTCCTTCCTTTTTCATACAACCTCTCCAATGAGCTGGGTGGACAAAAAGTTACCTATGTTGTGAATTCTGATAAGGTTACCAATACATGGCATTTCCAGTATCTAACTAGTAGTAACATGTACAGAGCACATAACTGCATTTTATTTCTCTTTATCTAAACACAATATGAAACAATAATGAAAACTAAAGTTTCCAATAGGTTTAACAATAATCATGCATATTTCTCACAATACACATAATGTTATATTCAGTTCTATCAACTATAGAGATTAATGTGCCATGGAACATATACATATCTAATGCACATATCACAATGCAAATCATGGCATATATATCAAATCTTATTAGTTAAATCATTGGATGTATCTATAATTCACACAAACATCATCCCATAAGTATCTCATTTCAAAACTTTCTCATCTTATGGTTGTTCATGTCATTTTAATTTATATGTTGTCACTAGTGCAAATTCACTCAGAACATCTTTGCCTTGCTCACTCGGTTTGGGTATAGCTAGCAATCTCATCTATGAATATGTCATCCCCTATATGGTACTAACACGGTAAGCCATGTGACCAAACTACCAGATAATCATTTCTCTATTACTTTTTTTTCATAAATAGCCAAGACATGAGGTCACTTTTATAGCCAATATATAGCAATATAGTCATCCATGGCATAATTTGTTATTGATATTGTGCATATTATATATATATATATATATATATGTATATATGTATATATATATGTATATATATATATATATATGTATATATGTATATATATATATATATATATATATATATATATACATATATATATATATATATGTATATACATATGTATATATGTATATGTATATATATATATATACATATATACATATATATATATATATATATATATATATATATATATATATATATATATATATATATATGTATACATATATACATATGTATATACATATACATATATACATATATATATATGTATATGTATATACATATGTATATATGTATACATATATACATATATATATATATGTATATATATATATATATATATATATATATATATGTATATGTATATATATATACATATGTATATACATATACATATATACATATATATATATATATACATATATATATATATATATATATATAGATATATATATATATATATATATATATATATATATATATGTATATATGTATATATGTATATATATATATATGTATATATATATATATATATATATGTATATATATGTATATATAATGTAATGATTTTCAATTCATTTCATCCATAAATCAATACAAATCATCATCATTGCCACCGGGATGCAAGTAAGTCATTTTCAAATCAGTAATTACATCCATATCCATCATGCCATTACACAATTCAATTTACAATGAATGATAGAATTAATACTATGAAATAGGCGCCATATTGAAATCCCAAATTATTTAAATTCAATGTTTACTAAATATTATACATAATTTAAACTTATCTTAAATTTATTTTTGGTCAAAAGCTCTTTAAACACCCTAATTCCCTCTTTAACTTAATTTATCTTATTTTAGTTATCCATTTAACTTACCTCTTCCATCTAGTTTTCATTATTCATCTTAAATATTATATTTACCTTATAAGAAACTCCAACTTTTTCCTTACTCTTTAAGTCACAATTTTAGATTATCTCTTCCTTTCCGTTTCTTAAATCCTAATTTCATTTCTTACCTATCTATCCATTTTAAACATCCCCTTTTAACCAATTCTTTTATGCTTAAGAGCTAAAATCAATTTTGTACTTTATTATGCACTTTCTTACTATTAGATCGAGGCTCAATACTATATCTTAATCACCTTTTTCTTATCCTTAACTTTCCTAGTAATCATATTTTTTAGTGACATATATTTAACTTATCAACTACTTTAAGATATTAAGATGTTTTTGTCATAGAGAGTCTAGACCTTTTGACAATAATCAAGCTATAACTCCCTCATTAGAACTCTGATTGAGGTGATTCAAGTGCCTAAAGTAAGATAAGACAATAATATACAATGTTAACCACTTTAGCTTATTCTGTAGAAACATTAGTGTCGTAGAACATGAAAAATAACATCGCGATACCACGAAGTGGATTTAACCTTTCATCACTAACTGGGGCCTAAATATGTCATAAGAGATTTGACTGAAGTGATTTTAGAGGTTTTAAAAAGTTAAGACACAGAGATACAATTTTAATGTTTAGAACTTTTTCAAATTTTTCACAGGTTTTGGCCTAATCTATGCAAAATTCTCAACCAGATCAATGCAAATCTTCTAGGACAAGAAAATTCCATACATGAATCAAGACATGGATCTCTCATGTCCATCATCAAGAAAACATAGTTTTACAAAATATTTCAATAAATTCCAAGGGCTGAGATCAAACTAAAAATATATGAATATAAAAGTTTTTCGAATAAGAATTATTGTTAAACCTACCAAGATTAGCTTGACTCTAGGTTGAAGGATCTATTCTTTCTACTTTTTTCATGGTGTGGTAGCACCATTCCCCCCTCCACTTGGGTAAATTTTTGCACTTCTCCATGATAGAAATAGAGAGATTGAAAAGTAAGAAATGGAATAGAAGATGATTTAGGAGGTTTAGGAGGAATTACTCACCTTGATTTCCCTTCTTTCTTTCTCTTCTCTCATTATCTCCTTCTTGTGTTTTTCAGCTCTCTCTCTCTCTCTCTCTCTCTCTCTCTCTCTCTCTCTCTCTCTCTTCTCTCTCTTTCTTCCTCTTCTCCCTTTCTTTGGTAAAAAATTACTCTCCAAGAATCTTGTCGCCTTCATTAATTGAGGGTGAGATATTTTTCTTGTTCTAATTCCACATTGCCACTTATTCACCTTATCTTTATCCTTCTTTTCCTCCCTAAGTCAGTGACCTTCATTGACTCCCATTCTCCCCAAGTCACTTACCCTTATTGACTCCCTTTCTCCCCAAGACATTGACTCTTATTGACTGCCTTTCTCCCCAAGTTATTGACCTTTATTGACTTCCTCCATTACCTTAATTATGAGCTTTAAGCATATTTTATGAGGTGTACTTTTAGGATATGTAATTGCCCTTAATTTTTTGCTTAATTATAATACTACTAATTCAATTCTTAGTCATTTTCTAAGGCTTTGTTTGATGTTTCTAATTCAACCAATCCCTTTTAATCCTTTATTAATATTGTATCAAAAAACTTTAAGTCCTTAATTGAGGAAATTTCTATGATTCAACCCTTTCCCATGAATTTCACACCTAACTACTCAAAATTCTCCTTTTGGCCCCTTTCTTTTCTAAAAATATAAAAATTTTGTATTCTTTCCTTAGGAATAATTTCCTAATAACATTAAGGTCAAAACACCTCATCTTACCTCAAGAAAATTGCTCTTATTAATTCTTTCCCATTTTTCATAGCCACTTTTGTCATTTAAATACCAATATACTTTACTAATAAACTTTTTGTCCATTTTTCTTTACTATTTTTCCTAAAATTTTTGATCAATTATATTGCTTAATTTCTCTTCTTTAATCTTGAAGAACATACTTTTATAATATTTAATAAATAATTTAAGGATGTTACGCTTAGTACATGTACTAGCTCAAAAACTCATATAGAATGAGTGATAAACTCGAGTTGTTCTTTTCATATAAGTTCAAACAAAGCATGGCTTCAAGAATTCAAGGAATTTGATAGTGGTCAAGTCCTATTGGGAAACAACAAAGCTACAAGGTCATGGGAATAGGATTAAGAAATTTAAAGCTGAAAACTAGCATGAAAGGACATTGAATTATGTTAGTTATGTACCTGAGTTAAAGAAGAATTTAATTTCTCTTAGTTTGCTAGATAATTAGGGTTACGACTACAATGCAGAAGGTGGCATACTTAATGTGTTAAAAGGTTCCTTAGTGTTCGTAAAGCAAACACTACACAATTGACTCTATCTCTTGCAAGGAAGGGTAATTATAGAGATAGCAACATCAATTTCAAAGCCTTTGCTATTAGAAATGTAACTCTAGCATATGAGGCTAACACATATTAGAGAAAAGGCTTGAAAGAACTCAGTAAACATGGCCTTTTGGGAGTAGACAAAGTCATTGAGTTAGGATTTTTTGAACACTACATCTATGGTAAATCAACTAGAGTAAAATTTACAAGTCATATACCTAACAAAAGCAACAATAGACTATGTGCACTTAGATATGTGAAGGCGAGTAAGGATAAAATCACACTCAGCAGTCAGTTATTTTCTAGCAATAATATATTACTACTATAGGAAGTTATGGGTGTACATTATGAAGAGAAAGAATAAGGCACTCAAGTACATCAAAGAATAGAAACAACTTACTGAAGCCAAATTGGCAAGAAGTTGAAAAAGTTAGGAACTGATAATGGGTTAGAATTGTGCAATGAAGACTTCAACCAAATTTGCAAGGATTTTGGGATAGAAAGGCACCACACTATTATAAAGACCCTTAAGGGCTTGCAAAAATGATGAGTAAAACTATCCTAGAAAGGGTGAGATACCTTCTATCAAATGCAAAATTGCCAAAATTCTTCTAGGTAGAAGCAGTGGTTGCCTCAGCTTGTTTGATAAATATAAGTGCCTCAGATGCTATTGACTTAAAAACATCATAAGAAAAAGGCATAGCAATATACTTAACCTAAGAAATCTCTAGGTTTTTAGGTGTGTAGTCTTTGCTCATGTGAACCAAGGAAAACTTAAACCTAAAGCTATCAAGTGTATGTTCTTAGGCTATGTTCAAGATGTTAAAGCTTGAAGACTCCAGTATGAACAAAAAAGAATCCCAAAGTAATCATTAGTAGGGATTTTATGTTCAAAGAAGATGAAATGTTCTATGAGAATAGAGGAAAGTCACATAATGCAAAATCCTTTAAAGTTACTAAACTACAAATTGAGGTGGAGACGCATAGACTATTTGAAATTGAAGGTTCAAAAGATCCTTGTGACTTGGAAGATGACTATGATCAAGTTCCCAGAGAAAATACACCATTGGAGTATGTGTTGGCAAAAGATAGAAAAATAAGACAAGCAAGACCACCCTTAAGATATGGACATGCAGATTTCATGGCTTTTGCCTTGACTGCAACCTTTAGTATTGATGAAAATAAACCTAAATCATTCAGAGAAGCATTGAACAGCCCTAATGCCAAAGCATGGATGAAAACAATAAATGAAAAAGTTAGAAAATTTGTAGAATAGCAGATAGGATGTAAATGGATTTACAAATACAAGGAATGAATTAGAGTGGTAAAAGCTATCAGATTTAAGGTAAGACTAGTGGCAAGAGGGTTTACTTAATGTGAAAGGTTAGATTATCATGAAGTATTTTCACCATCAGTAAAGCATACATAAATTAAAATGTTACTGTCACTAGTAGTACAAAATGACATAAAATTAAAGGAATTGAATGTCAAGACAGCCTTTCTTCATAAGGAACTTAAGGAAACCATTTACATGTCATAACTTGAAGATTTGGTTGAACAAAGAAAAGAGGATCATGTTTATTTATTGAAGGAATCCCTGTATGGACTTAAGCAGTCACCTAGAAAGTGGTAGAAGCATTTTGATTCCTTTATGCTTCAAAATAGCTTTAACCAAAGTAAATATGATAACTATAGGTATAGTAAATTAGGCGCAGGTGGATATTTCATCTGTATGTTACTATATGTAGATGACATACTTTTGGGAAGAAAAAACAAAGTAAAATTAGAAAAGGTGCAGTAAAGACTCAAAAGGGAATTTGAGATAAAGGATATGAGAAATGCACAAACAATTCTGGGTATAAAGATATAGAGAAACATAAGTAAGGATGTTCTTTATTTATGTCAAGAAGGATATCTAGAAAGGGTGTATAAAAGATTTTATATGGAGAGATGCAAACTAGTTAACACTCCATTAACTCAACATACTAAAATTTCCCTAGCTGACTCACCTATAAATCATCAAAAGGCAGTTCACAAGTCTTAAATGTCTTACACCAGTGCAGTAAGAAGTCTCATGCATGTAATGGTGTGTAC
Organism: Gleditsia sinensis; assembly: GCA_037074535.1. Classification (NCBI taxonomy): domain Eukaryota; kingdom Viridiplantae; phylum Streptophyta; class Magnoliopsida; order Fabales; family Fabaceae; genus Gleditsia; species Gleditsia sinensis. The sequence goes on along the minus strand of CM073468.1, from coordinate 21,164,936 downwards.
ATGCCCTAATTTAGTTAGTGCAGTAAGTAGTGTAAGTAGATACATTGCAAATTCAAGGAAAGAACACTAGCAAGTAGTAAAATTAAATAATTGAAAGGAACAACTAAGTTAGGTCTACTTTATATTAAACGTAGAAGATTGAGAAGTGAAGTCACAAGGTATGTTGATTCGGATTTTGTAGGGTGTGTTAACAATAAAAAGTCACTCACTAGTTATGTATTTCAGTTTTATGGAAATGTGGTTAGTTTGAAAGCAAATATACACTATGTAGTCTTTCTCTCAACTACAGAAGTAGAATTTATGGCTTTGACCAAAGCAATGAAGGAAGATAGATGGGTTAAAGGCATGACAATTAAGTTGGAAATGGATAACGTAGTTGCTAAGGTAAATTGTGATAGTCAAAATGCCATTCGCTTAGCAAAGAATCATGTTCATAACAAGAGAACTAAACACATTAATGTGAGGCTATTCTTCATCAGAAATATAATAGCAAGTGGAGAAATCATACTAGAGAAGATTTTCACTAAAGATAATCTAGTTAATTTGCTAACGAAGGCTTTACTTTCACCTAAGTTCAAATACTTCTTGAACTTGTTGAATGTAAAAAAAGTTGATCTTAAGTGAAGTTAAGAAGTGTCAAAGTTTGAGTCATGAGAAGTAATTGTAGGAAAATGAAGATAAGGCGAAGAATTGTTGTAGTATTGGCTATCATTTTATAGTTAGAGGTAGTTAGTTTGAGTTGTGAGGTGACAATTACATAGTGGCTAGCAAAAGGTTAATTGCTTTGTTTTGTTAGTTAACTAGTTAGATGCATAAGGAAGTGGTCAATGGTATAAATAACCATGATGCGCTAATCAAATTATAATAAACATTTTGTATAATAGATTTCTTTGAGCTTGTGAATAGCTCAAGAAAACAAGGTTTAGTAAAGAGAATTTTACATAAACTTTATTGTGTGATTTCTTAATTGTGAATTCTTGGTAAACTCCTCACAGTACATAAATTTTGTTATAATCAACCAATGTTTACATATTATATACAAATTTGTTTTCAATTGATTGAAATTATATACCTTTTTAAAGTAGACAAAAAATTTGTCACTAATCTTATTTACACTAGCAATTCTTTATACTATGTGGCACCAGTTACAATTGTAACAAAAATAGAAGTTACCAATAGCTTCTTTTTTTACTCTATGGCAGCACTTACAATTGTAGTAATAAAATAGATAATACTAGCTAATAAACTATTAATAAAATAATTGTTACTACAAAATAAATATATACCAGCTATTATTATATCTATCCATATAAGTTATCCCAACAAGGATATGGTTGTAGTCAAGACAATTGCTGATATATTTTTAGCAATTTTTATTAGCTTTCACTACTACAAAAACGGAATTAGAGACAGAATTTTTCCATCTTTAAATAGAGAAATTTTCGTCTCTAACACTGTTAAAGACGGAATTTAATCCATCTCTAACTTTTTCATCGCTAAAGTTTAGAAACGGAATTTAAATTTCGTCTTTAAATATTAAAATTTTCGTCTCTAACATTTACTACTTTGGTTAATAAATTCCGTCTCTAAATTTAGAGACGAAATTAATTTCCGTCTCTAACTGTTTTTTCAATTTAACTCTTATTTTTTTATTTTTTTAATTATCCCAAACCAATAATTTTTCTATAAATGATTATATGACATTAAAAATATAAATTTCAAGAAGAATCAAACAATTTTGTATAAAAAATGTATCAATTATATTAATACATAACAAAAAGTCGTTCATAAGTAATATAAAATATAAAATGTCCATTTAATATTATAATCTATCAACAGCATCGGTAGTTTATTCATTGTTATCATCCTCTTCTCTAGGTGCAGGTGACGACATTCTTATATTACTATCGATCATGAAACGACTAAACATTCGATCTTATTCCTCAACCTTTTGCTTTAACATCAAATTTTCATCTTCACTTTGTTGAAATCAAGTAGATAGAGCCTCAATTTTTACATTTATAGTTGTAACTTGTTCTTCTAAGACTCCAGCAAGAGTTAAAGACTTAGAAGAGGAACCTACTGCTAATACATTATGAGCTGGAGATCCCAGCCCATATGTCCATCTTTTATTGTTTATGCCTCCAACAACATCCAAGTAAACAACATTGTCTGAATGTTAGGGTAGAGTATTGGCTAGAACCCTTATCGCATTGAGATTGGGACTGCCTCTCAACTAATTTTGTTCGATACATTTTCTGGAAAAAATACAATTGTTAAACAAAGTTAATATTTGTAAAGATATAGAAATAAAAGAGTAGTGACTACATACAGCAATCCTTCCTTGCTGCTTCATGAACCACTTTGATGGCTTCCCCTTAGGCCATTAAAGTCGCTCATATAACTCAAAACATGTTGGTTTTTTATTCATTTGCACCTTCCGAAAGAATAAAAATTTAAGTAATATAAGAATTAAAACTTAATCACTATTATTTTGACAGAAATTACTAACCATTCTTTTGCCGTGATCTCGTGCAGATATAGACCCTCTACTATGTACATTGAGTCTTTATTGGAAAGCCTATTTTGTTTATTTTTTTTGGCTTTATCTTGCCAGCCTTCAGTATCTTATTCAGTTCTTAATTGTTGTAGCATCTCTGGGGAATCCAATCATCTTTTTCCTCATCACTACGCACTTTAAACAATTTACATTTTAGGGTTGTTGATCCCATGCTGTTGAAGGACCTTTTAATGTAGTGTTCATCATTCTCCAACCACTTGAAGTTTGCCTAAACAAAACTAGTAAGCAAATTAACATAACATTCGCACATATTAAAAAAAATTGTGGCTTATGGGTTAGGATTTTCATCCCTTTATTCGTCATGACAAAAACCTTGTTACTCTATATAATTATCAATAGATGGTCCAGCAGCATCCATTACCATATATTCTCGATCATCACACAAAGCCCAAAAATCACTGCTTCGATAATGAGTTTCTTGAAACCATTGGGGGAAAGAGAGGTCTTGGTTCATCATGGTCAGTTCAATAATAGTAATTACTCATATACCCTTTCATACAAAGGTGATTTTTCACTTCATCAACTAAAAAATACTTCTGACACTTACATTTTCAACAAGGGTACCAGAACTTTTCTACTCTTTTAAAATGATTTTGACTACAAGAAAACTATACAAACTCAATAACTCCTGCTATAAACTCATCTATAACTATCAAGACCCACCCTATTATCCATCTACTTATGATGTTCAGGAACTTCCTGTTTCTAGGCAGACGAATCAGAAAAGACATCTCAATTCAATATTTAACAAAGAAATTATCAACAAAGCACCCATACCTGAATTAGCTATGATTGCATCACAATTTCAACTTTCCTTAAACAAAGTCTTGTTTAATGAAAAAATTGCTCACAAAGTGAAACGTGAATGTGTGCATGTTAATGAGGGCATCAATGTGTGCATATACATAGGCTTATGGAGTGAAGAGACAATTTAGAAAATAAATGAAATTTAGACCATAATTTAATATTAGTAACAAATATATATAATTCTACAGCTTCTAACTCAATTTATAATCAAATTATTTGCTTAAATATATTGTATATTCAATTGTTTGCACTGATATGTACTAACATTTACACCTTCAAAGGTTGTCTAGGCCAAATTTTTTTCTTTCAGTTATCACTTAGTATCTAAGATTAATCTAAGTTTATCCACACTAAGTGAAATTCCAGAGTCCCAGACCATAAAAGGAAAAAAAATAGTATTCTCTTTAATAGTAACTCATTGGGATTCTTAGAAATACTGGTGCTACTATCTCCTATTCAAAAATCACTAGCAATCAGAGAGTTTTAACTTTAGAATGAGTTTGCAATTCTTTTGTAGAATGTTTAGGCTTCCAATTGTGAAAGTTATAATTGCAAGGCTTTTGGCTATTTTGGATTTTTTAAAAATATTTGGATTAACATGGTGGAGCCTTATTTTAGATACTTTTATAATAAATACATTATTTGGATTAAAATAAACCAATGTGCAAAGCACCAAAGGAAAGCCATATACACAATTTAATTTGAATTACCTTAATCAATGTGAGAATAAAAAAAGACAATGCTTCACTATCTGAATACAAAAATAACACCTAAAAAAAAGCATAGAAAATAATAAATAGAGTTTCTAAAGCTAGAGTAATATATTTAATCAAGTTGTTCTAGTAGCTTCAATTATTTTGTCATATGTTGTTCCACCAAAAAAAGTTCATTACCTAAACTTTATGTAATATGTTCCAAATAAATTAGCACATAACAGGGGAACTCAAAACACAATGTAACCAAACCTCTTTTTCAATGAAAATAGAATAACATACGACCTGAAAGAGACAAGAATAGCCTTACTATATTATTTATTACTTCTAAATTATCTGTATTTTCATACATAAAACCACAGCAACACCAAATTTATAACTAATTATTAATAATCAGAACCCACTCTATTAGAGCTCGATACACTAATAAAGTACAAACATCATTACATGTCATTGCTGTTAAATCATGTTATGTTCATCTAATACAAATTGTTTTTTTTAGTTTGTAACAACCAGCAACTCAAGTGAGACATAGAATCAGCAATACAACTCACTAAATTCTAATGACAATTAAACTTGATATGTGCAAACATATTGAATTTAAATAAAATACACTGAAAAACCTACCAGTATGTGTTTATATAATTTTTCTAGCAAATCATGATAATAGTTAGTCTTGATGTTGTTTTATTCATTTCTATTTATCAGGAACTAGTTAAAAATAATTCCCTTATTGCAGTTAAGGTTCTTACCAAGGTGATAAATTCTTCTAAAATTGCAGATAATGCACTTTTTCCTTTACATATTGATTTGTTCTCTATTTCTTGGTTAATAAATACCCCAATATTATTAATTTTCTTCATTTTCATTTGCCTATTTACATTTTTATTTGCCTATTTACATATATAGATACTTGTCAATTTGGACATGAGTCTACGCTTAATGGAAGTTCTGAACAGGCTTTAATTAAAAATCTAATCATATACAAATTTTTCTAATGTAGTGGCTAATAAAAACTACTGCTAAGAGCCAATTTTTCTATAATGAAACTTAACATAGATTATATTCCTAAAGAGCAAAGTTTGATCGAGTCACATTAACAAAACAAAATTCCAATTGACTCGGCATAGAGTTTGAGTGAATAATGCAAGTTGCTAGTAGACAAATCCTTTTCTCTTTATTTGATACATAAGTACATTGAAATATTCTCGGAACCTCACCAATATAACTATTTTAAAGTCAAATTAATTTTAAAAATAACATTGCTTGCAAATACAAATCACTTGCCTCTTTTTGAAACAGGACAAGTCACTATAAGAAAAGTGAGACATAGCGACGGTTTTTAAGTGGACATAACGACGGTTTTGACCGTCATTATAACATTTCACAACGGTTTCTAAACCGTCGTTGATCCCAGGTCTTAGCGACGGTTTTTGTCAACAGTGAAAATAACCGTTGTTATGCCTGATTTGACGACAGTTTGTATAACTATCGTTAAATTCTGTATAACGACGGTTAGTAAACCGTCATTAAATATAACAACGGTTACATAAACCGTCGTTAAATATAACGACGGTTTATAGTAAACCGTCGTTAATATGATGTATTTTGAATTTTATTTAATTAATAAAATTAATTTTTTTAAATTACAATATTTTTAACTATATGTTAAATTATTAAATTTTATGCTGTTGATGATTAAATTATTTTATTACTAAACCATGATGTATAATAAAAATTAATTTATATTTTTAATTTTTTACTAATTTATTTAGATATATTTTTATTTATTATGTAATAATTAAACACGTGAATTATTTAGTAATTTAAGAAAATATTTTAAAAATTAAATAATATTTAATTACGAACTAAATCTGCGTAAATAATTGAATTATAATGAATCAATATATATGTAAAAAATATGTACACAAAAAATTTATTAGTCATGAGCAAAACAAAATTGCATATACAGACTACAACAACTAAATCATGTGTTCGGACTTTGCGGATGCTGATCATGCTGATACCCACTACCACGGTCACTAAGGTCCTGAAAAAAAAAATTTGTTAAAATTTATAACGTTTTCAAAGAAAATAAAATTATATCAACAATTTTTATGTATTAAAATATTACCTTGGGTCCGGGACTATGAAGTCCTAAAATTTCAGGTGGCAGCTGACCCTGAAATTTTTGAAGCAGGAACGCCATAGCAGCCTCCATTTGTGCTTGCCATGCTGCGAGCTCAGCGTCTCGTCGCTGGAGTTCAGTGTCTCGTCGCTGGATCTCAACGTCCCGCTCATGCATAGCGGTCTTCAGGCGCTCCACCTCACTCTGTAAGTCGTTGTATGACTTCCCAGACTGTGAGCTCGACCCTAACGAACCACGACCGAAGACTTGAGTTGGGCAAATACCAAACCCAAATCCTCGAACGCGGTCGGAGTGCTCCTTAGTCCCAAGAGCTCTCGCAAGCGAATCAGCCATTGAAAGCTCTTGGGACGAGCTGTCCTCCTACTGGATTGAAACAATTTTCTCTTAATATCCAATAACATAAAATTAATAATATTAAACATTATCTCAAAATTAAATAATTATCCACGTATGGTAGAGGAACTTTTATTACTTATCGCAACAGCCCGAGCTTCGTCGTTGATGTATGATCCGTCAGCTCTTTTATGAGCTTCCGTCCATACATCACCACGAGTCACTCGACCGCCAAGCTCAATCTCCTGAATTGAAAAGAAATTAATCAATTTATTATTATATACATTATAGTCATCTCAACATTTAAAAAAAAGATATTTATGGATATGAACTTACCATCTCTACCTTTTTACGCGCAAGACTCTTCGATCCAGTGGTGTGTGGAATTGTAAGTTGTCTTCTGTTCCATTTATTCTTCGCGGCTACATCCTAATTAATCACATAGAAAAAATAATTAGTCACCATAATTTAAAAGTTAAATTTGATAAATATATTAATATACACGACTTACCCTAGACTTCGCGTCAAGGCGATAGTCTATGAAAGTTGCCCACTGATCAGGTGGGATGCCGGTCGGGACTTCACTCCGTAGCTGATCTCTGGTCTTCGTACCGTCATACACCAGGCGAAATAAATTGTACCATGCGGCTCTCCATTTCGTGCCTAGCGACTGCATGATCAGTTTTTTGTGTTGATCCGTCACATTAAAATGCGTCTGCAAATGAAAATAAAAAATTAGTTACACATATATTGCACATGAATGACAAATAAATATAATTAATTACAAAATATATATGTTTCCATACCTGAACGTTGTTTACGAAGACATTCGTCTTCGACTGTTGAGGAATGCTCCTCCAGTCCCTATAAGAGATCGGGCATAACTGAAAGTTATCCCCGATGGTACCTAGAAAGACATCGAGCAAACTGCCACTATCTCTGATATCTTGGTGGTTGTCGTTGAAGTGGACAACCACCTTTGACCCCTGAGGCAAGGCCCATACGTCGTGGATAGTCAACTGTTTGGACGTCACCTGCCCAGTCCCGTCTGTCATAATGTAGACAATTAAATATTATGTTACTATATCAAAATTATTAATACGGGACAAAATGTACATGTTTACAATACTGACCGACTACATCAACAGTCTAGCTCCTCCTGCGTCTGCGCTCCTGTTCACCGGGCTGATGCTCCTCTTCCTCACCGCCAAAGAGCGCGTCAAAATTGAAGGAGTAATCATCGTCCGGTGCCTGAGCGTCTAGTGGGGGGAGTGTGGAGGGGATGGCCTATGAATCTAGTGAAATGAAGGCACTGGCAGGGACTGACGACGCGATAGCCTCTGACTCTCCTATCCGAGAGAGAATGGTGTCAGGCTCCATAGTGTGCTGTCCGCCCTCGCTAATTGCCCCGCGGGGCGGGGGAGTGTCAGAACTAGACAGCCCTACCATGTAGAGTGATCTAGCCCTCTTCATTGTCACCGCTCCTGCCAAAATAAAATTAATAAGATTAGTCAGCGCATAAAACAAATACAAAATAAACATTGCCTAATAAAAGTTATGGAAATAAATAAGTTAGAACAATAATTATAAGTAGTCTAATCTAAAATATATGTAAATAGGCAGCAACATCAAAACTAATACCGTAACAAGCATAAATTAGCTTCTCCTTCTGGAAACAATCTTTCTAAATTTTGCGCATGTAACGGATCGCTATCGTATATGAGATTTTTCTCTTCATCGCCCATCTCGTATAAGTCACGAGGTTTCAAATGCATCACTATACTCCAGTTCTTGTCTAGCACATCTTGTACATTGTACACTTGATGAGCCTTAGATGCCTGGATATATGGCTCGTTATCATCAATTTCACCAGTGTGAATCAACCGAGAAAAATCAACCGATGTCACCCCAAATTCGTCAATTGCAATTCCTCTCGATGTGGTTATGTTGGCCCACATACACTTAAATAATACGACTGTAAAATGGCCATAGTAGTTTAACTCAATAATGTCCAATAGTTTTCTATAATACGGGACGCCACCGAATTGCATGTTCCTGTCATTACTACTTGCATAACTCCTCGTCTCGAATGTACCGTAAACTCCACTATTTTGAGATATCATCTCTTGGTCTCGCTCTAAAGTTCAAAATTTGAATCCATTTACGTTGTAAGCATTGTATTGACATGCTCTATCTAGTGGACCAAGTGCAAGAAATTTTAAATCGGTACACTGCGATCCATCATCAGCAATTGCGATCTGGAAAACGAATAAAGAATGAGTTATACTCATATTTGACAAATGAATGAAGTGTGACCATGTTGAAATACTTACACGATGGGAAAACCAGGAGACAAATTCTCTGTGGACTTTTTTATCTATCTCGGTAGATGTCCGCGTCCGACTTCTCAAACTATGCCGTACATAGTCCCTAAATTCCCTGTTGAGTAAATATTGTCTAAACCCTTAATGCTACATAAGACCAAAAAATGTATAAAACTTGAGCCAAGTGTGGGTTAACTTACTGTAAGTAAGGATCAACTTTTTTGTAATTTGTTAAGACATACCGATGGGCCTGTAATTTTTCCCGGGGAGAAAGTGTGAAATATTCAAATCCACTAGCTGGTCTCCCAATTGGTGGAAACAAACCACTGTCAGACGTCCCAACATCGGGTCGATCATCCACACGAGGAGGATGATTGAAGACAGTGTCAACACCATCTATGTACCTGGAATAGAATAATAAAACTTCTCCTACAACGTACGACTCTGCTATTGAGCCTTCTGGCCTTGCTCTATTCCGCACGAAAGATTTAAGTTTGCCCAAGTATCTATACAATATAGATTAAATGAATAAAAGTGGATTAACATTAATGCAAAAAATTTGAATTATGTGTTTTTAATGTTTTACCTTTCAATGGGATACATCCATCGATATTGAATTGGTCCTCCTAACTTCGCTTCCATGGTCAAATGTACAGTCAAGTGCACTATGACTGTAAAGAAAGACGGCGGAAATAATATTTCAAGATGGCACAGCGTTATAATGATTCGATCTTGAAGTTGATCAAGTTCATTAACGTTCAAAACTCTAGAATAAAGTTGTCGAAAAAATGAACGTAACTCGATCAGAACGGCAGATACCGGCTTCGGAAGTGTCTTTCTTATGGCTAACGGTAACAGTTGTTCCATAAGGATGTGACAGTCGTGACTTTTTAGTCCTCCGATCTTACACTGTCTTACGTCAATACATTTGGAGATATTACTTGAATAACTGTCAGGTACTGATACATTCTTAAGGGTTTTGAGAAATACTTCCTTGCCTGCATTTGTCAATGTGAACAAAGCAGGTGCATATTGACCGTCCTCATCTGGCCACAGCTTAGACCTCACACCTAACTCCTTTAGGTCTTTTTACGCATTTAAGTGATCCTTCGAATGGCCAGAATCATTAAGTAAAGTGTAAATGATGTTGTCGCAGACATTTTTCTCAATATGCATGACGTCAAGATTATGACGCAACATATTATTCGTCCAATAAGAAAGTTTGAAAAATATACTTTTCTTACGCCATTGTTGAGTTCCAACATCAACCAAACCCTAACCTCGGGAACGCCGTTGTTGAGTCTCAACATCAGCTTCCACATTTTTTCTAAACACAACTTCAATATCATCGACTTGTCTTAAAATGTCAACGCCACTCGGTTGTGGAGGAGGGTTTCGTCTTTCCTCTTTTCCGTCAAACCTATTGCGGGCCATCTTAAATTTATGACCTGGAGAAAGAAAGCGGCAATGTCCCATAAAACACCACTTCCGACTGTGACGGAGACGGACTGGAGTAGAGTAAAAGTTACAGTATGGACATGCTAATCCAGTATGAGTATTCCAACCTGATAAACATCTAAGACCAGGAAAATCACTTATTGTCCACAAAAGAACTGCATGCATATTGAACATTTCTTTGCTAAAGGCATCATACGTCTTAACACCTTCAACTCTTCAATTAGGGGTTGTAAAAATACATCTATATCATTCCCTGGTGTTTTTTTCCCTGGAATTATCATTGCAACATGAATGAACTATATTTCATAGACATCCAAGGAGGAAGATTATACGGAATTAGCACAACTGGCCATAGACTGTAACTTGTAGATAGGTTTCCAAATGGATTGAAACCATCCGTTGCAAGGCCCAAACGAACATTTCTCGGATCTGATGCAAATTGAGGATTCAGAAGATCAAATCTCTTCCATGCCTCAGAATCCTTTGGATGCCTCATGGCACCGTCAGAAATTTTGTCTTGAGCATGCCATCTCATAAATTCAGTAGTTTTGGAAGACATGAACAACTTCTGCAATCTTGGCTTAACTGAAAAGTATCTTAGAATTGTATTAGGCACCTTTTTTCGCTTCTCCCCCTTATGTTTCGGTTTCCACCTTGATGCGGAGCACTTTGTACAAGTTTCTCTATTTTCATGCTCACCCTAGTATAACATACAATCATTCTGATATGTATGAATTTTTTTGTAGTTCAACCCCAACTTATTAATGACTTTTTTAGTCTCGTAAAATGAAGGCGAAATATTGGCATCTGGGAATGCATCGACAAGCAACTCAAGTACCATCGACATTGCTTTGTCGCTTAACCCACACAAACACTTAATGTGATACAACTTCACCAAAAAAGACAATTTAGAATACTTTTCACACCCTTCATAAAGTGGTTGTTTACCATCTTTCAGTAACTCAAAAAAATCTTTGACACTATCATCCATCATTTCTGCTGATTGTGGAACTGGCATATCCACAGAATCGATGCTCTTATTTTCGGGGTGAATCTCGAATGCATCACGGACAATGTTCTGCACAGGGTCATCTCAAACTATGGGTTTGGAGACCTCAATTGACATTATAGCATGTCCTACAACAGGTTCTTCTGTAATCATTTCTTCGTGCAAACTCCAGAAATTGTATCCCTCCGGAAATGGTTTGACGATCAAGTGTTGACGCACGACCTCGATGAGTTGCCATTTCTTGAATATACACTTTAGGCATGGGCATATTATTCTACCTTCTACTCCAGAGTAAGCATTTGCGAATTCCAAAAATTCGTCTAAACCATTAAGTTACTCTGTTGATTGTCGAGGTTTATTCAGCCAAGATTTATCCATAGCTGAAACAATTTTGAAGAAGGTTAAAATGATTTACGTGTAAAAAATGTTTAACAAACTTGATGGTAATTGACATTTAATGAATCACCGAATAAAAATTCGTTGTCATTGGTTCGCTATAAATAACGAATCCTGATCCCAAAAAGATTAAGAAATATATATAAGACAGAGTGAGAATTAGAGAAATAAGATACCTATTTGACTTTAAAAAATGTATAATGTTTGAAATTTATAGATTTCATTGGCAAGACTTGTCGCACCTTATTAAAGTGGGATAAATGATGTCTCCGCCTTGCATAATATGAAATAAAACACTTGAAATATCTCTACGAATCCAAGAACAAAAATTCTAACTTTTGAAACAGTGCCATTGATAAAGTCTTTGATCATGTGCTAATTTTATTTGATTCTCCTAATGTCGTCAATTTAAAAGATGAGTTTCATGATTGAATCTCTACGAATCTTAACTTTTTGGGAAGGCCAGTCACTAGCAGCAAAAAATAGAATTATGAGTTCATTTCTGCTGCTAGGATTTTCAATTATAGTATTTATATGATAAAATTTCTAACGAACTCATGTAGGGAATTGAAGTTTCAATTCCCTATCTAAAAGAGTAAAAGTAGTGGCCCATATCCGTCGTCATATATTCAAGAATAATTCCACTCAATTACATCTAAGATATTGTTACTTTCTTAATTGAGAATCTAGTATAAAAACATAGTGCACTAAAACTGACTATATTAATATATTTTTTTAAAATTATGTTATAATATATTTGCTTTCAAATTTTAAAAACTACGTGTATTTTTAAATTACTGTTTTAATTCTTTTAAACCAATTCTTAATACTAATTCCGTCTATTTACTAATATTTATTACTTTACCTCATCACTTGAACAAATATTTAAATATTTTAGAAACAACTGTAATAAAATTTGACTATTACTAATTTATGTATATTATTTAAACACGTTTATCAATATAATAACTATTTTTTATTCATTTGCATCAATTTTAATTATATTTCTTAAATACTAAATAACTTATATTTAAAACTAACTTCACTATCATTTTATACAAAATTTATAATATTATATACATTTGTTTAATTTATATTAAAACATACGTATATTTTTAAAGTTGTGTCACAATTTTCAAAAATATTTTTTAATACTTAGTCTGTCTATTTATTAAAATTCATTATTTTACTTCATCAATTACACTTCAATTAATCTACTAAATTTATGTCATTATATATATTTGCATCAATATAATTTAAACACATTTATGTATATTATTTAAACATGTTTATCAATATAATAACTATTTTTTATTCATTTGCATCAATTTTAATTATATTTCTTAAATACTAAATAACTTATATTTAAAACTAACTTCACTATCATTTTATACAAAATTTATAATATTATATACATTTGTTTAATTTATATTAAAACATACGTATATTTTTAAAGTTGTGTCACAACTTTTAAAAATATTTTTTAATACTTAATCTGTCTATTTATTAAAATTCATTATTTTACTTCATCAATTACACTTCAATTAATCTACTAAATTTATGTCATTATATATATTTGTTTTCATTTTTTAAAACCTACTTGTAATTTTTTTTTTTACAAATACTATTTTTAACTATGTGTGTTTAATAATTTTTTTCATATTATTCTATCAATACCGCCTCAAGATCGTTAATTTTTGTTTTTATAAATCATTTCTAATATTAGATACAAATATTTTACTTCAAAAATAATTAAGGCTAACAATTCAGCTTATTAAAAAAGGCATTACGTCTTACATATTTTCAACGAACATGATATATTATAATATTAAACATAATAAACATTGTAAAAGTACAAAATTTTTTAAATTTACTCATCCATGTACATCACAATGTAAAATATATTTCTACACTAAATATTAAGTACATAAAATATCTAATACTATCGCATTATAATATACAATTATTTAAAATAAAAAAATTACATTACATACCTTCAAAATGACTCCAAATAGACAACAGACAAAAATCGAAATCAAAATTGAAGTATCGTCACCAAATCTAAAAAAACATAAAAAATAATATAAGAAATTATTTTAAACATAAAACATAAAAAAAAATCAAATGAAATTAAATAATTAAATGACATACCTTCAAAAAAATGAAGAGAAGCAATCAATCACAACACCAATACTCGCAAATCACAACAAACACTCTTAGCAAATATATCATACGAAAACCTTGAAACCAAATTTGTTCGTAAAACAAATAAAGAGGAGCAGCCTAGATATATGAGGACGCACGATTTAACGACGGTTTCAAACCGTCGCTATACCTATTTTAAACCGTCGTAAAACCCATTTAACGACGGTTTTTCATTAAACCGTCGTTAAATTTTGCGATTCCCCACCAACGATCCGAATTCCGAATGTTATAACTTCACGACGGTTTTCGAAAACCGTCGTCAAATAACGATGGTTATATGACTATCCGTCGTTAAATAACGACGGTTATTAAGAAACCGTCATGGTTTGCCGTAATCTTTGTACGGTTTCGATAGCGTTAAACAGATTACCACGGTTTGATCTGAACCGTCTATATATAACGACGATTTTTCTGAAACCATTGTTAATTTTTGAAATTTAACAACGGTTTATTAACCGTCTCTAAAGACGGGTGTGGAGACGGTTATTTCCGACCGTCGTAAAACCTCCGTCGCCATTCCCCGCCTTTCTTGTAGTGAGTCTTCCAAATAACACTAATTTACTTACTGTTATCTATATCACTCCAAAAGGATGATTTTACATCATACTTCTTTTAAATTTGTTAATTGTTATAAAATATTAATTATATTATTTATATGATATCTTTCAATTATTTTTTTATACCAAACTCAATCATTTTAAATAATATAATATTTTGTATTATAGTATTATAAAATATAATATATAAAATACTTTGAGATCTAATATCATGATATATTAAACATCTCCAAAATATTTTAATGTCTAGTTGTCAATCACTTTTGATAAGATGTGGCCAGCTAGATGTTATAGCTCTAGTCATATCACTTATGCCTTGTATTCTGGTTGAAAAAAACCAATAAGATTATTATAGAAAGAATATAGAAGAAGGAAAAAAAAAAAACCTTATTCGTGAAAACAGGGAGCGCCTGAGGTCCAAAATATGATAGAAATCAATCTAATAGCTTGTCTTCTGGATAGAAAAAGTTCACTCTAGATTGCACTTTAGCTTTTATTCAATCGTCAATTGTGAATCAAACAGGATAGAAACATGTGCATGTCCTCTTGCAGGCTTGTGCAGAAATATGCTTTTGTGTATGTGTGCAAATATTTATAGGCTTCGTGTAAATCACTTGTGTATTATACCACAGTTCCTCATATTTTCCACAAATCTCATAATTTGAATTCCAAGGTTAAAAGAAGCTGTGGTGTAACGGGGGATATAACCATTTATATGGAGATAGATTTGGTTGCTTGGGAAGTAAATTTGCTTGCATCTTACATAACTATATCTATATGGGATAACAAACTGTAGTCCATCTAGTGGGTACAATAAAGATTAAAAGACCTTAATTTCTTTTATTTTCCATGATGAACATCACTTGCAAAATTCTGAAGTTAATAAATTATCATGCATGATAACTAACAAAATCTTACATATTAAATCTATGAGCTCAAATAACTAGAAAGCCTATGTCAGTGACAATTCCAGCTCTAATACAATGAATAAAACATATATAGGTGGGAAATTTTCACCTCTTCATATGCTTAATTCTCATGGCAACCCTGTCTGTAGAGGCTCTAACTGAGTATGGTTATATGGGTAAGCATTTACATGCATGGGTTTATGGGTTAAATGAGTGTGGTCTGCTTTCCTAATCAATAGTTTTAATATAATATCAAGGTGGTTCATTTCCCTTTTTGTAGAGGTATAATATATATCAAAATAACAATTATGTGACCACCAAAACTAATAGCACCATTTGAACACAAAAATTATGCTCTTCAACTTGGTACAAAAGAAATCCACATTTGACATGCACATGTACTGTTCAACTCATTATTCATTCAAGCAAAATCCATAGATTTTAGCCCAAAAATCATGTTATATATGGCCATAAAAATTCTCCTAGATATGTTATCCTATCTCCTAAACAATAATATATGGTCAAAAGCTCCTAAAAACATCAAAAACGTGAAAAAATTCAAGAATTATACCTGGTGAATAGTACCTTCGTTTTTCTGCTACAGGGGTTCTTGTTTGTTGCTGTTAAGGCTGAGTTGCTACAAGGGTCCTTGTTTGCTGCTGTTAAGGCTGAGTTGTTGAAGGAACAATACACACCAAAGAAGAGAAGCTGCCTGGGATGAAAAAAATCCTCCTAAGATTGAACACCAACTTGTCCCGCGTAGGTGAATGGCCAAGAGAGGGAAAAATGAAAATGGAGGACGTAAAAAATGGGTTGGGTGAAAATATAAAAAATGTAACACTACCCCTTCTTTTAAATGTCAAAATGAGGCAATTTATGTTTCTTACCGTCAAAGCTTAATTTGGCCTCTTCTTGGTTTAAATAATATTATTTACTATTATATTTAGTTAAAAATTAATTTCATGCATCATTTAATAAAGTTTGAAAGAGCTATGTGAAATTTTTTATTATGATAGCATTACATTCCTTGTTTATACAAAAATATTACAGTAATTTGTATTGTGATGATAAACTATAATGAAAAAATAGAAAAATATGTGTTTATGTATGTGTATAACAATATAAATTTTTTTTGGGTACATAGTATAAAAAATTTAATAGGAATATAATACGGATATAAAAAGTTTAATATGTTCAAGAGTTTTTGTTCAAATAGTATTTCTCCAACTATAACAATTAGTGATCCTAATACATGCTACTTTAATTCTCCACTCTTCTCTTCATGTATTATCTTAAATAAAAGAAATATATATATTTTGAAATTTTATTAAAACATCAAAATTGTACACCTTTTAAATTTATAATAATTGCTTCTAAATTTAAAACTTCTCTTACAATACTTATGAAAATAATTGTGGCTTTTAAAAAGTACATAAGAAGAATAACATGAAAAAAAAAATTTAACTAAATTTAAATTCAACAGTTTTTGCTCTGAAAAACTAAGATTTTCTTAAATTGTTATATTTGTTTCACTTTTTAGACATAAATTTTTTAAAATATCTTGTTAAACATGTCAGCCCTCTTTAGTTGCCTATCTTTTATAATATTATATTATTATTAATAAAAAAATTTATACTTATACATATGGTATGATTCTTCTAACTTTAAAGACTGAGATCATGTTTCATCTAATTTATTTTTTAAAAATAATAGTTCATTTTAAAAAAACTTTTATGACAATTTGACCAGCACAAAAACTTATATTTAATTACTAGTAGAATTGTTTTTCAATTGTGAGGGGGAAATAAGAACTTAGAGTTTATTCTTTGAAGTAGAAATTAAATAGGAGAAAAAAATATTCTTCATGACAAAAATACCCTCATTAAATATGACAATGGGAAAGAAATCCTTAAAAATAAAGTGAAAATAGAAAAACAATTTGAAATATATATTTTTAAGAATTTTTTGGATCTGAAATAGTTACAACTGGGTCAACCCAGGTTGCCACATCATTGAACTCTAAACAAGTTTCAAAATGACAAGTATTAAACTCCATAACTCCGCTCAAGCTAAAAGTTATGCATATTCCATTTTTTTCTTTTTTCATCAGTTTTCTAGATAAAGTCATATCTTATATAAGAGGGAATCCATATTTTGTGGAAATCAACTTTGGAGCCAAATCTAATAACAAAACATAATAAATTGACATAATAAAATCTAAATTCTCATTCCAGTAGCTTATTTTTGTAAATCAAATAGGATTCAAATTCTTTTTCTACCGATGATTTAATTTATATTTTAAAGAATATAGGGGAATCAAAGATAAAAAAATTTATGGACGAAATTTTTTCATATCTAAGAATGATTTGAGTATTGTTTTAAACAATAAAAAACACTACAAGAAAATAGACTTTCAGCGACAACTTTTTGTGACTATAAAGTCATTGTTAGTAACCCTGTGGCTGAAAGATTTCAGTAGTGACTTTTGTGGTTGCTACCAAAAGTCAACTTCTAGTGGCGACTTAGTCGCCATTGAATGTCCACTTTCAATGGCGAATTAACATGTTGCCACTAAAACTAGACTTTTAGGTGTGATTTTATTTGGTCACCACTAAAAGTAGGCTTTTAGTGACTTTTGTCGCTGCCAAAGCACAAAATATCCTTTTAGTGACAACTTTTATCGCCACTAAAAGTTTAATGTGTAATTTGTTTTACTTTTGTTAATTTTCTTTGTTATTATAATATGTGGATATTGATCCAAAAAATAATTAAAAATAAAATATATAATTAATAAATTAGTTATCTTGCTAAAATATAATAATAAAAAAATTATTATTATTTAAACTTATATTCAACTATAATTAATTCAATCACAAAAATTTAATGTAATATAATTACTTACACTAAAAAAAAATTAATTATAAATGAAATTAGCTAATTTTAACACAATTAAAATTTTTTATAAATGCTTCTGTCATTAGCTATATGAATTATGTGGAAGAATTAGTTTGATGCCTTTGGTTAAGATCCGCATATAAAGCCATTATTGGTTTTTTTTTTTGTCAATTGACCGGTCATCACATATCTGTAAAGACTGACAACAAAAGCTTATAACCAATACAATTATAAAATTAGAAATTTACTGCAACATAATAAAATTAAAATTGTTAAAATTTTCACTATGTTTTTACTTAAAGAATAAATCGAATTTTACTGTAAATTTAAAGAATGAGTTATTATTATTATTATTTTTAGTAAACTCTCAAAATATAGGGTGGAAATTCTTTCCCTGTAACTCCCAATCAAACCCTTAATATTTTCAACAAAATAATTTAATTTCTTTAATTTTAATTTAATTAATATTTTCTCTCCACTTTACTTTCAAATATAATGTATAGTCTCTTGAGTTTCTATTATAATAAGTAAATGTTAGAGAAATTCAACCTAATATTTGAATATTCAAATTGTATGAAGAAAAGTTTCAATAAATAAAAAATAGTCTCCCTAATTGATTAGTCAAAGTTTTGAGCCCAATAATCCCAAGTGAACTTCCTACTCTTTATCAAAACAATTATTGATGGCAAAGTTCAATATTCAGATGGGAAAATAGAGGATTATAGTTTTTCTCTAGGCCCTCACAGAAGTTAAATTACAACGTTGAATATAATCTAGAGCTCAATACAAAAGTATAGTAATTTGACATTAATGTCCAGACTAAAAGAGATGCTTACTGTTCCAGCATAATGGATATCAAAAGTTTGAGATCCCCAGTTCAAGGTGTTCAAAACCGCATTCTCAATTCTCTCAAATGCTTTTCTTCTCCAAGCCCACATTTCAAAAGCATAGCAAGACTAAGAACAATGGCAAATGGTTTTTCCTTATCTTGTTTGTCAGTATCAGGTGCAGAAACATGTATAGGTTCAAAAAGGATAGGTCTTTGAGTCAATTATAATCCATAGGTGAAAAATAGCAAGAAAAATTTGATGAACATGCTCCCAGTAATCTTTATTATAATTCATTATGAACATATTTTTCTATGATCATTTCACTCAAGAAGTTTAATCTCTTAAATAAAAACTCATAAATAGGTTTAATTAATATCTCTAACACACCTCCTAATTAAGTGAAAGCTCATTATTAATTTTTCTAATATCTAACATTTTTCATGCCGAATCCCCAAAGCTAGTAGAAGTCCTAATACTTCGTGATCATTGAAAGTCTCATAAGATAGTACATCAGTAAATATGCTGTTAATTACAGTTGTGTTAAACTGTTATATTCAAAGTGAGAGTCTTCATGACTGGAACATTTTTCTTCATGTGAAAGTGAAATGATAGAAGTATGGCTTAAATAGACTTTTGATACCAAAAAATGATTTAATTGCATCTTTAAAAAAAATAAAACAGTAATATTGCTTCATTTTGAACCAAATGAACCAAATTAAAACATTTACAATACCAAAAGAATCAAAATTGTATTTAAGCCAAGATATATTATTCCATCAATAAACCTGTTTTGGGTAGCAAATTGATTGCATTGCAGCATTATCAACATACATATGTGAGAGTTCAAAGTCAGGATAATTAATTATATGCTACTGTCCTAACTCTTTTCCTCTAGAACATTGATGACTACAACACTAAAACACAATTTTAGTTTATAAGTATTGTAGCTTAATCCAGCAATTAGTACCTCTATGACGTTGGCTTTGTCAATAGAGCAGCAACAAGAATTAGTCCCAAATATATGAGTATGGGTCAAAAATCCATTATTAAAGAAAGAAAAAAAATGAAATAAATATTTAAAAATTGTGAAAAATGACAATATTTAAGCCAGAATCAAAGATTCCACATACCTCCAGTGAGGCAGCCCAATATAAATTATAAGGTAGGATGATTCAATATGAAGCACTAACTTGATTGATAATTTCTTACCTATGGAAATACAGTTGCTAGTCTAAGATTTGGAAATACATTAAGTGTAACAACTCCATTTTTTTTACATATATACATGTATATATTTTTAAAATCCCATGAAATCATTACCTCTTTACTTCTAATTATTTAACTCATAATAACATTCAATTAAATTAACCAAGCATAATTAAGGTTTATGGCATATCATTAATACTGATATAATTCTGAGTTCATATATACATCATTAATTAACAACATCCGTACACAAATCAAACACATATATGTCTACATCTTATTCATCCATATTGACTTGTTTCGGGGATATAGGTGCTAGTGGTTGCACATTTACCAAGATCTTAGCCAACTCGACCCAACGTACGCTAAAAGCCGGTCATAGAGAATATCTGCACATTTAGACTTTTAAACATGATATGGAAATATAGTGAGAATTAAATCTCAGTAGGTTTAACAGTAAATCATAATTATCATCAATATAGCTCATCATGTCATGTTTATCTATATAAGTTACAGTAAATATCTTAAGTCACATGAATGCACTTTATCTATGCACATGAAAATTGTACAGTAATGACATGTATGGCATGAATAACTATTTTCATAATATCATATGATAGCTATCAACTTATTTTCATATCAAGCTACCTCAGTCAATGTGAGTACTTTTTACTCTCCAATACGTGTTTTTCTCGCTCCGTCCAACATGGCACACTTTCTCTTTCTTTTCTCATTAACATAATCATAGTCATGAGTAGGGCATTCCCTACTGGTGCACCGCACGAACCGTCATGTGACCGTGCTCATCTCTTTTCTTTTTTTTTCACGTTAATAGTCAAAAATATGATTTTAATAACAAGTATGTTCATTATACTCACATGCCATAATTTATCATCAAAGCATAATCACTACCAAAAATCATTAATAAAATACAATCATGTCATGATCATAATCATTTTCGAGTATCACTTTATAAAATATTTTCATGTCAAAATTACACATTTAAGATGTTAAGGAGTTCATGCAATGGAAATGGCTAAGGCATATACTAGTTATTTATTATTTTCATTTATAAAATTATTCTTCTTTTTTAAATATTATTTTCATCTTTTTTATTTTTTTTATACTTGACCTCTAGTTACTTTTCTCCTACTTATATCATTTCTAACATATGTTCTCACAAATTTTATAGGGCATTCTTCTCCAATTTGGTTTATATTATTACTCTATAGTTAATGAGATTCAATTACGGTAGAAAGATATTAAAAATAAGTTTTACCAACTCCCAACACGACTTGGCCATGTTCCAGAACACGTCCATGTTTAAAAAATACTTTAAACATACTCAAAAACAACCTTGAACACGGTCTACTCATGCTAAAGCAACTCAAAACACGGCATAATTGTGTTTTGTGATATTTTCTCACTTATTCAATCATATCTCCCTCATACGAACTCCAATTATTTATCATTTCTTCATATTCCTTACGAATTATTTCCAGAAAATTAAAAACAAAAACGCTTACATTTACCACCCTGGATTCTAGACTGATTCTAACATCTACTTATTAATCAGTCATATCTCCCTCATATGAACTCCAAATTAAGTGATTTTAGAGCCTATAGATCCGTGAGACATATATCTATATTTATTATGTTAACAATTTTCTTTAATTTCTTGTGGAGTTTCTCCATAAATTCAAACACAGAAGCATACTTAACAGATTCTTCTCTGATTAACTATTTTCTAACCACTACTTACTAATCTGACCATATCTTCGTAATATGGATTCCAAATTGAATTATTACAGTGGCTAAAATTTCTTGAGACATATATATATATATATATATATATATATATATATATATATATATATATATATATATATATATTTCATGTTAAATATTCATTTTATTTTTCTATAAATTTTTTTTCAAAAATTCAAACACAGAAGGTTATCTAACAGATTCTTTCCTGATTAACCATTTTTTGACCACTGCTTACTAATCAGACCATATCTCCCTCATTTGAACTTTAAATTTGATAATTCCTGTGGCTAAAAATCTGTGAGACATATATCTATATATTTTCATGTTAACCATTTCTTTTAATTCTTAACCGATTTTTTTAAAATTTCAAAAACAAAAGCTTCCCTGGTTACTTCGAAATCCAGTTTTCTTACCCTAGACTTTTCTAAAATTCTAGTTCATCCTTTTATTAATTCATCTTTCATTTTTCTTTCAAATTTCAACCTAACTATAGAATTACTCATCTCAACATTTAATTATATTTCTTATTTAATTTAACATATTCCATCATCTACTTTAAAAAAAAAACAGAATCAAATCATACATCACTAAGGGTGTTTCTCAACGAAAATTTCTCATGGACTTCCCCTAAGTGTTTAAGGACATACTTAATTTACCAATCTAACCATATTTTATCCATTTTTACCATATTCAAATATACATAACAATAGCATAAAAGCCCTAAATTTTTGCCACCCATAGCCATATCTATGCAAAACTTTCCATACCAACCAAAGTATTCAAAACATTTTTCACATGCAAGATCAACATGTAACATGATATAGCAACATCCATGGCCAATTATCAAAGTAGCAAATATTATAAATTTTATCAGAGTTCTAAAATCAAAATCTCATATAAATGTTATAAATTTCAAATATTTTTTTAAAAAAATAGATATTGTTAAACCTACCTAATGATCTCCCTAACTCACTCAGTGAATTTTTTTCTTGTTTCTTCTTGAAGGAAATGGTAAGATTCCTCGCTTCCCTTAGTTTTTCTAGCAGTTTAAATAAGAAAAGGATGATGAATTTTGAACCCCAAGGATGAAGAGAAATGATAGATTCAAGTGAAAATTAAGTTAACTTGCTTTGAGTATTTAGTCCTCTAGACTTCTTCTTCCTTCCTCTCTTCTCCTCTCTTTTTCTCAATTCTTCACTATACCTTGCTTTTTTTTTTCTCTCCCTCACTTGGATGAAATTATAATGTTATAAGGATGAGTTTTTCTTAAATAAACTATCAAGTACTTCACCTCTCATAATCATGGGTCTACCTTATCACAATTAAAATGTACTTGGTTGTTTTTTGAGAGAAAACAACTCATGTTCTTATCTTCCTCTCCCTTAGTCAAGATATGCATAGCAAATGGAGATTTGTATTTTGAAAATTATGATAAAATATTCTTAAGACAAGGGACAAGGTCCCTTTGATTTAGAGATTCATTTCCTTTTTCTTTTGTCTCGCTCAAGTATGATAGGTTTGCCTTTCTAGGTGGTAAATTTTTAGCCATTGAGTCTCCCTTACTTGACTGAAATTATTTGTGTAGGTTAAATATGTTTTAACATAATACCATGTATTATTATCTACTTGCTAAAATTATGAATGTAAGAGATAGATATTTTGTCCTAATGCCATGTATTATTACCAACTTGTTGAAATTATGAATGTAGGATATAGATGTTTTGTCCTAATATTATGTGACCTAATCTTGATTATTATTACACTACTATTTTCTCACATGAGTCTTATTTTTATCTCTTGGATTTGGGCTCATTCTTGCCAATTTCTTTCGCTTTGGCTAAAATTCTACTTTCTATGGAGGGTTTGGTCACATTTTTATAACTTTTTGAGCTATTTGTCCAACTTCTATATCCTAGTCTAAGTCTATGTTTTATCTCTTACTTTGGCTATCCAATTAACTTGCTAGAAATTCATGTGAAGTGAAAAAACTCTATATGAAGTGTCTATAGGTGAAATCTCAATATATGGGTAAATATGTTAAACTTAAAAACTCTAACTTTTGAATTAGGAAAATTACCCTAATTCAATTTCTTGAAATTTTAAGACCTTTACTTACTTCCCAAAAATTTATCTTTCTTCCCAAGAATTTTGATTCTCTTTAATATGTTATTTCTAATTTTTTTTCTATTAGATTTTCTCTTTTTACTTATTCCCTTAATATTAAAAATATTTTTTATGAATACACGTAAGGTAAAGAATTTCTAAGGCTTATATTTCCTTAGGTATCTAAAAA
Source organism: Gleditsia sinensis (assembly GCA_037074535.1). Classification (NCBI taxonomy): domain Eukaryota; kingdom Viridiplantae; phylum Streptophyta; class Magnoliopsida; order Fabales; family Fabaceae; genus Gleditsia; species Gleditsia sinensis. The sequence continues at coordinate 21,140,502 of CM073468.1, read as the reverse complement.
TTGTCTAATAAATTTTATTTTCTTAACTAAATATTTATGTACCTTTATTAATAAAAGAAACGAAATTAGGGATGTTACATTAAGGCCTTCTCATATCCGAAGCAATCCAGTCTCTGGCTTCAAATGTTTCTCATTTCCATCCCATTTATACCTTAAATAGTTGAGTTAAGAAAAGGACACATAATGTTTACTAAAGAATAGGGTTAGAATGCAATAGCTACCCTTCAACTGCATCGAGCCAAACAACATCAAATTGCCTTGCCATAGAATGAGTCTCATCCGGTAATGGGACTCTAGTCGCATCCAATGCAACTCCACCAAGAAGCATCTCGCACTCGCAGAACTCATATTGAATCCCTAAAATAAGGAAAACAAAGAAGAAGAAAATTCTACTAAAAAGGAAAATGGAGAAGTAGCAAATCCTTGTTCAATTCAATTGATAATGCTACTGAAAAGAATTAGCGTAACAATTTTGATCACAAAACACAACATAAATTCATAAATTGACAAAAATACCATACATGGATATATTCGAAGCTACTAGTTCATCTTGCCAATCAAACATAACCACGAAGTCATCAAAAATTGTAGTCAAAATTTAAAAAAAAATGAAAATAAAGTATTGCAAAAAGATATCACCAAACCAGAAAAGAAATGCATGACTTACGGATAAAAGAAAAAAAAACCTAGTCACTTCTTCGAAAAAGAATAAGTAGGCCACAAAATAAAATCAAACATCATCTTCCAGTGCCAAAATTAGTGACTTTACATATCCATTGGTCTTCACTCCATTTATCTCCTTTGTTTTGAACCCTAAATCTCATAGCAGAGAAAAATCAATAAGCAAGAGAAAATAGACTAAGAGAGATTGCTACGAAAGATTGAGAAAATCTATGAGAGAAGAGAGAGAGCGAAGCTAAGGGAGCAAAAATCGAGGGAGAGAGATTGAGGGAGAAGATAGATAGAGAGATTGCAGTAAAGAAGCCAAGGGAGGATGCGGGTTTATTTGCTAGAGGGGGGAAATAGATTGATTTTTTTTTTCAATTTTCACTTTCTCCTTTGTGATTTATTCTTTTGGACTTTTTGTGGCAACTCTCCTTGGGTCACGACTGAAAGTCTAACTAAAAATAAATTTATCACTCTTTTTATCACGACTTTGACTAAGTTGCCATTAAATATTTACTTTTTGGTGGCAATTGTGTCAGGTTGCCATCGAAAGTTGACCTTTCCGTGGCAACCCTATGTGATCGCCACAAAAAATTGTTTTCAATAACGACTTTTTAAGTCGTCATTGCAAAATCACTATTGAAAATTTGTGTTTTTTGTAGTGAATAAAATTAGACACAAAAAATTTAGCGATATAATTTGTTTTGTCTTTAAATTCTGTCTCCAATAATAGTTTAATTATTATTTCAATAAGTAGAAATAACAAATTTCATCTATAAATCCTATCTCTAAAGATAATTTAATAATTGTTTCAAAAGTGGGGATAGATAATTAGAGACTGAAAAAAAATTTCTTTAAATTTCATCTCTAAAAAAAAATTAAATATTATTTTTAAAAATAGATATGAAAAAAAATCAAAGATTGAATTTTTCTGCCTCTAAATTTCATCTTCAAAAATAATTTAAAAATTATTACGAAAAGTAGAGATGGAATAATTAAGGACAGAAAGTTTTATCTCTAAAATTAAATTAATATATTTTTAAAAAATTTGAAATAAAAAAAATTAGAAATGGAAAAATTTAGTCTCTCAAATATGTCTATAAAATTAAATTAAAAAAATTAGAGATAAAATTTTTTCATCTCTAATTTCTATCTTTAAAATATAGAGATGGAATTAAAGATAAAAAATTAAAGACAAAATTTTTTTGTCTTTAATTTCCTTCTTTAAAAATTAAAGATGGAAAACAATTTGTTCTACATAAAATAAAGATAGAATTAGAAGGAAAAAAATTCGTCTCTAAATTTCGTCTTTACCATTGAAAATTCACTCCCCATCATTGAGTAAAAAAATCTTTCTCTAATTTTTACCTCTAAATCAAGTTTTTTTAGTAGTGTTTACCGACAATTTAAACTGTTATTATAACCAACTTTTTTGGTAATGTTCTAGTAATCTTCCATAAACAAAGGTACGGATAAAACCTATTACCTCTGTTGCTTCCGCGGACCTATTAGTTTTAGCCATCAAGCAATAGAAACCAGCTAGATATATCTGCTCCACTGTCAATGTTTTAAAATAATATATTTTTACATTATTATTGTAATATTAATTTCATTTATATATTTTTAATATTTTATAACCGTGTTTGATGAGATTTTTCTTTTCTAATCAAAATTCTAGAATAGTTGTTTAAAATAATATCAAGAAAATAAAACCTGATCAGACAATTTGTTAAATACGATGCTTATGACGTGTGCGAAAGTAATTAATTTTACATTTTATTATTAATTTAATACAAAATTAGATTATATAAATATTTTTATCTAAACAAAATATTACACAGAAGCTGCGAAGGTGATATTAATTTAGCAGTTGTAAATAACATTCCTTCCCAATTATTAGCTCTTACATCGAGAGAAAAGAAAATTCTGTTTATATCATTAGCTTTAGTTTCTCAAAAATATTGGTATAGTAATTGAACTTCACAGAAAAGAAGAAGAAGAAGAAGAAGTAAAATGAGCACATATATACAGGTTATAACATGATCTTTTAAATTTTAAGTGAAATTTTTTTACCATCGTTATTGGTACTATATCAAAATAATAATGTTTATTTACTTATCAAATTAAATTCAAATATTTTTAAAATATCACAAATACTCAGACCAAAACAAAACCAAAAAAAAAAAACTCACTAACAATTTAACTCGGTAGAAGAAGACCAAGTATCTACCAATGGTATATAATTTGTATTGATAAGGTTTAATTTATATATCTACATAGGTAATACAATAACAAGATATTCAAAGCTATTACTGTTTGATATTTGATTCCACTTTTATTTATATATGTGATGAATATGAGGTTGAATTTTTTATTATTAATTATATTTTCAAATTATTAAATTAAAAATTTTGAAGTGCATTAACAATAAATAAATTATTTTTCTGAAAAATAGAGTTATGCATAAAATTATGTAATTGCGACAATTCATAACCATGCGTACGCAACTATTGCAAGGTTGTCAAAAGTCTCATGGTTCCGACTTTAGACCAAAAAGAAAACCTAGAAATGAGATTATCGAGAATGTCATGAATGTAGACTGATAACAAAGATACCGATGAACTGGGCATCCAAAGGTGTGGGACCTAAAAGTTTGATTCCTGAGATTAGTCCACGTGTACGGTCAATAGAATTCACAATGCATTGTTGTTTGTGCTGCCAGAGCAAAAGCAGCACTAGTGAAGGTATCTTTTGGCGTGAAAACAATGCCGTCTGATCTTTTCAATTGATTGCTTTTACTTTCAAACTGAAACTAATTAAGAACCTTTTTTTTTTCTTGTCTCAAACGAAGACAACAGTTCCCACAAATGTGGATGAAACTCCTACTTTGTACTGGTTTGATGGGTTTCTGACACGTGTACTCTTTGTCCACAGGGGAAACAAGTCGGGGATTTAAGAAACATGGGAGGGTTTGTTTCTTATAATGTGACACACATACATCCAGAATGCAGAGAAAAAGATAAGAGAGAATGGAGAGAGAGAGAGAGAGACAAGGGGGGGGGGGGGGACCATTATTATCGTTTCCAATTTTTCTTGTGTATAGAGCTACTGAATGATAAAAGGAGGGGACCATTTTCAAGGAGGTGAAGAATTCTATATCTACGGCCTTCTTATTATGATTTTGCAATCAACATGGAAAGAATCTTAGAAACCTAGGATTTCATATACCAAAGCAGCATCAAAAGATTGCTCATTGTGTGACTTCATGTGATTTGATCAAATTTTTGAAAGGAAAAATGTTGCCATATCATATTCTAATGTTAATTTTATTTGTTGAATTAGTTGAACAGAAAGTAAAACAATAAAAAAAATCTCTGTAATATGTATTCTTGCATTAATCAATTTAATTGGTTGAATTTGTTTTTAACAAGACTTATAATTTGAGTCGCACTATTTAATTGTTTGATTTAATTAGGTGTACTTGTTTCAATAAAGTAATTTAGTTTTTTATTTTCTGTTAGAGTAATGTTATTCTTTTAGTTTATTTATTAGAACAATTTAGTCTTTAATTACAATTAGATCAATATCTTGCTTCTCTAATTATTTCAAAAAATAAGTAAAGAAAAATTAAAAAAAAATTTCATGACATAATGAAATTTAGATATTGTCTTATTTAATTTTTAGAATATTGAATTACTTTAATTTGATAATTGGATAGATAATATTACTTTAATTAACACTAAAAAAACTAAATTACTCTAATAAATAAACTAAAGGGACAAGAATGCTTTGATTGAAACTAGAAAGATCAAATTGTTCCCTTGCGTAAACCAGAAGGATTAAAAGTATTAAGTCTAATTATTTTAATCACCGAATTGCTATATTAAAATTAAGTTCATACAAAAAAAAAAAGTTTGTCTAAGTTTTTTTCAAGTGACGCTTCACAGACTATAAGAGGTTTGATTCTCTACCCTCCCCCTCCGGGCAAAATCTTCGATAAAAAAATAAAAATTAAGTTTATCAAACTTACGACTACAATTTATTCATTGATACAAGATATATTTCCAAGATATCCCACATATTGCTCCAAAATAACTGAAAGCAAGAAAAGAAAAAGGGAAAGGTACGTATATATAGTGAGAATAGAATCAAAGAAGAGTTTTTTGGATATGGAAAAAGGTCTTAAATTGATGACATTAGCCACAAATGTCCCATCAATCTTTACTTAGCAAAATTTAAAAGGGAAAAGAAAGGGAAGAAGATAGCACAAATACTCCAGAAAAGGAGCAAGAACTATGAGACAAAGCATAAGATGTTCCCATCAAGCTGAGTCAAGATGGGGTACCTGATCTCCCTCTCAGCTAAACTCTTTACAGTGACGTTTGGTACAAAAAAAATTAATTTACTACAAATATTTAATTATTCAGCCAATTTAAAACTAAGAATTAATTACCCAGGTAATTAATTATAATATGTTCGGTATATTACTGAAAACTAAGTTATTTTAGTTAGAAAACTAATTTAAGAATGTCTTTACTTTTGCTTAATTACAGTCAAATAAAATAAGAAAATGAAAGATACGCAATACAACAGAACTTTTTGAAAATGATAAAAAATTTACTATAGCTGACGCTCTAATATAGTCAAGAATGTCTCTGCTATAGCCTTTTGAAGAAGATGATGAAGTGAAAGATCTTGAAACAAAAGAGACACAAAATCTAACGACAACTATGAATGGATGGAGTAGATGAATTTGAGTCAAATAGAGCAAGCAAAATGAATATATGAAGCTTATTAGGAAAACGAAGATCATATGTGTAGATGGGATTTAGTTACCCATACTATTTGAGTAAATGAATTCCTTGGAAAATTAGGATTTCTCGGATACTTTGCTTAAAAACTTATACCAATCGTAGTAAATCTAATTGTCCAAGTAGAGTTTCAAGAGAAATATAAAAGAATTCATATATCAAACTGCACATAAAGGAATTCAAGCCTTTATTTACCACTAAAAGAAATTTATTGCGAATGTGAATATTAATAGTATAAAGGTAAAAATAAATATTATAGAAATAATATTTTGAGAACTCTATAATATTGATTATCACTTCTTTACTAGAATCCTCAATAGTTTCCAAGCGAGTCATGACAGGTGGGGTCTTTTATGTGCGACCAACAATCTTCAAATTTTGTAGAAAAGGGAAAATAAATACTCCGAGAGTGCGGTGGCTAACTCACTTTGACAAACATATTAATTCATAATGAAGAAAATCATTAGAAATGGTCAAAAAAACCATAATTGAATAGAATCAGCAGGCTTCTTTAAAAGTAAAATAGTAACTTTTACTGTTTACCCCAACGCAATAATTATCAAGCTCAAAATCTTATTTATCATTACCTAAAATAATTAGTTCAATTGATAAGAGAGCGCCACATGCACAAATGACTCTTATCTTTGTAAGGAGAGATAGACGCCTATATGCACGGCTCCCGTTTGCAGAACCCCAATAACTTTGTCCTTACTTTTTGGTTGTGCCCTCAATTATATGAGCACTTTCACCTTTGTACCTTCGACATTTATAGAAGCATTAGCCTTTGTGTATGTCATGTGCAAAATTATTGTTGTTGGATTTGACGGCCAGTGTTGGTTATACAATCATATTTGTACACGTTTTCCATAATATTGGGCTCCCAGGGTCCACATTGCTATTTTGTGTACTCCGGTTTTCCTCTGTTTTTTACCCATTTATCAAATGGCCTGGTTTCTGTGGCTTATGTTAGGTTTCTGTAGTAGAAAATGATTCCTGATGTTTGAAAACTTTATTTGGATCATTCATTTAAAGTTACAATTTGGATCTCATTACTTTTCAAAAATAAAATAAAAGCATTTATCTTTTATTAGTTTTATGTATAAACGTGAAACCTTTGAATCAGTCGGAGACAAATAAATTTAACTATTAATTTCTTAAATAAAAAAGAAAATAAAATTATCAGCCTAACTTATTAACCTTATATATATATGTAGAGAGAGAGAGAGAGAGAGAGCTTATAATAAGCGTATTTCCTAAAAATATAATTTTATTTGCAAGCTTCTGGACAAACAGAACCAAATATTTCAATAACCCATTAAGCAGTCCTCGAATTGTCTCAGATCAATAAACAACTGCAATCGCTGATTTTGATGTATAAAAAAGGATACCATTTTTTTTTGGGTACAGAACTTGTATTGTTTAAAGTACTGTTGTTCTTTATAAATATGTTTTTAAATGTTTGAATTTTTGACGTTATAGAAGAAATAATATTAATGACTGTTGCTTTTGAGAATTGTCTCAATTTGTTGTCTTTGTACATTGTTCAAAAGTAATTTTTTTTTTCTCAAACCATATTAAGAGTACGCTTTTTCAAATCAGGTATTTAGAAATTTACTTTCAAAAAGTTCTCTAAATAGATGAAATCTATATATATTTTCTTTTGGCCAACAGATCAAACCTAGATTAATAAGACTAAATGCCGCAAGTTTAGTTGATTTTGACTTTTGAATCATTGACCATAACTTCTGTATCATTAACCTGTCTATATTAGCCCAATATTTTAAACTTCATATACTCTCAATTTATTTCCTCCCATGAATGCGCCCTGAGTTCAATGTAGTAGCCCACAATGGGAAGCTTTCTCAGGATTTTGTTTTTGGTAACATTAACTCTTCCCCACCAACTCTGTTATGTGAGAGGACTTTGTTCATTCTGCATTTTTTTTTCACAGCTAGATTCTACAATCTTTCTAGGGCTTGGCTCTCTCGGTTTCACAAAATGATTAACATTTTCTTTCTTTTAAAATGAACCTGCTGCTTTCTGTTTTATTATTTATTGTAGAGGAACAGAAAATACAGGTTATCAGTTTAGGCCTTAACTTAATGGAAACCTCCGTCTTCGTTAAAAAAGAAGGAGAAAATGCTTTTATCCATATTAATTTATATTTTTAATGACAATTTATTTTCATAATATAGAAAATATTATAAGATTTTCTATATTATAATATTAACTTAATTTATATGTCTTAGTTGTTGTTATTCTTGTTGTTGTATAAAAAATATTATAATATTCACTTAATTTATATGTCTTATTATAATAACCATCTCTTCATTTAAATAAGATAGTAACTGATATTTTAAGAGTAGTTACGTGCTCTTTCTCCAATTATAGTAGACTTTTTAAATTAGTTGAATAGTACAAAAATCACACACAATATATGTGACTTTAAAAATATTAAAACTTGATGTTTAATTTGAATGAAATGATATTTATTACAATAAAACATATAAATTAAGGAGGCATTGTAATATCTTTTAGATTAATATATATATAATTGAAGGTACTAATTATTGTAAATAAGTGTAATTTTCTCAAAAAATTAACCACAACTTGTAACTTGAATAATCATAGCCTCTGAGAATCAAGTATGTAGACGCGAGTTTTATCCTCTCTACTTACGTGTCTTCCCCTGCTCAATTTTCGAACTTCTCTTGTGACAAAAGAAAGTTCGAATCTCTCTTGCTAAAAGGGTTGAACTGAGTTAAATATAATCAATATGTATCAATTGTCAACTCAAATTTGATGTAATTAATAAAAGGGTTGTGTGTGTGTGGATATTTTTATTTTTTAATAAAAGAGATGCGTTTTTTTTTTGGACAGATTAACAGATGCGTTTTTTAAATGTGCCTTTCAAATAAGTAAAGCGGAGCAAATTCAGATGAAGGTAGTCCAATCCATTATGATCCCTTTTGTTTTTTTGGGGACAAATCCATTATGATCCTGATGGGTATCTTTTATGAGCTATAACCTCTTTGAGAAACCCAATGGATACACATGAGTTAGTGAAAAGGCCCAAAATTATAAGGCTTTTTAATTTTTATGATCTCTTATTGCCTTTTATTTCTGATAAATTTTATAAAGAAAAAAAACCCTTTGCATCAATGCAATTATAATATTTTACAAATTTGTCAACTGGGGATTGCTTTTCTCAATTTTCTTTGAATTAAATGATTTCAAAAAAAAATTTCCTTTGAATTAATGTAATTATAAGAGAAAATGAGCAAATTAACTCCAAGTAATGAAAACTCAGAACATAGGAGAATTATTAAAAAATCTTTTCCTCTCCCATATATCTTTGTGGTGGTGTTTAGCATGTGAACATTTTAATTTTTAAATACTTAAAATTTTGTTTATAATATATTTGAGTAAATATACAAAAAAACTTAATATTTTTATTTGATTTAAGACTCACACAACACATAAATTTTAAATTATTCAAAATCTGTAAAATATATGCATCTCGGTATGTCAAAGATGTGTCAATCGACTTAGTTTGAATATTACATCATTTTTATAAAAAGAAAAAAAAAACTCTAAACAAATTTAAAATTGCTGTAATCAATCACACCTATGATTACAATTACTTTATCTTAAAATTACATATAAGTATATAATGGGGGTGAAATGTAATAGTCCTTAAAAAAAGAGAAAATATTTAATAAATGAAAAATCGTAAATTAAAAAAAAATTGGAATTTAAGTGAAAGTTATAAAAATGGAGATAAGAATTATTAGAAATATATTTATTTACAATATTGTTTGAAGAATTATAAAGATGAATATGAGGATTTAAGTTTTGCAGCCAAAATATAATTTTTTAAAAGTTTAGGTGTCAAAATATAAATAACAAAAATTGCAAGGACATCCCTCAATAATTGAAATTTTGCTAATAGGTCTCTCAGATAATTTTTAGGGAAATCTAAAGCAGAATACGTGAAATTACTACACTCCCTCTGTAACATCCCTAATTTTGTTTCATGTATTAATGAAAGTACAAAAGTATTCAAATAACATCCATAATTTCATTTCTTTTATTGATAAATGTACATAAATATTTAATTAAGGACATAAAATTTATTAGACAATCTTTAGATATCCAAGAAAATATAATTCTTAGAAATTCTTCACCTTACGTGTACGTATAGAAATGTTCTAATATTAATGGAATAGGTAAAGAAAGAAAACCTAAGAGGAAATATTAGAAATACACATGCTAAAGAAAGGTAAAATTCTTAGGTAAGGAATATAAATTTTTGTGAAGTAAGTAAAAGTCTTAAAATTTTAAGAAGATCAAATTCTGGTAATTTTTCTTAATTTAAGAGTAAAAGTTACTAAGTTTAGTATCTACACCCATAAATTAGGCTTTCACCTATGGACACTTCATATAGAGTTTTTCTACTTCACATAAATTTTTAGCAAGCCAATAGGATAGCCCAATGAAGAAATAAAACATAGACTTAGATTAGGATATAGAAATTGGACCGGTAGTCCAAAAATCATGAAAATGTGACCAAGCCCATTATGAAAGGTAGAATTTTAACCAAAGTAAAGAAAATGGGCAAGAATGAGCCCAAACCCAAGAGGAAAAAATAAAAATAAAAATAAAAGTAAAGTGATGAAATAATGGTGTAATCAAAATTAGGTGACATGGCATTAAGACAAAAATTTAGCAAGTGGTGTGATATCTTACATTCATAATTTTAGCAAGTGGTATGATAATACAAGGCTTTAGGATAAAACATCTATATCCTACACTCATAATTTTAGCAAGTGGTGTGATAATACATGGCATTAGGATAAAATATTCCTATCTCACACAAATAATTTCAACCAAATAATGAAGATTCAAGGGTTAGAAATTTGCCACCTAAGAAGGCAAACATATTATACTTGATTAAGACAAAAGAAACAAGAAATAAATCCCTAAATCAAAGGGACCTTGTCCCTTATCTTAGAAACATATTATTATAATTTTTAAAATACAAATCTTCTTTTTCTATGCATATCTTAACTAAGGAAGAGGAAGACAAGAACATAAGTTGTTTATTTTCCAAAAATTCAACCAAGTGCATCCTAATTGTGATAAGGTAGACACATAATTATGAAAGGTAAATTATTTGATAGTCTATATAAGCAAAATCCACCCTTATAATATTGGAATTTCGTTCAAGTGAGGGAGAGAAAAATAGAAGCAAGGTAGAGTGAGGAAAGGAGAGGAAGAAAGGAAGAAAGAGGAAGGAGAAATCTAGAGGACTAGGTGCTCAAGGTAAGTTTAACAATATTTCTTTTTGAAGAAAACTTTGAAACTTATAATATTTATATGAGATTTTGATCTTAGAACTTTGATGATTGGTCATGGATGTTGCTATATCATGTTACATATTATGTATGTTTGAATACATAGGCTGGTGTAGATAGTTCTACATAGGTATAGCTATTGATGACAAACTTTTAAGCTTCTATTTTTAAAATTATGGGAAGAATCGGTTAGGAATTAAAACAAATGGTTAACATAAAAAATGTAGATCTATTTTTCATGGATTTTTAGCCACTAGAATCACTCAATTTAGAGTCCATATGAGGTAGATATGGTCCGATTAGTAAGAAGTGGTCAGAAAATGGTTAATTAGGGAAGAATATGTTAGGATAGCTTATGTGTTTTAATTTCTGGAAATTTTCTATAGGGAATTAAAATAAATGGTTAACATAAGAATTATAGATATATGTGTCATGGATTTTTAGCCACTGGAATCACTCAATTTAGAGTCCATATGAGGTAGATATGGTTCGATTAGTAAGCAGTGGTCAAAAAATGGTTAATCAAGGAAAAATATGTTAGGATAGTTTCTGTGTTTTACTTTTTGGGAACATTCTATAGGGAATTAAAATACATAGTTAACATATAAATTATCGATATATATGTCATGAATTTTTAGCCACTGGAATCACTTAATTTGGAATTTTTATGAGGGAGATATGTACCGATTTATAGGCATAGGTTAGAACCTATCCGAGAAGAAATAACCTATACATTGAGGGAGTAATATCACCTTGATTTATTAATATTTTGCTAAACTTTTCAACATAATAGTTTTAGATAATAGTTTTATCTTGAAATTGACACCAAAATCACCTACATCGGAGTTAAATTGAGGGGGTTATGCTCTGATTAATAAGAGAAGGATAGATGGGATGAAAACCTGCATCAAGAAAATAAAGAAATAAAATTAATATTTAAAAAAGAAGAAGAATCTTATAAATGAAAATAATAAATTATTAGTATATGCCATAGCCACTGCCATTGTATGAACTTCTTACCATATTAAGTGTGAAATTTTGAAATGAAAATATTTTATAAAGTGATATTTGAAATGGTTATGTTCATGGCATAATTACCAATGATTTTTTGTAATAGTTATATTTTGATGAATATACTTGTTATTGAAAGCATATTTTTGGCTATCATTGTGAAAAGAAAAGAAATGAGCACAGTCACATGGCAATCCGTGTGGTGTACTAGTAGGGGGCGCCCTACCTACGGTTATGATCATGTTAATGAGAAAAGAAAGAGAAAGTAGGCCATGTCGGACGGAGCGAGAAAAGCCCGTACCGGAGAGTAGAAAATACTCACTTTGACCGGGGTAGCTTAATATGAGAATAAATTGATAGTCATCATATGATATTCTTAAAATAGTTAATCCTGTCATACATGTTATTATTGTACGATTTTCATATGCATAGATATAGTGCATTCATGTGACCAAAGATATTTACTGTAGTTTATACAGTTGAACATGACGTGATGAGCTATATTGATGATGATTTATTGTTGAACTTACTGGGATTTAATTCTCACTATATATCCATATCATGTTCAGAAAATTAGTTATGCAAATTTTTTCTATGGCTCTGGCTTTTAGTGCACGTTGGATCGAGTACTTTATGTTAGGCAGATCCTAGAAGAAAATAAAATGTTTATGGTCAAGTTGGTTTAGATCCCGGTGAAGCTGCAACTACCCGCACCTATATCTCCGGAATTGGTTGACCAAAATAAATAAGATGTAGATTTTTGTGTGTTTGATATGTTGTATGTATGTTTTGATTAATGACATGTATGTGAACTCTATATTGTATAATAAATAATAATAAAAAAAGAGGTTGTTACATAATTGGTATTAGAGGAGGTCGATCCTAGATGGCCAGTGGGTGGATGGTTATCTGAATCGATCTTATAGTGTCTTGAGTATGTTTGTGGTTGTGTTGTCTAGGGATCATTGAATTTATATAGGTAAGAAATTACTAGTGTTTCCTACCTACATGCCGAGGTGGTGTTACGACTGCTGTTAAATATTTTTGAAATAACTATTGGGCTTGATCACCTTAATAGCAGCATAACTTTGTTTTTGTCACAGTAGGAAATGGCACCACCAAGGAGGAATCCGGCAAATAATGCGGAGGAAACCCTGCACAACCTGGCTCCGGCAATTCAAGACCAAGTCATGACTACTAATCAAGTTCTACAATATCTCCAGAATGCTAATAACTCGAATGGTGTTAATGGTGTTAACAACCGGATGGCTGGAAATGATAACGGCATATCCGAGTTCCTGAGGACTAGGCCACCTTGTTTTCAAGGCGGCTTTGACCCGATTGTAGCTGAAAGATGGATAAGGGAGTTAGAGAAAATCTTTGAAGTGATGGGCTATACTGAGGAGCAACATGTAATCTTTGCTGCATATATGCTAAAAGATGAAGCAGAATATTGGTGGCGTGGAGCTAGAGAACTTTTAGCTCACTAGGGACGACAGATCACTTGGCAGTTGTTCAAAGACACCTTTTTGGAAAAGTACTTTCCAAGTACTGTGAGGGCAGAGAAAGAGATTGAATTTCTCCAACTCGAGCAGGGTAGCATGACTATAGACCAATACATCGTAGGTTCGAGGAATTGTCTAAGTTCTCCTCTTATCTGCGATTTAACCCTGATGAAGTAAGGAAGGCTGTTAAGTTCAAAGCGGGACTGAACCCGAACATAAAGAATGCTGTTGTAGCTATGGAGATTAAGGAGTTTGTGCCTCTAATCAATAAATGTAGACTCTTGGAGAAAAGTTTAAAGGCAGTGGAGGACGAAAAGCAAAGGCAAAATCTATGGAAAAGGAAGAAAAATTTTCCCAACCCTAGCAAGAATGTTAGAAGAAGTAGATATGGAGCTGGTAAGAGGCCATTGACTACAGGTCCCAGACCTTTCCAACAAGACCTCGCCCTAGTCAAGTGCGCTAAGTGCGGACGCATGCATGGTAATCGGCCATGCTACATTAGACAAGATGTCTGCTTCAACTGCGGACAGAAGGGTCATTTTGCGAGAAAATGCCCACAGAATGTGGGGAAGCAACCAGAACAGAGACCTCAAGTGAAAGGAAAGGTTTTCACCCTGAGCGACCAAGAGGCAGCTCAATCTTCTAAAATGATTCAAGGTACATGCTATATTTATGGATTTACTCTTATGGTGTTATTTGACTCTGGTGCTAGTCATTCATTTATATCGAAAGAATGTATTAGGAAGTTTCAGTTTCCTATTTCTGAAACTCCCTATGAGCTATCCATAGTAACCTCTACAGGGGAAAGGGTATTAACTTCCTCTGTATGTAAGGACTGTCAAGTCACCATCCAGGAGAAAAAATTTTCCTGTAGACCTTGTCTGTTTACCTTTAAGAGGTATTGAGGTCATTTTAGGGTTAGACTGGATGTCTAAAAATCGAGTCTTGCTAAATTGTTGTAACAAGACCGTTGAATTTCTACCTCCGACTTTGAAAAAGGAGGTCCAGTTATTGATGCTTAATGCCAATCAAGTTAATAGGCAGTTGAAGAATGGAGTACTTGGATACATTCTCTTGTATTTATCAAACCTAGAAGTCGAATCAAAGCTTGATGAAATCCCAATAGCTAACGAGTTTCCTGAAGTATTTCCATTAGATATTCTAGGCTTACCTCCCAAGAGAGAGATAGAGTTCTCTATTGATCTCCTACCTGGGACAGGGCCTATCTCTATTGCACCATATAGAATGGCCTCGAAGGAACTACAGGAACTCAAGAAACAGTTGGAGGAACTATTAGACAAGCAATTCATTAGACCAAGTGTATCACCTTAGGGAGCTCCTGTATTGTTTGTTAAGAAGAAAGATAGGAACTTGAGACTATGCATAGATTACAGACAGTTGAATAAGGCGACTATCAAAAATAAGTACCCTCTCCCTAGGATAAATGACTTATTGGATCAACTGAAGGGAGCCTTCATCTTTTCGAAAATTGACTTGAGGTCAAGATATCATCAGATTAGGATCAAGGAGGAGGACGTACCAAAAACTGCCTTCAGGACTAGGTATGGGCACTATGAGTTTCTCGTAATGCCTTTCGGGTTGACGAATGCACCTGCAATTTTCATTGATTACATGAATCGCATTTTTAGACCCTACCTAGATCAATTTGTTGTAGTGTCAATTGATGACATCTTGATATATTTTAAGAGTGAGAAAGAACATGAATAACATCTCTGAATCGTTCTGCAAGTGTTGAAAGAGAAAAAGTTATATGTCAAATTGGAGAAGTGTGAATTTTGGCTGTCAGAGGTGAAGTTTCTCGGACATGTCATCTCTAATAGAGGGGTAGCCGTAGATCCTAGCAAGACGGAAGCAGTGATTCAGTAGGAGAGACCAAAGACAGTTACGGAAGTAAGAAGTTTCCTGGGTTTGGCAAGATACTATAGGAGGTTTATACAAAACTTCTCTCGTATAGCCTTACCATTGACTAAATTGACCAGGAAGGGAAGTCCTTTTAAATGGATTGATCAATGTGAAGCTAGTTTCTAGGAGCTTAAGACAAGACTGACCACTCCTCTTATTTTAATTATTCTAGACCCCAAAAGACATTTTGAAGTGTATAGTGACGCTTCAAAGAAAGGGTTAAGATGTGTGCTGATGCAAGATAAGAGAGTAGTTGCTTACGCCTCTAGGCAACTGAGACCCCACGAAGGAAACTATCCAACCCATGATCTTGAATTGGCGGTAGTGGTGTTTGCCTTAAAGATTTGGCGACACTATTTGTACGGGAAAACCTTTGAAGTATATTGTGATCATAAGAGTCTTAAATACCTCTTTGATCAGAAAGAGTTAAATATAAGGCAACGAAGATGGGTAGAATTCCTCAATGACTACAAGTTTAAGATAAAATATCATCCCGGAAAGGTGAATGTTGTAGCAGATGCCTTGAGTTGAAAATCTCTGCACATGGGTCAGATGCTAGAGGAGTTTCGAAATTTGAAGCTAGCCACTACTCTTACTCCAAAGAAGCTAGTCATTAATGGTTTAAGTATAGGGTGTGACCTTAGAGTCCAGATCAAAGAAGCTCAAGCTCACGACCAATACTTACAGGATCATAAAGATCAAGGTAATTTTTCTGTCATGGAAGATGGAGCAATCATGTATTAGGGAAGGATTTGTGTCCCTCAAGAACGAGAGTTGAGGACTAAGATCCTGCAGGAAGCGCATCAGAGTAAATACACAGTCCATCCTGAATGCACTAAAATGTACCAGGATTTAAAGAGAATGTATTAGTGGCCAGAGATGAAAAAGGACATTGCCGAGTTTGTGGCGAAATGTCTCATTTGTCAAAAGGTGAAGTTGGAGCATCAAAAGCCAGCGGAATTTCTACAACCTCTTGAGATCCCTAAATGGAAATGGGACAGTATCTCAATGGACTTTGTTGTGGGATTACCTAAGACTTCAGTGGGACATGACTCTATCTGGGTATTAGTTGACAGATTAACCAAATCTACTCACTTTTTTCCCATAAAAATTAACTATTCACTGGATAAATTAGTCCAATTGTACGTCCAAGAAATAGTTAGACTGCATGAAATTCCCTTAAATATCATTTCTGATAGAGATCCGACGTTCACATCGAGGTTTTGGAAGGCATTACAGGAAGCTTTTGGTACTCAGTTGAGGTTCAGTACTGCCTACCATCTTCAGACTGATGGGTAGACAGAACAAACCATTCAAACCCTAGAAGATATGTTGAGAGCCTGTGTGATAGAGTAAGGTAAATGATAGGATAAGTACCTACCTTTAGTAGAGTTTGCTTATAATAATAGCTATCACTCTAGTATTAAGATGGCCTCCTATGAAACTTTATACGGTAGAAAGTGCCGATCTCCACTATGTTGGTTTGAGGTAGGAGAAAAGAACTTGTTGGGTCCTGATCTAGTTCAACAAACCATTGAACAAATCAGGATGATACGAGACAAAATACTTATAGCTCAGAGTCGACAAAAGAGTTACTAGGATAAGAGACATAGACCTCTAGAGTTTGAGGAAGGAGACCATGTATTTCTGAAACTTTTCCCGACTACTAGAGTTGGTAGGTCTCTCAAAACAAGAAAGCTAAGTCCGTGATTTTTGGGACCCTACCAAATTCTGAAGAAAGTATGGACATTGGCATATCAAGTTGCTCTCCCACCTAATTTGTCCAACTTGCATGACGTTTTCCATGTATCACAGCTCCGGAAGTATCTTCCAGACTCCTCACATGTGATACGAGATGAACCAATCCAAATAAAGGAGAACATGACATACCAGCTAGTACTAGCATCTATATTGGACACTGACGTGAAGCAATTGCGAAACAAAACTATTCCCCTAGTTAAGGTGTTATGGGAAGGTTTGACTCCGGAAGAAGCAACTTGGGAGCTAGAAGAAGTCATGAGGAAGAAATATCCGAAATTGTTCTTATTAAGTAATTTCTGAAATTTTGAGGACAAAATTTCTTTTAGGGGGAGAGAAATGTAACATCCCTAATTTTGTTTCATGTATTAATGAAAGTACAAAAGTATTTAAAGTAACATTTATAATTTCATTTCTTTTATTGATAAAGGTACATAAACATTTAATTAAGGAAATAAAATTTATTAGACAATTTTTAGATATCTAAGGAAATATAATCCTTAGAAATTCTTCACCTTACGTGTATGTATAGAAATGTTCTAATATTAATGGAATAGGTAAAGAAAGAAAACCTAAGAGAAAATATTAGAAATAAACATGCTAAAGAAAGGTGAAATTTTTAGGTAAGGAAGATAAATTTTATGAAGTAAGTAAATGTCTTAAAATTTTAGGAAGATCATATTAGGGTACTTTTTCTTAATTTAAGAGCAAAAGTTACTAAGTTTAGTATCTCCACCCATAAATTGGGCTTTCACCTATGGACACTTCATATAGATTTTTTCTACTTCACATAAATTTTTAGCAAGCCAATAGGATAGCCCAATGAAGAAATAAAATATAGACTTGGACTAGGATATAGAAATTGGACCGTGATAAAGGAGAGATTTGAGTGTTTAATGGTTATGTTTTATCCTCTAATTCATAGCAAATTTGTGGTTATTTTCCTGCTTTTGGTTATGTTTTTCTTTGGATACTGCTTTGGTGGTTTTTATGCTTATAAGTGAAAAAAAGAAGCCAAGAAGCAAGGAAAAACATTCATGAAAAGTGCCAAATGGATATGGACCAAGATGAGGAGGAAGCAAGGAGGAAGCTTGCCAAAATTTAGCCAAAAAAAAGCATGGCAGCCCCAACACACTGATGTGATCATAATTAAGAACAAAGGAAGAAGAAAATAGAAGAAAATGATAAGAAATTCATAGAAAAATGATACATTCCAGCGATTCCAGACCTTTCAGTACTGTTTTGAGTATATCTCCGTCTTATGAACTCCAATCAAAATGATTCAAGTGGCTGTGAAAATTTAACACAATAATATACAACTTCTATGTTGAACACTTATTCAAATTCGGGAGATTTCATGGCGTTACAGAGCTCTCAATCCAAAATCATAGTGCAGTAGGATGAATTCTGATCTTTGGTTACTAATTTTGTCATATCTCCTCCAATTTAGATCCGATTAAGGTGATTCTAGTGGCTATGGAAAGACGAGACATAGATCTACAACTTTCATGTTTAGGACTTTGGCAAATTCTAAAGATTCTGGGCGGCACGACGCTAGCACGACCAGGCCATTCTTGGAGGCCTGCAACACAGCCTGGCCGTGTTCTGGGCAAATGCAGCAGGATTCTCCCAGAAACCCGCCCAAAGCACGGCCAGGCTGTGTCCTGGACCACGGCCATGCTGTGAGTCTGCGAACACCGTATTTTTTAGGGTTTTGGCAGCCCAAAGTGTTATATATTGAAGGGGATATGCAGCTAAAGGGGGGAGGACCAAAAATACACTTGGGGAATGAGTTTTTAGGCTTAGGAAACACCTTAGGATTAGATTTAGAGTAGGATTAGAGTTTGATTCATGTTCTTAGAGTAGATTTGACAGCAATTTCTACTTGTATTTCATTATCTATTCAGGTTTTATCTTTCTATCTCTACACTATCTCTATTTCAATTCTTTGTCTTGGTTTGTACTGAATACTTATGGTTTGTTTAATGAATTTGGTTCTAGTTTCTGTTTCTATTATGTTTGAGTAGATTTTTGATCTAGGGTTTTGGTAAACCCACTTATGGTGTGATGATACACTCTGCACATTGAACCATTGGAACCCTAATTGTGCTATCTATGGTAAATTAGGATTAGCTATTAAACATTGGTTATATGAGTTGATGAATGTTTGGCCAATATTTATCACGTCTTAGGATATTAATTGATGGACTGAAAGGTGAAGATTAATACCGGAACCTAATGGTTAATTAGAGATATCTTAATCACGAAAGTAGTTTAAGGTTCTCTAGGAATGAATCAATTAATGGGCATGAGAAAACCGATTAATTGTATTCCATGGTTGACATAGAACTTAATGGACTTAGGTTGAACTAAGAACCACGAAAGTAGGCAATTGGATTAACCTAGGTACGATTGGTATCGCTTGAAAGAGGTTACTAGTTAATTAAGGCTAAACCATCCCCAATAACCTAGATAATTGCAATTAGAGGTATAAATTGGATGTTGAATATCATAAGTGTGGTGAACCATAACCCTAGGTTTGTTTAATTGGTTATTTTCATCTGTTTCATTGTGACAAACTCTCTATCGCTTTACATCGATCTAGATAGCATATTTTGCATCGTTCTAGTAGTTGACATTGTTCTCTGTGGGATACGACCCGTACTCATCGGACTAGCTACAGCTACGTCGTGCGCTTGCGGTTATTTGGTAAAACTTACACAGCACAACAAGTTTTTGGCACCGTTGCCGGGGAGCAATCGTTGATATTAGATATATTGCGAAATAGCTAGACTAGATCATTTTCTTTTCCGATTCTTCTGCATAATTTTCCTTTGTTGATTTGTGCACCTTTTTCATCCTTCATAGGTGTGTAGCTATTATATGCGAAGAGGGGACAAAGACCTTGTTGAATTTGACCCTGAGATTGAGCGCACCCTGCGAAGGAGAAGTAGAACACAGCAACAAGAAAATTCTGCAGCTACAATAGGGGAGAGAGATAACCGATCTCTAAAGGATTTTACCACCCCAGATACACATGGCTTGAATCCTAGCATAGTCAGGCCAGTTGTTAAAGCTAACAACTTTGAGCTGAAGCCCTCTCTTTTGCAGATGGTTCAGCAGAATCAATTTAGAGGGTCACCTACTGAATACCCTAATCTCCACCTGTCAGTCTTCTTGGAGTACTGTGACACCTTGAAACTGAATGGGGTATCCTCAGATGCCATCAGGTTGAGACTATTCCCTTTCTCTTTGAGGGACAAGGCCCGTGCATGGTTGCATTCTCTTCCATCAGGGTCCATCACCACTTGGCAGCAGCTTTCTCAAGCTTTTCTCGCCAAGTACTTTCCACTGAGCAAGACAGCCCACCTTAGAAATTAGATCACTACATTTGCTCAGAAGGATGGGGAGTCATTATATGAGACTTGGGAAAGATTTAAAGAGCTCCTCAGAATATGCCCACACCATGGGTTGGAGAAGTGGCTTATAGTCCATACCTTCTACAATGGACTGATTTACAGCACCCGAATGTCTATGGATGCTGCAACTGGAGGGGCCATTATGAATAAAACTGTAGATGAGGCATATGAGCTGATTGAAGATATGGCTCAAAATCACTACTCATGATCTAGTGAAAGGCAGCCGAGGAAACCGGCAGGTATGTATGAAGTAGATGCATTTAATCATCTTACTTCTAAGGTTGATGCATTGTTTCAAAAGTTAGATAAATTGAGCATCAATGCTGTTGGTTCTTCTTCATCTTCTACATGTGAGATCTGTGGGTGTGTTGGCCATATAGCCAGTAATTGTCAACTTGGAAATTCTGCACCTCAGGATTGTGAACAGGTGAACTTTGTGAATGATAATCAGAAAAGCAATCCCTACAGCAACACCTACAATCCAGGTTAGAGAAACCACGCAAATCTCTCATATAAGCCGAATGCAAATCAGCAGCCTCAGAATAACTTTAGACAACTTCCTGGGTTCCAAAATCAGAGGCTATTCAACCCAGCTCCTCAGCCAAAGTCAAATTTGGAGGCTCTAATGGAAAATTTCATCACTACACAGAGTAAGCAGAATGATGAATTTAGAGCCCAGAATTATTCTATGAATGAGGCTATTAAAGATTTAGCCTCTAAGGTAGACTCACTTGCTACTCATAGCAAGATGCTGGAAACTCAAATAGCACAGCAAGCAAGTCTATCTAATAGGAACTTTGGCAGACTTCCAGGCCAGACTGAAAACCCTAGAGAGCATTGTAATGCCATTACTTTGAGAAGTGGTAAGCAGTTGGCTGAATCTGAGAGAAGTGGGGAGGTAAAGAAAAATGAACCTCAGGTTGCATCTGAGAAGAAAAGAGAAGAGGATCAAGAAGAAGAGGAAAGGAAAGAAGAAGAGCCAAAATATATAGCTCCTGAACCATACAAGCCACCAATTCCTTTTCCTCAAAGGTTGGTTAAGGCTAAGCAAGAGAAGCAGTTTGGGAGATTTTTGGATGTGCTGAAGAAGTTAAACATTAACATTCCATTTCTAGAAGCCATCTCCCAAATGCCATCCTATACAAAGTTCCTAAAAGAGATCCTCTCAAACAAGAGGAAAATTGATGAGTATGCTATGATGGCACTAACAGAGGGATCTAGTGCTTTAATTCAGAATAAGCTTCCTCAAAAGCTTAAGGATCTCGGAAGCTTCTCTATTCCTTGCTCCATTGGAAATATGAAGATTGACAGAGCCTTATGTGACCTTGGAGCAAGTGTCAACCTTATGCCTTTTTCGGTTTGCCAAAAGCTTCGGATGGGTGACTTAAAGCGTACCACCCTTTCTCTTCATTTGGCTAACCGATCCATCAAGCATCCGGTAGGTATATTAGAGGATGTTCCTCTAAAGGTAGAAAAATTTTATATACCGGTTGATTTGGTTATTTTAGAGATTGAGGAAGATGATAAAATTCTCATCATTCTTGGAAGGCCTTTCCTAGCTACGCCTGGTGCCAATATAAATGTGAAAGATGGAAAGCTTTCTTTGAATGTAGGGAATGAAAAAGTAGAGTTTAATTTGAATGATGCTATGCACCCTCCATCTCTAGGTGAATCTTGCTACATGATTGGCTTAACTGAACCTAATGTAAATGATAATGCGATGAATCTTTCTCCTTCTGACCCACTTGAGTTATGCTCTGTGGAAAGTTTTTGTGTTTATGTCAAACAGGGAGAAGAAAAGCAAGACATTGAGGAGGAAATGAAGGATACAAAGTTAGAACCTAAACCACCTCCTCAAAGCTTGAATGGAGCAAAGGAAGAAATAAATGAGCCAAGAGGATCTTTGAAGGAGAAGGTCGTCGGGAAAAGCCTCATACACCACACTAAGAAGCAATGGATAGCAAAGAGAGTTATTCAAACTCTCTTCAAGCCTCCATGAGTGAAAAGCATGCCAAAGAGTCAAGCTAATGACTTTAAACAAGCGCTTTGTGGGAGGCAACCCACATTTTAATTTTTTAAAGTTTC
Organism: Gleditsia sinensis; assembly: GCA_037074535.1. Classification (NCBI taxonomy): domain Eukaryota; kingdom Viridiplantae; phylum Streptophyta; class Magnoliopsida; order Fabales; family Fabaceae; genus Gleditsia; species Gleditsia sinensis. Next base: position 21,117,967 of record CM073468.1, on the reverse strand, counting down.
CTTTGGTTTTGTTTTCTAGTTTTTAGTTTAGTTTTTATCTTTAATTTTAGTTGATTTCTTTGGTTATAGGTTTAATGAGTGTTTCCTCATGTATTTTAGGTCTATTCCCATGTGCCCAAGATGATATAAAAGGCTAAAAATCGAAGGAAGTCAAGGAGAGTCAAAAGCTGGGCAAAATTTGAGGATTTGCAGTTTCCAGCCAACAACACGGCTAGGCCGTGTCCTCCACCACGCCCGTGCTGCATGCATGGGCCAAAACCTGTAAAAATTTGGAGAAACCCACGAGAAGCACGGGCAGGCCGTGTCCTAGGACACGGCCGTGCCCCAGCCAAAAAAAAAGAGAGAAAGAGAAGAAGAGTAATCCAGACAAAAGCATAAGAGGGCTATGTAAGCAAGTAAGTTACTTCTAACTTCGCCTGTACTTTCATTGATATTGACATTGAGGACAATGTCAAGTTTAAGCATGGGGGAGTGACTGTAGGCTTGTGGTTTTCACTGATTGAATATTTTATCTCTTGTTTCATTATATAATCACATAGTTTGCTACTTTAGAGATAGATTGATGTAATATAGGTTGATTTTAACTCATGAACATGTGATGCACAATAGGATACAAAATAGGTAGTTTAAACTTTAGTCTCTCTCTCCTAGGATTAAACCTCTAATTTTTTGAAAAATATCTCTTTATTGTGCTGTGAATTGTATGCTATTTTTGATTTTAACACTATGAGAGTGTGAAGGTAGGGAGAGGTGAAAATGAGGGAATGTGCACCCCAAAAAGTTTTCACTCTGAGTACCCCTTCAAGGCACCAAAAAGGCCTTAGTATGAGTACCTAAATGCCTTTACCCTAGTGAGATGGAGCATAAAATGCACTCACCGCATATTTCTAAAAAAATTATTAAATGAATGAAAAAGAAAAAAAGAAGAAGAAAATGATGGAAAGTAAAAGAGTTTGAATGAGAACCAGAGTGATAAAATAGAAATAAGGATAAGGCAACATAGGGAGATCTAAAGGATGAGGTGGTCTACTTGAGTGCACAAAAATCAATTTGATGCATACAACCAATGGTAATAATAGAAGTAGATATATAATAGAAGAATTATTGGTTTAGTTTTAGAAGAATAGAGACTATCTTGTAAATGTCTATTCATATGCCTATTGTGTGCACATTGATTGAGTGACAAATTATCTATGTTGCATTTTTCTATCCTCTAGAATTTGATTGCATCTTTCTCCCTTCCTGGTATGACATGTTATTTGCTTGAGGACAAGCAAAGGTTTAAGCATGGGGGAGTTGATAAAGGAGATATTTGAGTGTTTAATGGTTATGTTTTATCCTCTAATTCATAGCAAACTTGTGGTTATTTCTCTGCTTTTGGTTATGTTTTGCTTTGGATACTGCTTTGGTTGTTTTTATGCTTGTAGGTGAGAAAAAGAGGCCAAGAAGCAAGGGAAAACATTCATGAAAAGTGCCAAATAGATATGGACCAAGATGAGGAGGAAGCAAGGAGGAAGCTTACCAAAATTCAGCCAAAAAAAATCATGGCAGCCCCCAACACACTGATGTGATCATAATTAAGAACAAAGGAAGAAGAAAAGAGAAGAAAAGGATAAGAAATTCATGGAAAAATGCTACATTCCAGCGATTCCAGACTTTTTAGCACTGTTTTGAGCATATCTCCGTCTTATGAACTCCAATCAAAGTGATTCAAGTGGCTGTGAGAATCTAACACAATAATATACAACTTTTATGTTGAACACTTAGTCAAATTCGGGAGATTTCGTGGCGTTACAGAGCTCTCAACTCAAAATCACAGTGCAGTAGGACAAATTATGACCTTTGGTTACTAATTTTGTCATATCTCCTCCCATTTAGATCCGATTAAGGTGATTCTAGTGGCTATGGAAAGATGAGACACAGTACTACAATGTTCATGTTCAGCATTTTCACAAATTCTGAAGATTCTACGCGGTACAGTGCTAGCACGGCCAGGCCATTCTTGGAGGCCTGCAACACGGCCTGGCCGTGTTCTGGGCAAATGCTGCAGGATTCTCCCAAAAACCCACCCGAAGCACGGCCAGGCCGTGTCCTGGACCACAGCCATGCTACGGGTCTACGAACACCTTATTTTTTAGGGTTTTGGCCGCCCAAAGTGTTATATATTGAAGGGGATACGTAGCCAAAGAGGGGAGGACCGAAAATACACTTGGGGAATGAGTTTTTAGGCTTAAGAAACACCTTAGGATTAGATTTAGAGTAGGATTAGAGTTTGATTCATGTTCTTAGAGTAGATTTGACAATAATTTCTGCTTGTATTTCATTCTCCATTCAGGTTTTATCTTTCTATCTCTGCACTATCTCTATTTCAATTCTTTGTCTTGGTTTGTACTGAATACTTATGGTTTGTTTAATGAATTTGGTTCTAGTTTCTGTTTCTATTATGTTTGAGTAGAGTTTTGATCTAGGGTTTTGGTAAACCCACTTATGGTGTGATGATACACTCTGCACATTGAACCATTGGAACCCTAATTGTGCTATCTATGGTAAATTAGGATTAGCTATTAAACATTGGTTATATGAGTTGATGAATGTTTGGCCAATATTTATCATGTCTTAGGATATTAATTGATGGACTGAAAGGTGAAGATTAATACTAGAACCTAATGGTTAATTAGGGATATCTTAATCACGAAAGTAGTTTAAGGTTCTCTAGTAATGAATCAATTAATGGGCACGAGAAAACTGATTAATTGTATTCCATGGTCGGCATAGAACTTAATGGACTTAGGTTGAACTAAGAACCACGAAAGTAGGCAGTTGGATTAACCTAGGTACGATTGGTATCGCTTGAAAGAGGTTGCTAGTTAATTAACGCTAAACCATCCCCAATAACCTAGATAATTGCAATTAGATGTATAAATTGGATGTTGAATATCATAAGTGTGGTGAACCATAACCCTAGGTTTGTTTAATTGGTTATTTTCATCTGTTTCATTGTGACAAACTCTCTATCGCTTTACATCGATCTAGATAGCATATTTTGCATCGTTCTAGTAGTTGACATTGTTCTCTGTGGGATACGACCCGTACTCGCCGGACTAGCTACAGCTACGCTGTGCGCTTGCGGTTATTTGGTAAAACTTACACAGCTCAACAGACCAGTAGTCCAAAAATCATGAAAATGTGACCAAGCCCATTATGAATGGTAGAATTTTAACCAAAGTAAAGAAAATGGGCAAGAATGAGCCCAAACCCAAGAGGAAAAAATAAAAATAAAAATAAAATTAAAGTGATGAAATATTGGTGTAATCAAAATTAAGTGACATGGCATTAAGACAAAAATTTAGCAAGTGGTGTGATATCCTACATTCATAATTTTAGCAAGTGTTATGATAATACATGGCATTAGGACAAATCATTCATATCCCACACAAATAATTTCAACCAAATAATGGAGATTCAAGAGCTAGAAATTTGCCACCTAAAAAGGCAAACCTATCATACTTGATTAAGACAAAAGAAAAAGGAAATGAATCCCTAAATCAAAGGGACCTTGTACATTATCTTAGAAACATATTATCATAATTTTCAAAATACAAATCTCCTTTTCCTATGCATATCTTAACTAAGGAAGAGAAAGACAAGAACATAAGTTGTTTGTTTTCCAAAAATTCAACCAAGTGCATCCTAATTGTGATAAGGTAGACCCATGATTATGAAAGGTAAATTATTTGATAGTCTATATAAACAAAACCCACCCTTATAACATTGAAATTTCGTCCAAGTGAGGGAGATACAAAATAGAAGCAAGGTAGAGTGAGGAAAGGAGAGGAAGAAAGGAAGAAAGAGGAAGGAGAAATCTAGAGGACTAAGTGCTCAAGGTAAGTTTAACAATATTTCTTTTTGAAGAAAACTTTGAAATTTATAATATTTATATGAGATTTTGATCTTAGAACTTTGGTGATTGGTCATGGATGTTGCTATATCATGTTACATATTATGTATGTTTGAATACATAGGCTGGTGTAGATAGTTTTGCATAGGTATGGCTATTGATGGCAAACTTTTAAGCTTCTGTTTTTAAAATTCTGGGAAGAATCGATTAGGAATTGAAACAAATGGTTAACATAAAAAATGTAGATCTATGTCTCACGAATTTTTAGCCACTAGAATCACTCAATTTAGAGTCCATATGAGGTAGATATGGGCCGATTAGTAATTAGTGGTCAGAAAATGGTTAATTAGGGAAGAATATGTTAGGATAGTTTCTGTGTTTTAATTTCTGGGAATTTGTTATATGGAATTAAAATAAATGGTTAACATAAGAATTATAGATATATGTGTCACGAAGTTTGAGCCACTAGAATCACTCAATTTAGAGTCTATATGAGGTAGATATGGTCTGATTAGTAAGCAGTGGTCAGAACCTATCTGAAAAGAAATAACATGTACATTGAGGGAGTAATATCACCTTGATTTATTAATATTTCGCTAAATTGTTCATCATAATAGTTTTAGATATTTGTTTTATCTTGAAATTGACACCAAGATCACCTACATCAGAGTTAAATTGAGGGAGTTATGTTCTGATTAATAAGAGAAGGTTAGATGGGATAAAAACCTGCATCAAGAAAATAAAAAAATACAATTAATATTTAAAAAAGAAGAAGAATCTTATAAATGAAAATAATAAATGATTAGTATATGCCATAGCCATTGCCATTGTATGAACTTCTTACCATATTAAGTGTGAAATTTTGACATGGAAATATTTTATAAAGTGATATTTGAAATGGTTATTTTCATGGCATAATTACCAATAATTTTTGGTAATAGTTATATTTTGATGAACATACTTGTTATTGAAAATATATTTATGGCTATGATTGTGAAAAGAAACGAAATGAGCACGGTCACATGGCAATCCGTGTCTTGCACCAGTAGGGGACGCCCTACCAACGGTTATGATCATGTTAATGAGAAAAGAAAGAGAAAGTGGGCCATGTCGGACGGAGCGAGAAAAGCCCGTACTGGAGAGTAGAAAATACTCACTCTGACCGGGGTAGCTTAATATGAGAATAAATTGATAGTCATCATATGATATTCTGAAAATAGTTAATCATGTCATACATGTTATTATTGTACGATTCTCATGTGCATAGATATAGTGCATTCATGTGACCAAAGATATTTGCTGTAGTTTATACAGCAGAACATGACGTGATGAGCTATATTGATGATGATTTATTGTTGAACTTACTGAGATTTAATTCTCACTATATATCCATATCATGTTCAGAAAATTAGTTATGCAGATTTTTTCTATGGCTCTAGCTTTTAGTGCACGTTGGATCGAGTACTTTATGTTGGCCAAATCTCAGAAGAAAATAAAATGTTTATGGTCGAGTTGGCTTAGATCCCGGTGAAGGTACAACCACCCGCACCTGTATCTCCGGAATTGGTCGATCAGAATAAATAAGATGTAGATTTTTATGTGTTTTGATATGTTGTACATATGTTTTGATTAATGACATGTATGTGAACTCTATATTGTATAATAAATAATAATAAAAAAGAGGTTGTTACACCCTCTCTCTCTCCCTATTTTCTCTCTCTAAAAACCCTAAAACTTCTTTCTATATTTTTATTACTTTTGGACTTCGGATTTCAACACCACCGCCGCCTACGAATTCAGAACGACAAGATCTACAAATTTGTCTAATTGATTTCTGGAAATTAGGCCGAAAATCTGTCAGAAAATGGAAGAAAAATCCTAGGAGGGTAAGTTCTTAAACTCCTTCTTAGAGTCTTCAGATTGAAAATTTGACATCATAGATAGATTTAGGAGGTGGAAAAACTTTAGGATATAAAATTTTGCTGTCATTTAACAACTTTTTGTGTGTCGTGAACAGTAAATTCGGTCGACATGAATAGTGATTTCGACAATGAATGGTAATTCTGACCATAAATATTATCCTCATCAGTTAACCAATGTTGACGAAACTCTCAAAGGTCAAATTTCGCGATTTCGAAGTCATTTCCTAAATTTTTAGACCCTCCGAACTCATTTTTAAAGCCTATTTGATCAAATTTGAATTGAAAAAGTGTATTTTGGGACTGTCTAACCTGGAGCCTTACCTTGTGAGTCGATAATTCTTTCTATGACTTACCATATGCTCTTCTTTAAATGTATAATTGATTATGTTACTAGTTATTTATATTTTTATATCTCTAAAATGGATTAAATTATCTGAATTATTTACAATCTGGTATATAGTTCAAGAAGAATATGATTTTGAAAATAGATTTGTGAACTCATTAAATATGTCATTTTAAATATATTTATCATTATATGGTAAAGAAAATATATTGTGCGTGTGGCATTGATATGTAAAGCTATAAGATTGCCTTGGAAATGGATATGTATATGTGATTACCCTGATTGAGAAGTATCTGACAGAGAAATTGTACTGAGACTGAAATTTTGTAATATACTGAAAACTCTGTTTTGAATGATATGGCATATATGTAAATAAAAATTTATGTGGAGGAATCCTATTAGAAACACTGTTTGCTAATAGCAGGTGATGTTAACCATGGTGCACCTTAATACCTAAGCAAGCAGGGGTGGTGCTAGTCTCGTGTGACAGCCAACACATGTGATATGATATGTGAAGGAGAGCGGGATGCCTCCTATCTGAGCGAAATGCCGACTATATGATATGTGATTTGCCCTCCCTTGCTGTGTGCTTGAACAATTACCTATATTAAAGTCCCTTCGCGTGTCCTTTTGAATGGTGGTAGGGCAAATCTTAACTGAGATGCTGAGTTTAGGCAAATCTTACACCACCAAAGTACGGAATGGCTTGAACTCTGATATGGTGGTTCTGATATGGGATCCTCCTAATGTTTTCATGAGAAATATTTTGATGCATAACAATATTTGATTAATGATCATACCAAATTGCATATGATTTCGGATATATGAATGTGATTTGAACCGAGAATATTTAAAATACGGGTCCCATATGGATGTACATCTGAACTATAATTTTCTATGTGATAAATTTTAATATATGAGTACATCCATATATTGACCTCAGAGGTCAAAGAAGGTATTATCTGCTCATTGAGTTGTCAAGCACACTATACGATATTTACATTTTTTTTCCAAATAAGAATATAGAGTTTGGTCTTATAGCTCCGTGATCAACTAGGTATCATACTCTTTGGATAAGACTACGTTACTTCCAAGACTCACAGTGTTTAAATTATTATGTATCTGTAATCTAGAGTATGTTCTGAACGCCACGGGCAGGATCCCTGCTTCTGCTGTAATATATATTAATATAGACCTGGCATGTGTGTTTGGATATACTAAAAAACTTGTAAACATATATGATTATCCCTATTATGTGATTTAATTGGAGAATGTATGTATTAAATTAAGAATAAAATTATATACTATTCGTGACAATCGCGTTCTTATAAAATAGGAGCGTGACAAGTTGGTATCAGAGTATTAGGTTTTTCTGTGGTTATCAGAGTAAAGAATTCTTTAGTAGGACTTTTAGTATGGATATGAGTCAGACATATTTATACTTTAGGTGTTGCTGAGGGATTCTATAGGGTTTCACTTTCTTTTCTATTCCAAGTTTGTTAAAGTTCCTAATATAAGACTAACTGAATATTATGGTATTTTAAAAAAGATATTTTGCTTTTTATAGCCTATGATGCCACCAAGAACTAGAGTGGTTGCTAGAGAACCTGTAAATTTTGCACCATCTACAGAAGAGTCTACACAATCTGTAATTCCAGTACAAAGAGGCCTTGGTAGAGGCTGACCTAGAGGAAGAGGTAGAGGCAGAGAGCATGCACGGGGTATGAGAACCCTAAGACATGATGAACATGTTCATATATCTTATAGAGTCCTTGAGGAGAGAGTAAAACCCCCTTAGAAGCCATATAATAGAACAACTGATATAATTGTTGGCATATACAAGAGTTAAGAGACATTGGCTGGATTTATAGTAGAATAGGGCAGGAAGGATGGCCAGCCACCAAAAAAAGCTCCTGAAGCGCAAGAACTGAAAATACCAACTGAACAAGAGGACAAGTCTACAAGAATTGATATGACACTACTGTAATTCCTAAAGCTGAAGTCCTCAACTTTTTCTAGGTCAAATATTTAGGAGGATCCACAAATATTTATTGATGCTGTAAAACGAATTCTTAGAGCTTTGGGGTGTTTTACTAGAAGATCTGTTAAATTAATGTCTTTTCAACTATCAAATGTGGCTCAAGTTTGGTTTGAGACTCTAGTACAAGGAAGATTAGTCACTTTACAACCAATTGAGTGTGATGAATTTAAGGAATCATTTATGAATCGTTTCCTATCAATGAGTGAAAGGGACAAGAGGGCCAGAGAATTTAAAAAATTAAGACAGATGCCGAACATGACAGTTTCTGAATATTACATTCGTTTTACCTTATTATCTATATATGCACCATATTTACTTCCTAATGAAAAAGATAAAATTAAAAGATTTGTTTCAGGGTTGATGCGTTCATTGTTTAAATCAGTGAATCCCTAGATGAACCATTTTTTAACTTATTCAGCAGCTGTGGATTGTGCAAAAATGATGAAAAAACAAAAGCTAGCAGACATAGAAGGTCTAAAAAGAAGAAAAAGAGATTGAGATAGTAATATCTAGACTAGTTATAATCCTAATGTAAGGGGACCAAGATTTTAGAATCCATAGCATTTAACTCAAGTAGGATCTGGTAGTTCCAACCAGACATCAGTCAATATCGATAAGCAAAGAATGATTCAAAGAGATATGAGACCCACTAGTCAACAGGATTCAAGATCGATTCCATTATGTCATATTTATAGCAGGCCTCATACTATACAGTGTCACAGAGAAACTGGTGCATGTTTTAAGTGTGGACAAGTAGGTCATTTAATGAGGAATTGTCCATAATTACGAAATTTGAGTCAAGCATCAATACATTCAGCTTCACCCCCTGCATTTGTACCAGTATGACTACCTAGAGTAGTTTCAGTTCAAGCTAGTAGTGGTGGTACTGGTAGAGGATCAAGAAGTTGAGGCCGAGAACAAGCCTAAATTTTTGCCTTAACACGGCAGGATGCTCAGGCCTCAAATGCAGTTATGACAGGTATATTATCAGTATGTTCCCATAGAGCATATGTATTTTTCGATCCTAGTTCTACTCATTCTTATATATCACCCTACTTTGCTAAAAAATTAGGTAGACATCCTACTAGTTTATATTGTTCTTTTATGGTTGCTACTCTATTGAGAGAATTCTTATTGGTAAATAATGTGTATAAATCATGTAAGATTTTAATAGAAGATAAGGAGACTCTTGTAGATTTGATAGTTTTAGATATGATAGACTTTGATGTGATACTGAGAATGGATTTGTTGTCATCATGCCATGCCATTTTAGACTATCACCTAAGGTGATTAAGTTTAATATTCCCATAAAATCTTCCTTCTTGATACAAAGAGATCGTTGTAAGGTACCTAATAATTTAATCTCTACTCTAACAGCTCATAAGTTATTACAAAAATGATATCAGGGGTATTTAGCAGTGGTCAAAGATATTGATATGAAGTACACCAATGTAGAGCATATTTCAGTGGTTAGGGAATTTTCTGATGTGTTTCCTGAGGAGTTGCTAGGGTTACCCCTAGAATGAGAAATTGAGTTTGGTATTACTTTATTTCCAAGAACCTAACCAGTGTCTATATCTCTATATAGAATGGCACCAACCGAACCTAAAGAATTGAAAAATCAATTACAAGACTTGTTAGACAATAGATTGATATGCCCTAGTACTTTTCCTTGGGGTGCTCCAGTCCTATTTGTGAAAAAGAAAGATTGATTGCTACAACTGTGTATTGATTACAAACAGATGAATAAGGTGACAATACGTAATAAGTATCCATTACCTTATATAGATGATTTATTTGACCAGCTACAGGGTGCCCAATGTTTTTCAAAAATTAATTTGAGATCTGGGTATCACCAATTGAAGGAGGACATTCTGAAAATTACTTTTAGAACTCGATATGGTGAGTTCTTACTGATGCCATTTGATTTAAAAAATGCCCTAGCTACATTCATGGTTTTGATAAATAGAGTATTTAAACCTTTCTTGGATCAGTTTATTATTATATTCATAGATGATATCCTGGTATATTCAAGGAGTTTAGAGGAGTATGAGCGACATTTAAGGAGAGCTTTGCAAACCCTAAGAGAACACTAGCTGTATGCTAAGTTTTCAAAATGTGAATTTTGGGTTAGTAATGTTACTTTCTTAGGGCATGTGGTTAACAAGGATGGTATTCAAGTTTATCCTAAAATGGTAGAAGCGGTGCAGTAATGGTCATGCCCTACCACAATTATAGAGATTCATAGTTTTCTTGGTTTAGCAGGCTATTACCGCAGATTCATTAAAGATTTCTCAAAAATAGCTGTTCCTTTGAAAATGTTGATAAGAAAGGTAATAAAGTTTGATTGGTCAAATGAATGTGAAAGAAGTTTCCAAAAAATCAAAGAGTGTTTGACTACAGCGCAAGTATTGTCTATTCCTTCAAGTGCTGGAGGATACACGGTATATTGTGATGCATCGAGAATTAGATTAGGGTGTGTGTTGATGCAACATGGTCGAGTCATTGCATATGCATTTAGACAACTTTAACCACATGAGCAAAAGTATCTGACTCATGATTTGGAGATGGCGACAATAGTTTTTACTATTAAAATTTGGAGGCATTATCTATATAGTGAGACATGCAAAATCTATACAGATCATAAAAGTCTCAAAAACATTTTTCAACAAAACATCTTAATTTAAGACAAAGACGATGGATGGAATTACTTAAAGATTATGACTGCATAATACTATATCATCTAGGTAAGGCCAATGTAGTGGCTGATGCATTAAGTAGGAAATCTATGAGTGATTTGGCTCATATCACAGTGCTAAGGAGGTCGTTAGTTAAAGAAATACATAAGTTGGAAAGTCATGGGGTAGTATTGGAAGTAAAGGAGTTTGGGATACTATTGGCCCATATATAGTTTCAATAATATTTTCTTGAGCAGGTGAAAAAGGCACAGGAAGAGGACACCTATTTATATAAGAAAATTAAAGAAGTGAAAAATGGCAGTGATGTTGAATTTATTGTAGACTCTAAAGGAATTCTGAGATTGAGCAAGCGATTGTGTGTATCTAATAAAGAAGAACTTAAGAAAGAGATTTTAGAGGAATCCCATTGATCAATATATACCATTCATCCTGGAGTAACTAAAATGTATAAAGATTTAAAATAAATTTATTGATGGGACGGTATGAAGAAAGATATAGTTAATTATGTCTCTCGATACTTAACTTGCCAGTAGGTAAAAGCAGAACATCAAAGGCCTGCAGGATTATATCAGCAGATAGAGATACTTGAATGACAATGGGAAAGAATAACTATGGATTTTGTTACAGGATTGCCACAGACACCAAAAGGGTTTGATTCAATATGGGTGATCATTGATAGGTTGACTAAATCAGTATATTTTCTACCAGTGAAAACCACGTACAATATAGTTCAGTATGCAAAATTTTATTTGAATGAGATAGTGAGGCTTCATGGAGTGCCAATATCGATTATTTCTGATCGAAGATCACACAGTTCACAGCTCTTTTTTAGAGAGACTTCCAAGAAGTTTTGGGCATGAATTTAAATTTCAATACTTCTTTCTATCCTCAAACAGATGGACAGTTTGAGCGAACCATCTAAATATTGAAAGACACGCTTCGGGCATGCGTGCTTGATTTTCAAGGTAGTTGGGAAAGATTCTTGCCCGTAGCTAAATCTATTTATAACAATAGCTACCAAGTCAGTATACAAATGGCCCCTTTTGAGGCATTATATGGTAGACATTGTCGTTCTCCGATCGAATAGTTTGAGATGGGTAAAGTTAGGATTTTAGGGTCTGATTTGGTATAAGATGCACTTGAGAAGGTAAAGTTGATTAAGGAAAGGTTATTAGCATCCTAAAGTAGATAGAAAACTTATGTTGATAATATACATCAACCATTGGAATTTGTCATAGGCGAACATGTCTTCTTGAAGATATCTCCTATGAAAGGAGTAGTAAGATTTGGGAAGAAAGGGAAGTTAAGTCCACAATACATAGGAATATTTGAAATTTTTGATAGGATCGGCTCAGTAGCTTATCATTTAGCTTTGCCATCTGAATTGGGTAATGTCCATCCAGTCTTTCATGTGTCTATGCTAGAGAAGTACATACCAGATCTTACACATGTTATATAGTGCCTACAGATTCAGTTATGGAAAGACTTAACTTATGAGGAACAACCAGTAGCGATATGGATAGACAAGTGAAGAAGTTGCGCTCAAAGAAAATACTCACAGTGAAAGTGATGTGGCAAAATCACTCTTCGAAGAAGGATATGCGAGCCAGATACCTATATCTTTTTGAATCACGAGGTTAGTTTTTATTGTAAATCTGGAGATGAAATTCGGGGACCGAATTTCTTAAAGGAGAGGAGAATGTAATAGCCTTTAAAAAGAAGAGAAACCCCTAAATAAATGAAAAATCGTAAATTAAAAAAAATTTGAAATGTAAGTGAAGGTTATAAAAATGGAGATAAGAATCATTGGTAATATGTCTATTTATTTTATTGTTTGAGGAATTATGAAGGTGAATATGAAGATTTAATTTTTGGGGCCAAAATGTAATTTCTTAAAAGTTTAGGGGTCAAAATGAAAATAAAAAAAATTGCAAGGACACCCCTCAACAATTGGAATTTTTCTAATAGGTCCCTCATATGAGTTTTAGGGAAATCTGAAGTAGAATGCGTGAAATTTCTACACTCCCTCTCTCTCCCTATTTTCTCTCTCTAAAAACCTTAAAACTTCTTTCAAGATTTTTATCACTTCTGGACTTTGGATTTGGACACCACCACCACCTACGAATTCAAAATGACAAGAACTACAAATCTGTCTGATTGATTTCTAGAAATCGGGCCGAAAATTTGCTGGAAAATAAAGGAGATACCCTAGGAAGGTAAGTTCTAAAACTCCTACTTAGAGTTTTCAAATTGAAAATTTGACACTATAGATTCAAGAGGTGAAAAAACCTTAGAATATAAAATTTTGCTGCAATTTGACAACTTTTTGTGTGTTGTGAACTGTAAATTCGACCAGCATAAATAGTAATTCCAGCAGTGAATAGTATTTTCGACCGTAAATAATACCCATTAGATGACCATTGTTAACCAAACTCTCGGAGGCTAAATTTTGCGATTTTGGAGTCATTTCTTAAGTTTTTGGACCCTTCAGACTCGTTTTTATGGTCTATTTGATCAAATTTGAATTGAAAAAGTATATTTTGAGACTGTCCAACCTGAAACCTTACCCTCTAAGTAGATAATTTTTTCTATGACTTACCATATGCTTTTCTCGAACTTTAAATGTATAATTGATTATGTTTACAATTTATTTATACTTTTATATGTCTCTAAAATGGATTAAATTATCTGAATTATTTATAATCTAGTATATAGTTCAAGAAGAGTATGGTTTTGAAAATAAATTTTTGAACTCATTGAATATGTTATTTTAAATATATTTTTCATTATATGGTAAAGAAAATATATTGTGCATGTGACATTGATATGTAAAGTTATAAGATTGCCTTGGAAACGCGCATGTATATGTGATTAACCTGATTGGGAAGTTTTTGACAAAGGAATTGTACTGAGACAGAAATTTTGTAATATACTAAAAACTCTGTTTTGAATTATATGGCATATGTGTAAATAAAAATTCCTGTAGAGGAATCTTATTAGAAACACTATTTACTAACAGCAGAAGATGTTAGTCTTAGTGCACCTTCATACCTCAGCTAGCAGGGGTGGTGCTAACCTCTTGTGATGGCCAACACACGGGATATGATATGTGAAAGAGAGCGGAATGCCTCCTATTTAAGCAAAATGCAAAATATATGATATATGATTTGTCTTCTCTTACTATGTGCTTGGAAAATTGCCTATATTAGAGTCCCTTCACGTATCCTCTTGAATGGTGGTAGGGAAAACCTTAACTGAGATGCTGAGTTTAGGCAAATCCTACACCACCAAAATATGGAAGGGTTTGAACTCTGATATGGTGGTTCTGATATGGGATCCTCCTAATATTTTCGTGAGAAATATTTTGATGCATAACAATATTTGATTAATGATCATACCGTATTGCATATGATTTCCAGATATATGAATGTGATTTGAACCGAGAATATTTGAAATACGGGTCCCATATGGATGTACATCTGAACTATAATTTCTATGTGATAAATTTTAATATATGAGTATATCCATATGCTGACCTAAGAGGTCATAGAAAGTATTATCTGCTCACTGAGTTGTTAAATTCACTACACAATATTTACATTTTGTTCCAAATAAGGATACAGAGTTTGGTGTTGTTGTTTTAATTAAAACTCACAAGTGCACAAATTTATTGGAGTATAGATTTAGTGGTATGTAAGGTTGATCCCGCAGAGATTGCCAATTGAGAGAAAATTCTAATTTAGATCTGAAATAAATACTTCTAACCTAGTTGCCAATGTCTTGTTTTGTGAGAAGAGTATTGAACAAAATATGCAAAGAAATAATATACTGAAATTAAATAAAGATGTATTCAAAGTAAAGAAACATGCTAAGGTTAGGGGATCCACTCTTGGTATATCAAATAAAGATAAATTTAACTCTTTTATTGCTCAATTAGAATCCTTTTATGAATAAGTTTCCAATTGGAAGATATGTTAATTTAAGCTCACATTTGTTTATACATGAATTATATTTACCTCCTTTTTATTGGATTACTAATATATAAAACATTCTTGTAAAATGGATTCAATCGTACATTGTGCCAATCATCATATTGTCTACAATAAATCAAGATTGATTCAAGTATTTATTGTGCCAAAAATTGTCTACAATGTATCAAGATTCACACTTTACAAGATTAAAAAAATTCAAAGATGCAAAAAATAACTTGTAAATGGATTTAAGCATAAATTGTGCTAATCATGATATTGTCTACAATAAATCAAGATTGATTCAAGCATTTATTGTGACAAAGATTGTCTACAATATATCAAAATTCACATCTTATAAGATTAAATTATGCAGAAAATAAGAAAGGTCGAAAACTAATTAACATAACAAAATAAAATGAAATAAAATAGGTGGCCAAGCCAACCAATAATAAAATAAAATAAAGTAGGTGGCAAAGCCAACCATGAAAAATAAAAATAAGAAGTAGACGGCAAAGTCAGCCATTAAACAAGAAGAAGAAATAGGTAGCTCAGCCAGTTATTAAAACATAACATAAGAAAAGGAGGAGGTAAATACAACATCAAATATAAACACTAAAATTAAGAGTTAAAAAAATTATTATTCTCATACCAAGAGTTTCACCTTTTCAACTTTGCATTAGGAGATTAGTTCTCTATAATTAAGGCAAGAAAGTAAAATGAAAGATGAAGAAACACGATAATATTATGAAAGAAAATAAAAATACAAAATGTCTAAAGAGAGAAGAATATTACAAGCACTTAGAATTCCAACAAAGCTTTCCCAAGCTCTCTTCAAGCTCCCCAACTCACTCCTCAAGCCCTCTATTTATAGATACAATTAGGTGTGGTAGGTGTGGTAATTGTCAAAATTGTTAGGTAGGAAGTTGTGCAAAGTTGAAAATTTGGATTTCATCATGTGCACCGACATTGAACTTTGAATATCTTCTTGCAATTCATAGAATTTGCTGACTCCATCAACATGAAAGTTGTAGACAATTTTATTATCTTTCTATCAAGACAAATTGTGAACAAATTAAATACGCAATTTGTGACTTATGGTCCAAATACTAGAGTAAAGTCAGGCTGGACTACAACGGCAGATAGATTCTTTTCTAGCCCAATTTTGGCCCTTTTAATATCCGAAGTTTCTAACCACTTGAACATGAAAGTTGTACCCAATTATGTCTGCTACCCACCTACTAAATTTTATACATATTGGATATGTATTTTCTGAGATACATCTCAAATACTGCAGCAAGGTTGGGCTGGACTACAAATAAGAAATATATTCTCAACATTTGGTGCTTTGTCTTGAATCTTTATGTTTTAGTTCTTTTGAAAATGTGATCATAAATCAAGAATAAAATTGTGCATATATCGATTAGGATGCGTCAGAGGAGTCAATATGATAATGCTCCTTACTCAGTCATCCTTAATGAATTTGTTTTATCTGCTTGATTTATAGACATCATTCTTAAAGAATCACAATTTAGCTTTGATTCCTCAAATTTAGTCCATTTTATATTTTTCTCTTTATCTGTAAAAATACACAAAACTAAAGATAAATAAGGGAGATATATGCTTAATTATGACAAAAAGATAAGATAAAAATATTTATTTTATCAGTATAAAACTCACTCATCAAATACCCCAAAACTTAATCTTTTGTTTGTCCTCAAGGAAAACACATAAACTTCAAAATTCGAACAATGAGTGAGTGATGAGTTGTTTTCGACTTTTGAAGCATTCCTCAAGGATCTAAAATGTGCAACCAAGGAAAATATCATAATCCCAAGGTTATGTAAAACTTTTATTCAGATATAACATATGGTTTACTCTTGAATCCCAAGTGTGTGCGTGTAGTAGTCTTATGACATTAGACTTTTTGCATTCAAATAAATTTATGTAATCAAATATTTAAAGCAAATCTTTAGATATATGCATTTGAGACTTCATAAGCTTATTTTTCATGTCATTCTCCACTAATGTAGACTAATCATAACATTTAAGATCATATGAACTTTCATTAGGCTTGTAATGTATGGCATAGGTTAAAGGTGGATGAAATGATATAAATAAAAGCTCAATTCACTCTTCAACATACATGATCATTTAAAGCCTCTCAAATACTTTTGATATTATAATGTGAATTTTATCTCCAACCTTTTCATCATCCTTATGTTATTTGCTCATACTATTTTTTTTAATTTAAACACCCCCAAACTTATTTATTTAGGGAGTATTAACTCTCTTTTTTCTTCATTTTCTTTTTCAAACTTCTACCATCCGCCCCTAAACTATAGCTTTTCAAATGATCATTCCTGTGAGTGAAAGGTAAGAGTTAAAAATATTTTTATTTAAAGACTAGATAATAATATAGGTGTACAAGAAAGGATAAATATAGGCTCAAAATAGGTTGTTAGGGATAGCATAACATATAGGTTGGTTTGAAAAACTCAAACGATTCCAACAATGCCTAATTCATTTATTAAATGGAGAGTAGTCTAGGATTTTACCTTAAGTGACAATCAACTAAGTTCTAGACTCTCATGAGATCACTCAGCATATCTGAACCACATAAATCTTATCTGAATAAAAAATTAGTCAAATGTACAAGATTAAGTGCTCAGGATATTAAGATTCTCAAGTAAAACATAAGTTACATTAGAGTTCAAGTTCACACATAACACTCAGAACTGATCTATTTTCCAAAGGTTAAAAGCATTTTAAACCATTTTCATCATTGGTGTTAGCTTTGCCTAATCCCAAAACATTACTCAATATATATATATATATATATATATATATATATATATATATATATATATATATGAAATCTAGGTGCTAGAACCTATATAGAGATAGGAGGCTAGGCACCCACGCCCTTTTTTTTTTAAGATGAACAAACACAAAACAAATAACAAAGATTGAAATAGATATTACCTGAAAGGAGATCTAGGAAAAGATGAACCTTCAGCAAGCTAAATAGAAAATAAAAATTTATTAAATCAAATAAAATGAGTTACAGATGAAGATCCAAGTCCAGTTTGCGTTTTCTGTAGTTTTATGTTGTCCAATCTATTTGAGTTATTGTTGGATCAAGTACATGAATAAATGTTTGTAATGCATCAATCAGCTCGTCAGCATTTGAAGCCGAGATGAAAATCCGTCATGCTAAGTGTGAGATAAACCTTTGTTTCACAGCTTGATCAAGAAAAGACAATAAACCATAAAAAAATTGTTAACATTTAACAAACCTATGGGTTTATGGTGGATATTTAGTTGTGCCCAGGAGACTATTTGAAAATTTTCTTCCAAAGTACCAAAATCACCTTGTAAGGCAATGAAGGCATTAACATTGCTCATCATTCTATCAATACGCTCATGCATGGAGGACACCCTAAATTCTTCCCCAATTATTTTTTCTATGATGTTTAATGCAGCTAGAGCTGTAGGAATAATATCTAAAACTTGGCATCCTCTTAGATATGCAGATCCAGACACACTCCCCATTAACTCTCGACAACCTCCACCATAAACTAAATGAATTTTTCTCTTGGCTAGTACCATATCCAAAGTTTGTGCTACTTTCACATACTCTCCATTTTTTCCAGAACTGTGGTGCGTACTGTCGCAGGTACACCCAAATTGATACCTTACCTCAAAACTAACCTGTAGTAGTGGGAGTAAGGGTCAATCCCACAGAGACTAGAATTACCTTATGTGATTGAGAAAGGGGGGATTGATAATTGCAAATAAAACCAAGTAAACAATAACGAAAGTAATTAAGAGAGAGTGATTAATGATAAAGACGTTGGTTTCGGTTGATATCTACCGTCAAGGGATTGCATTGATCATTGACAACATAATCAATCTATAATTGAATATCTATCATTGGGTTTCTAACCCTGTTCCTCCTAAAGTCTAGTAAATTAATGACAATCGCACCAATTAAACCCTAATTAACAAGCAATCCTTTAGCACATCGGTAAAGCATAACTTATTAACCGCATGAAGAACTAGAGAAACTGACAAAGTTAAAAAAATATAAACACATTGGCTATATTTAATTTAGTTAATTATTCATCATAGGTTCAAAGATTCATAATCCAAAATCCTCAAACCTATTTGCCTCATGAATCACAGAATTGAAGACTTTGTTCAAAACATAATTCATCGGTAGATTAAGACAGATAATATACTAGTAGGCCTCCTAGCAATCATATGAATAATCATTGAGAAGAAGAACAGATAAATAATCAATACTCAATTCAAATTGAAATAATAAAATCAAATCCACATCTCACAATGCATGAAGATCCCTTGAGGTTTCAATCTACCTTAACCAACTAAAAAGAACTAGCCACGCAGGGCCATAAGAAAATCAAAAGAAGAATTGAAGAATGTAACTAAGAACTTGGATGAAGGATTGAATGAATTCTTTGCTTGATTTCCTCCCCTTTTATAAATTAACTCCTCCTAATCGAAGTAGGAATGTATCTAGGTCAAATCCCAGCCCATCGGGCTTCAATTGGAGTTGAAAAACCCTAAAAATCATGAATTTCAAAGACGGGGCGCCACAGCGCCCTGGGCCAGCGCCGCAGCGTTCAACTTCAGACGTGCTCAGGCGCCGTGGCGCGCTGGGGTAAGCGTCGTGGCACTCCTGTCTGGATAGCTCAGCGCGGCGGCACAGCGGTGATCTCTTGTGAGTGCTGCAGTTCCCAGAATATTCTAAATTTTGCCAAAGTGACGAACACAAAAGTTTTAGCTCTATGTCTCTTCTTTCCATAGCCACTGGAATCACCTCAATCGGAGTCCAAATGAGTGAGATATGTCTCAATTAGTGACGAAGGGTTAGAAATCAACATTTTTCTATAATTTTCTCTCTATTTTCCTCTTCTTTCCTTCTTTATTATTCCTAAAACATAAAACACAAAACTCAATTAATTCATATTTATTTCCTACTTAAATTAAATAAAAACTAACTAAAATAGTGCTAACAACATGCTTAAATTACAATATGTCAAATACCCCCACACTTACTCTTTTGCTTGTCCTCAAGTAAACATTATTTCATGTGAACAATATTCAAAATATGATACGAGTGAATGGCTTACCAATGCGCTGCCTTATAGTAAAAATTTTATGCTCTTAAAAGAAATTTCAGAAAATGATCATGTGCAAAATTTAATTCAAGTGCAATTTATGATTTTATTCTCTAAAAATCCTGTGTGTGTGTGTGTGTGTGTGTCTTTAAATGATTTAATTTTCTTTTACCTAAATGAGTCTATATATTTTAAGAATTAGAGCATAGATCTCTATTTAAGATTTTCATAGGCTTATTTTTCATGCTACTCTCCACTAATGTAGGCTAACACTACTTCTTAGGATCAAAAGGATTAAATTCAGCTTGTAATGTGGCTAGGTTATGGGGTGAGATATAAGATATAGTTTGAAGCTCAATCACCCAACACCACATGATTAAATTTAATCTATTTGAGCTAATTCTCAAGACTGGGAAATTTTTCCTCCACACTTATTTCCTTACTTTACTGCATTCTACTTTTCCTTGATTCTCTATTTCTTCTCTTTCAATCACTGAATAGACTTTCATTAGTCTTTTGAGACCTTTTCTTTTCTTTTGATTTTTTCTTTTCTTTTGTCCTTGCTCCACCCTTCCACCATTTTATTAATGTTGATCTACAAAACAAGCATTCAGAAATTAATCATGGAGTGAGTAAATCAGGTAAAAAAATATAAAGATATTAATCACAAAATTTGGCATTGGCTATTTTGTGGGTATAGAATAAAATGTTAATTAAGCTCAAAATAGAGGTTCTAAGGATATTTACTTGCTTGGGTTAAGCTTGAAAGGCTCAATCTCATCAAAAAATTGAATAAATCATCTCCTAATTATTAGTATCAGCTTAGAATTTCGCCTCAAGTAGCATTTAAATAAGTTCTAGAAATTTTAATGAGATCATAAAATATTTTTGAGTTATATAATCTTTTTCTAAGTAAAAGACAAATTAAATATCCAAAATTACTGTGCAAAAGAATTTCAGGATTTTTAGAAAATAGGTAATAATAAATTGAAAAGAAATTAAAATTACACATAATTATGACTTTCCTACGTCTCTCAAGAGCTATAAGCAATTTAAACAGTTATATCATTGGCTATTGGTTCAGTTAACACAAACTCATAGATTGAGATAAAGTTCACATGCTCACCCTGTTTAATAACTAGAATAAAAGTGCAAAGATCATAGAAACTTACTGTAGTACACAGTAAAGTAAATAGTGCACAAATATTAGTTATTATACAGTCATCCAACTGAATCATAAAGTGACCCCCCCACACTTAAGATTTTACATTGTCTTGAATGTAGAATAGAAAAGCGTAAAATAAGAAAGACAAGTAATAAAAAGATGAGGGTCCATTGAAACGTCCTTGATTAGTTATCATCATCCATCTCATCCTGATCAGGTGCAGGCCTAAAGGGCAGCTTAGGAGGTTCCAAGAATGCTATAAGAAGGTTCAGGGCATGGGCCAGCTGGCTGAAGCAAGCATTGTTGTGCTGTGCTATGGAGTATTGGTAGAGAGCTATGTCATTCATCTAATGAGTGAGGACCTCTGTTCGCTCCCAAAGATCTTCAATAGTGTGCTGGGCACTAGGTGGAGCTGAACTGCTACCAGGTTCCTCTGTAATTATAGGCTGAATGCCTAACTCTTCTTCTGCTTCTTCCTCCTGTCCCTTATATTTCTGAATGTCTGCGTAGGAAATAGGTTTCATTGGTTGAATGAGAGCTTCAATAGAATCCTAGCTAACTCCAGCTTTTCCATATAGACCAGTGATTAAATTGGGGGCAAAAAGGGATCCGCTTCTAGAACGAATGCAGCCAAGTATCTGTCTGTGGATGAGTTTTCCCACGTCAATGGAAAAACCTTTAAGTATAGCAAAAATCAGAATGGCTCTGTCCCTCCTGACCTGACTTATATTCAAGCTGGGCATGAATCGTGCTACCACGAAATAGTACCAAACTTTAGCCACTTTATTCATGTCTGCCCTGCCAAAATACAGTGGCTGCCCATTGCTATCCAACTTCCAGGAAGCCCCTCTGTAGCAAAGAGTGGATATAATCTCTTCAAAGTCTATGTCTAATTGGATGAAAGCAGAGTACTCATCATCTTTAATGTCAGGCAGAGAGTAGAATTCATTGATAGCATGAGGATTAAAATTAACCATCTTGCCTCTAACCCGTGCTTTATGGCATTCATGGACTATAGCATTAGAGTAAAACTCCTGTACCACAGGAATGATTCCTGGTTCGGGGCTCTGGAAGAAAATCTCCCAATGCCTGTGGAGGATATTGTCTCTAAGAAGAAACCTAATGGTGATAACGAAACCCCTCTCAAGAACGATTGGTTTATGAACCACCACCTTACTATGGTGTTGATAGACTTCTTCACTCACAAATGTCGTGCTATCAAATGCTGGAGGGTCTTCTGCTCTGTTCTTCCTATTTGAGAGGCCTAATTTTGAAGTTTTTGGAGCCATTACACTTAACAAAATCACTGGGGCGTTTTATCAAACACCTGGTATGCACTTTTATAATGCAAGCAGAATGGGTGGTAGATTCCCAAAGTCGAGTTCAAATGCAGTGCAAGCTAGTAGCAATGAAGTATGGAGATTAACTTCAGCAAGATAAACAAAGAAAACCGTACCCAATTTAGCTTGATTTGTGGCTGGAAAGTGCAAGATCAAAAGTGCTTTAGAACCCTAGAAAGTTGTCATTGAATCCAACCCAAAAACTGAAAGAATTTTTTAATCCTGCAAAAGAAGATGAAAAACCACTCAATTTGATCAAATAAACGTAATGGGAGGTTTAGATGGTTGATTGGCTGTAAGAAACTAGGATTTGGGGTGAGGGAAAGTGAAAAAACATGGGTAGGGTGTGAAGAGGCCGTGGGCCTCTTATAGAGAGCGTCGCGGTGCTCTCTACTGAAACGCGAGGTGCCGCGATGCTCACCCAATCTGGGTTCTAAGCGTCGCAGCGCTACCCGACCTGGGTTCAGAGCGCCACGGCGCTCACTCAATCTGGGCGATGGGCGCCGTAATGCTCGGTTTGGGCGCCGCGGCACTTGTGTGTCCGCTGTTCTGCCAATTTTTTTTTTTCGAAAATAAAGAGAAATTAAAATATGAACAGAAAAATAAGAAGAAGAAGAATGGTTGTTGGTTGCCTCCCAACCAGCGTCCTTGTTTTACGTCGTTGGCTCGACATAAACTAAAAAAATCAAGGAGGGTCTTGAAGAGTTGTCCATTGTGATTCCTCTTGCTGAAATCCTTCATAGTAAGGTTTGAGCCTATGCTCGTTGACTTTGAAGCTATTTTGGTTATCCATGCTTTTTATTTCAACTGCACCATGAGGAAAAATATCAGTAACAATAAATGGTCCCTCCCATCTAGAACGAAATTTACCTAGAAACAATCGAAGCCTAGAATTATAAAGGAGGACTTTCTGTCCTTTGGTAAACTCCTTGCGTGAAATCATACGATCATGTAGGAGTTTAGTTTTGGCCTTATAAATATTTGCGTTTTCATAGGCCTCGTTTCTAATTTCCTCTAATTACTGAAGTTGTAATTTCCTGCATTCTTCACTTTCTTCCACATTCATGTTAAATTTCATTATGGCCCAAAATTATTTATGTTCCAATTCAACTGGTAGATGACAAGTTTTTCTAAATACTAACCTGTATGGAGACATACCAATTGGGGTCTTATAGGCTATTCTGTATGCCTATAGAGCATCATCTAATTTGAGACTCCAATCCCTGCGGTTGGGATTTATTATCTTACTAATGATATTTTTGATTTCTTTGTTGGATACCTCAGCTTACCCATTGGTCTGGGGGTAGTATGCAGTTGACAATTTATGAGTAACATTATATTTCTTTAATAGGGCTTCAATAGTCCTATTGCAAAAATGTGTTATCCTGTCACTTATCAAAGCTCTTGGAATCCTAAATCTTGAAAAAATATGGGATTTAATGAAATCTGCAACCACTTTAGAATCAGCAGTCTTGGTGGGTTTAGATTCCACCCACTTTGAGACATAATCCACAGCCAGCAAAATATAATTATATCCATATGACAAAGGAAAAGGTCCCATGAAATCAATGCCCCAAACATAAAAAAAGTTCACAAAATAATACTGGTGCTTGAGGCCTCTCATTTTTTCTAGATATATTACATGTTTTCTAACAGTTAGTACATGACTTACAAAAACGGTATGAATCTTTGAATAGAGTAGGCCAGTAAAAACCGCAGTCCAATACTTTCTTTGCTGTCCTCTTTGCTCCAAAGTGTCCTCCACATGCATAAGAATGGCAAAAAGTTAGAATTGATAAAACTTCAGAATCAGGAATACACGTTCTTATAATTTGATCTGACCATTGCTTCCAAAGGTAAGGATCATCCCATATGTAATATTTGGCATCACTCTTGATCCTATTTCTAGCTGCCCTAGTCAAAAGAGGAGGTAACTGATTAGTAGCCAAATAATTTACAATATTTGCATACCATGGCATATGAATTGAAATTGAGAATAAATTTTCATCTGGGAATTATTCTTCAATTTTCAATTTTTCTTCCACATGTATCAGGCGGCTTAGGTGATCTG
The DNA here is from genome assembly GCA_037074535.1 of Gleditsia sinensis. Taxonomy (NCBI): domain Eukaryota; kingdom Viridiplantae; phylum Streptophyta; class Magnoliopsida; order Fabales; family Fabaceae; genus Gleditsia; species Gleditsia sinensis. The sequence continues at coordinate 21,093,373 of CM073468.1, read as the reverse complement.
CTACTTTATTTTCAGACCCTTTCTTGTCTTTAATTTCTAAATCAAATTCTGTAAGCAGTAGCACCCATCTGATTATCCTAGGTTTAGCCTCTTTTGTCATCACCAAGTACCTCAAAGCTGCATGATCAGTAAAAATAATAATTTTAGTACATATTAAATATGATCTAAATTTTTCTAATGGAAAGACTACAGCTAAGAGTTCTTTTTCAGTGATGGTATAGTTCTTCTGGGCATCATTCAATATTCTGGAGGCATAATATATCACATGGATGTGTTTCCAACTCTTTGGCCAAGTACTACTCCAATTGCATGATCACTAGCATTACACATAAGTTCAAAAGGGATGTTCCAGTCTGGTGCTTGGAGCTGAAATCAAAGACTCTTTCAATTTGTCAAAAGCTTCCCTGCATTCTTCATCAAATTCAAAAGAGACATCTTTTTGAAGCAATTTGCACATAGGTGCTGCTTTCTTGGACAAGTCTTTTATGAATCTTCTATAAAAACCTGCATGGCCAAGAAAAGAACGAACTTTCCGCACACAAGTGGGATAAATTAGAGTTTGTATAATATCAATTTTTGCTTTATCTACCTCTATTCCTCTTTTTGAGACAACATAGCCTAAAACTATACCTTGTTCAACCATAAAATGACACTTTTCAGAATTTAAAACAAGGTTAATTTCTTGACATCTTTTCAAAATTAGTGAAAGGTTATACAAACAATCATCGAATTAATTCCCATAAATTGAAAAATCATCCATAAATACCTCAATGAATTTTTCAAGGTAATTTGAGAATATGCTAACCATACACCTTTAAAAAGTAGCAAGGGCATTACAAAGCCCAAATGGCATGCGCCTATATGCGAATGTCCTAAATGGACAAGTGAAGGTTGTCTTTTCCTGGTCTTCAAGAGCAATTGCAATTTGAAAATAGCCTGAATAACCATCAAGAAAACAGTAGTAAGGTTTACCAAATAATCTTTCAAGCATTTAATCAATAAAAGGTAAAGGAAAATGGTCTTTTTGGGTTACAGAATTTAATTTTCTATAATCTATTCAAACCCTCCACCCATTTTGAATCCGGGTGGGTACCAATTCCTCCTTTTGATTTTTTATCACAGTTATTCTTGTTTTCTTGGGAACCACTTGCACTGGACTCACCCAATGACTGTCTGAAATATGATATATTACTCCAACCTCCAACAATTTAAGAATTTCTTTCTTCACTACATCCATCATAGGTGGATTTAGCCTTCTTTGGGGCTGTCTAGATGGTTTAGCTCCTTCTTCCATCAATATTCTGTGCATACATGTAGAAGGGCTTATTCCTTTAAGATCAGCTATGGTCCAACCTATTGCAGTTTTGTGTTCTTTAAGAACTTGGATTAGTTTTGCCTCTTGATCAGCTTTAATCTTGTTGGAGATAATAACAGGAAGTGTTTCTCCCTCTTCCAAGAATACATATTTGAGATGATCAGGGAGTGGCTTCATTTCAGGAGTAGGAGCTTGCACAACAGAAGGTAGAAGAGAAGTATCAGAAATTGGTAATTCTATATAAGAAACATTATCTGTTGGTGGTCCTTCTGAAAAACCATTTAGTGCAGCCAGTTCCTCTTTTGTTTCTTCATCCAATTCTATCTTACCATCATCTTCTTCTATGGATTTGCTCACAATCATTTCCAATTTATCCTGTCCATCTAATTCAAACACATCATATGCTAGGGAATCAAAGATATTTATAGAATAAACAGGAGTATCATCACCTGGGTGTTTCATGGCTTCATACATATTAATTTTATTACTTCACCATCAAATTCCATAGTGAGTGTGCCATTGTGAACATCTATCCTAGTTTTTGAGGTTTTCAAAAATGGTCTCCCTAATAATATTGGGGATGTAGAATCCCCATTTTCCATGTCAAGTACATAAAAGTCTGCAGGGAAAACCAAATCATCTACATGTACCAAGACATCCTTAATTACTCCCTTAAGGTATGCAGTGGACCTGTCAGCTAATTGAATGACCACATTAGTAGAGTTCAATGGTCCTAATTTCAAGGAAGCATATATAGAATATGGCATGACATTTATGGAGGCTCCTAAATCCAACATAGCTTTTTCAACATGAGTATCCCCAATTTTACATGGAATAGTAAACATACCTAGATCCTTGCATTTAGTGGGGAGTTTTGTTTGTATCATGGCAGATATGTTCTGACTCATTTGAACCTTTTCAAACCCATTCAATTTTTGCTTTCTTTTTTAGTACATAATTCTTTCAAGAACTTTGCATATCTTGGTACCTGCTTAATAGCATCTAGGAGGGGAATATTAAATTCACATTTTCTAAAGATGCCATACAGTTCAGAAGTTTTCTCATTTAGCCTATTCTCTTTAAAAGCTTATGGAAAAGGAGGCACTACTTCATAATCTAAATTAGAAGGAGACTTACCTGTAGGTGCTTCATTCCCCTTAATTGATTTTTCAGTTTTCTTAGGAGAAGAGGGTACTAGTGGACTTTCAATTTCCTTACCATTCCTTAAAACAATTGCACTAGCATTTTCTTTAGGATTCACCACAGTTTGAGAAGGTAACTTACCTGAGTTCTGAGCATCCAATCGACTCACTGTAATTGCTAACTGACCTATTTGAGTTGTCAGGTTCTGAATGCTAGCTCTTGTCTCTTGCTGAAATTAATGAGAATTATGTACAAGAGTTTTCACAATATCTTCCAATGGATTACTTACCTGGTGATCTTAGGATGCATTCTATCTAAGATAATAGGCTTGCTGATTTTGTTGAAAATTTTGTTCTGCAGGCCTATTTTGTGCATTCCCATAGCTGAAATTGGGATGATCCTTCCATCCAGGATTGTATGTATTAGCATAAGGATCATACCTCTTTGGTTGGTCAGGAAAACCTCCTACAGCATTCGCTTGTTCTGTGGATTCTTCTTGAAGTGTAGGACACATGTCAGTTGGGTGCCCTGTGGCTGAACATATTCCACATACTTTAACTTGCTGTAGTGTATCTGCAGCCATTTGACGCACAAGAGAAGTAAGTTCAGATATTTGATTCTGAAGAGAAGAAGTACTTACCTCATGGGCATGCCTAATAGGAGGATCATGCCTAATGCCAAATTGTTGAAAATTGGCAGCCATATTTGATATTAGGATTCTGGTTGCTTCAGGAGTTTTATCTACTAGTGCTCCTCCACTAGCTGCATCTATCATGCTTCTATCTCCCTGCAAAAGACCTTCATAAAAATATTGGATTAGTAGCTGGTCACTAATCTGATAATGTGGGTAGCTTACACAAAGCTTTTAAACCCTCTCCCAATATTCATAAAGTGTTTCTTCATGCAATTGCCTAATGCCGCATATTTCTTTCCTGATAGTAGCGGTTCTAGATGCAGGAAAATAATGTTCTAAAAAAATTCTCTTCATCTCATTCCAGGTAGTGATAGTACCAGAGGGCAAATAATACAACCAATCTTTGGCTGAATCTCTTAATGAAAAAGGAAAAGCCCTGAGTTTTATTTATTCCTCAGTTACTCCAGGGGGGTTTCATACTGGTACATACCACATAAAATTCCTTCAAATATTTATGCGGGTCTTCACCTGTAAGACCATAAAAATTAGGTAAGAGATGAATTAATCCAGATTTCAACTCCAAATTAACATTGTCATCAAGATTAGAAAAAGTAATGTATAAGGGTTGCTGATGCAAATTTGGAGCTGCAAGCTCCTTCAGAGTGGGGTGCCTCGCCATGATTACTTCCTCCTTGTCTTGATCAATGTCCTCTTGAAGTTCTCTTTTGTGCCTGTATACAGATTTTTCAATATCTGGATTGAACTCTAAATTTTGAGAATTAGAAGAACAAGTCACAGGCATAATTCAAAATAAAATCACAAAAAGTAATAAACGCAGTCCCTGGCAACGGCACTAAATTTTGGTGCATACTGTCGCAGGTACACCCAAATTGATACCTTACCTCAAAACTAACCTATAGTAGTGGGAGTAAGGGTCGATCCCACAGAGACTAGAATTACCTTATGTGATTGAGAAATGGGGGATTGATAATTGAAAATAAAACCAAGTAAACAATAGCGAAAGTAATTAAGAGAGTGATTAATGATAAAGACATTAGTTTTGGTTTATATCTACCGTCAAGGGATTGCATTGATCATTGACAACATAATCAATCTATAATTGAATATCTATCCTTGGGTTTCTAACTCTGTTCCTCCTTAAGTTTAGTAAATTAATGACAATCGCACAAATTAAACCCTAATTAACAAGCATTCCTTTAGCACATTGGTAAAGCATAACTTATTAATCGCATGAAGAACTAGAGAAACTGACAGAGCTAAACAAATATAAACACATCAGCTATATTTAATTTAGTTAATTATTCATCATAGGTTCAAAGATTCATAATCCAAAATCCTCAAACCTATTTGTCTCATGAATCACAGAATTGAAGACTTTGTTTAAAACATAATTCAGCGGTAGATTAAGATAGATAATATACTAGTAGACCTCCTAGCAATCATATGAATAATCATTGAGAAGAAGAACAGATAAATAATCAATACTCAATTCAAATTGAAATAATAAAAGCAAATCTACATCTCACAATGCATAAAGATCCTTTGAGGTTTCAATCTACCTTAACCAACTAAAAAGCACTAGCCATGCAGGGCCATAAGAAAATAAAAAGAAGAATTGAAGAATGTAACTAAGAACTTGGATGAAGGATTGAATGAATTCTCTACTTGCTTTCCTTCCCTTTTATAAATTAACTCCTCTTAATCGAAGTAGAAATGTATCTAGGTCAAATCCCAGCCCATCGGGCTTCAATTGGAGTTGAAAAACCCTACAAATTGTGAATTTACCGACCTGGTGCGGTGGCTGGCACCGCGGTGCTCACCTTTGGACATGCTTTGGCGCCGCGGCACGCTGGGGTAAGCGTCGCGACGCTCCTGTCTGGGCAACTCAGTGCCGCGGCCCCCAAAATATTTTGGATTTTGCCAAAGTGCTGAACACAAAAATTGTAGCTATATGTCTCTTCTTTCCAAAGCCATTGGAATCACCTCAATCGGAATCCAAATGAGTGAGATATGCCTCAATTAGTGACGAAGGGTCAGAAATCAGCATTTTTCTATAATTTTCTCTCTATTTTCCTCTTCTTTCCTTCTTTATTATTCCTAAAACATAAAACACAAAACTCAATTAATTCATATCTATTTCCTACTTAAATTAAATATAAAAAAACTAATTAAAATGATGCTAACAACATGCTTAAATTACAGCATGTCAGATTGGAACCACAAAAAACACAAATATTTTGAAAGTAACGAACTGTGATTCCTTCCATATTTGCACTCACCTTAATTTTGAGTATGAAGATGAAGATAATGAAGTTTGCATTTATAAAATTCAGATAAGGACATACTTGTAATAGCTATGTGAATAGGCTGGTGGCATAATTTCAATAGCTATGTGAGTAGGCTGAAGAATGTTACTTAAATTAAAGGTGAAAAATTCAAAAATGACGACACGTATGCATATATACAGTAGTTGTGATTGTGACTCACATTTTCCTCTAGTTTTACGTTCAGTAACGGTTTAAACACCTTCTATGGGTCGAGGATATGCTTCCCATCAAATTTTCTTATAAATTGGCAAACATGATATTTTAACGTCAGATTTTCAAGACTATACTGTTTCTATTCTTTTTTTAAAATGGGGCCATAAACCAACAATCCCGATATGTACAAATCCATTAGGATGTGTCTCAAAAGACATTGGATGAAAGTCATAATCCAATGACTCTTTACTCAAGCCATCCTCAATGAACTTAATTTTGTCTTCTTGATTTACAGACACCCAACCCAAAGAACAGCAACGTTTGTTACAAGTTTCACGTCCACATTTGTAACAAACACACATTCATTTAACTCTACGCTTTTTATCAAAGTTGTTTTTTCCTAAACTAGGTATGTAAAAGATGAAACCATTTTAAAACTTACCTGATAATTGTACCTTAGTTTCAATTAGCCAACAAGTATCAGCAGACATCCTCATGTTCATCAACAACCTTAATCTTTCAGCCCGTGCTTTATAAATTTTTATCAATGCATTGGGTGGAAGAGAAGGAAAATGGTTTTTCAAATTTTTGAGTATGTCTTCCATTCTTGACTCAAATTTTTTTGTGAAAGAGAAAAAGCAATAAAGGCAAGAAAACAATAGAAATTCACAAGAAGATAACATTGAGGAAACAAATTAATGCAAGTTAAATAAAGAAAGATCTTACCTAGATAGCGTGCGCAGTAACCTTTAACAACAGAAGCAAATCAATCCTGATATATAGGATCACGTGAAGGTGTCTCCTCTATCTCGGGCTTATGTAATTCCAAAAATGCTTTCAATCTTTGACCATTAATTTTAAACACATCACCATTCTTGGGATTTTCTATCTCCATTGCACCATGTGGATAAACAATCCAAACAATAAATGGGCCTGACCAACGAGAACGTAGCTTTCCTGGGAATAAATACAAACAAGAGTTATATAAAATGACCTTTTGACCTGCATTAAGTGATTTTCTTAAAATATGTTTGTCATGAAAAACTTTCATTCGATCCTTATACAATTTTGCACTTTCGTATGCATCATTTCTTATTTCTTCCAGTTCATTGAGTGGAAGCTTCTTGTGAGAACCTGCTTTATCAAGAGTAAAGTTAAATTGTTTGATGGCCCAATAAGCTTTATGCTCTATTTCAACAGGTAAATGACAAGCATTTCCATACACAAGTCGGTAAATGAGACATTCTAATAAGGGTTTTCAAAGCAGTACGATAAGCCCATAAAGCATCAGAAAGTTTCAAAGACCAATCTTTCTTATTTGGGTTAATCGTTTTTTCCAAAATGTTTTTAACTTCCCTATTTAAAATCTCAACTTGACCACTAGTCTGTGGGTGGTATGGGATAGAAAATTTGTGTGTGATGCCATATTTTCTCATTAACTGCTCAAATTGCCTGTTACAAAAATGTTTCCCCCCATCACTAATGATAGCTCGTGGTGTGCCAAACCTCGAAAAAATGTTTTCTTTTAAGAATTTCACCACAATATTGTGATCATTTGTTTTACATGCAACAGCCTCTACCCATTTTGACACATAATCCACAGCAACAAGGATGTATAAATTGCCAAAAGAATTAGGAAAAGGGCCCATGAAATCAACTCCCCAGATATCAAATATCTCAACAATAAGAATAGGAGTCAGAGGAATCATATTCCTGCGTGAGATATTGCTCAAATTTTGACAATGTTAACAAAAACTACAGTACAAATCGGCATCTTTAAACAATGATGGCCAATAAAAGCCACATTGCAAAATCTTTGTAGCAGTTTTTTTAGCACTAAAATGACCTCCACAAGCATGATCATGAAAAAAATGAATAACACTAGATTACTCACTCTCAGGAACACATCTCCTAATGATTTGATCAGGGCAGTACTTAAACAAGTATAGATCTTCCCAAAAAAATTTTTTTTTACTTCAACTAAAAATTTTACCCGATCTTGCTTACTCCAATGTGTAGGCATTTGACCTGTGATAAGATAATTAGCAATGTCAACAAACCAAGGTAATTGAGAAATAGAAATGAGTTGCTCATCTGGAAATGAGTCTTTGATAGGCAAGTTATTGTCACCCGATTTAACTATCAGTCTAGACAAGTGATTAGCCACAATATTTTCAAATCCTTTCATATCCCGAATTTCTAAATCAAATTTTTGCAATAACAATATCCATCTTATCAAACGTGTTTTAGCATCTTTCTGAGAAAGAAAATACTTAAGTGCAGTATGATTTATAAAGACTACAACCTTAGATCCTAATAAATAAGATCTAAACTTGTCTAAAGAAAATACCATAGCTAGTAACTCTTTTTCTGTCATAGAATAACTCAATTGAGTATCATTAAGAGTTTTACTAGCATAGTATATCACATAAGGAAAATTATCAAGACGTTGACCCAAAACGGCTCCAATTGTATAATTAGAAGCATCACACATGATTTCAAGTGGAAGATTTCAATCAGGTGGTCTAATGATAGATGCAAAGGTGAGTAAGAATTTGAGATTCTTAAAAGCTTGACAGCACTATTCATCAAAGATAAAAGATGCATATTTGGTAAGTAACTACACAAAGGTGTGGAGATTTTGTTAAATTTTTTATGAATCTGCGATAAAACCTTGCATGGCCTAAAAAATGTACATCTTTCACTATCAGATGAGGTGAAAGATTGAAAATCAATTCAATTTTGGTTCTATCTATCTCAATACCTTGATGTAACATAACATGCCCCAAAACAATTCCTTTTTTAACCATAAAATGGCATTTTTCCTAGTTCAAAATAATGTTCTTTTCTTTACACCTAATTAAGATTAATCTTAAATGGTGTAGACATTCCTTAAAATTAGACCCATGCACAAAAAAATCATCAATAAATACTTCTAAAAATTGCTCTACCATGTTAGAAAATATGCTTGTCATGCAACACTAAAATGTGGCAGGTGCATTGCACAATCCAAATGGCATTCTACGATAGGCAAAGGTTCCAAATAAACAAATGAAAGTAGTCTTCTCTTGATCTTCAGGTGCAATGGGAATTTGATTATAACCAGAGTATCCATCAAGAAAGCAGTAATACGCATATCCAGCTAACCTTTCTAGCATTTGTTCTATAAAGGGAAGTAAAAAATGGTCTTTCTTTGTAATAGCATTCAACTTACAGTAGTCAATACAAACACGTCACCCAGTTTGTATTCTAGTAGGAATTAATTTATTATCCTCATTCTTGACTACAGTAATGCCAAATTTCTTAGAGATTACCTGAACAAGACTAACCTATGTACTATCAGAAATTAGGTAAATGACACCCATATCAAGAAGCTTAATCACTTTATCTCTCACAACCTCTTTTATATTTGGATTCAGGCATCTTTGTGGCTCTTCTAGAACATTTTTGGCCCTTTTACTGTCTGAATTTTTTGACCACTTGAACATGAAAGTTGTACCCAATTGTGTTAACTACCCACCTACCAAATTTCATACATATTGAATATGTACTTTCTAAGATACGGCCCAAATACTGCAGTAAAGTTGGGCTGGACTACAAACAGCAAACATATTCTCAACATTGGGTGCTTTACCTTGAATCTTTATGTTTTAGTTCTTTTGAAAATGTGATCATAAATCAAGAATAAATTTGTGCATATATCCATTAGGATGCGTCTCTGGATTCAATATGATAATACTCCTTACTCATCTATATTCAATAAATTTGTTTTATCTGCTTCATTTATAGACATCATTCTCAAAGAACCACAATTTAGCTCTGATTCATCCAATTTAGTCTATTTTTTTATTTTTCTCTCCATTTGTAAAAATACACAAAACTAAAAACAAATAAGGGATATATATGCTTAATTATAGCAAAAAGATAAGATGAAAATATTTATTTTATCAGTATAAAACGCACTCATCATTTGGTCCTGCAGCTCCGTGATCAACTAGGTGTCATACTCTCTAGGTGAATTTATATTGTTTTCAAGGCTCACAGTGTTTAAATTATTATATATCTGTAATCTAGAGTATGCTCTGAACGCCATAAGTAAGATCCCTGCTTCTACTATAATATATATGAATATAGACCTGACATGTGTGTTTGGATATACTAAAAAATTTGTGAACATATATGATTATCCCTATCATGTGATTTAATTGGAGCATATATGTATTAAATTAAAAGTAAAGTTATTTACTATTCGTGACAATCGCGTTCCAATAAAATGGGGGTGTGACATGAAAATTTAAACATATAATCTTTTACATATTACCCAAACTTCTCACAACTTAAAATTACATATATTTGAACCATAGATATATGAGATATGCTATTGACATACATTTTACTCTTGATAAATATGTTACTCTACTAAATCATCATTTTTTTAAGACTAAAAGTAATGGCAAAGTGTAACACCAACATAACACTGATGAAAACTAAAAGTAAAAGGATTATTTTGAGATTTTTTAAAAAAAGATTAAAAACTAAAGATTATGCGTTCATAAATTTGTTGTTGTTCCTAATCTGTCACTTGGGGGATTGTTTTCATTTGTTTGACATTCAAACTAGTCTTTTTATCAAGATACCTAATCATATCAAATCTTTTAAAATGATTTTTTTGTTATTAATAAAATCATAATAAGGATAAATTATTCCAATATTATCGGTCAAAGCGACATAGACATGTCTTTTTAGTCTCACACTCACATTTGTTAAGTCCACGACACTTACGTCTGACACTCTAGTATAAGAATTAGCATAAAGACGGAGTCTACTAAGAAGTGAGCTGAGACTAATTCAAAAGACAGGACGTTAGGAGAATTTTTTTGAGGAGGCTTGACCACCAACTTATGTTTGACACTTTAACATAAGAATTATTGTAGAGACATAATCTACTAAGTGAACAAAGGTTAACCCAAAAGATTGGATGCTAGGATAATTTTCTTAAGGAGGATTGACCCCCATCAGGAGCTCTTCTGACATGAGGAGAATAAAACCCAAACAGCATGCGTGATTATAAAAATCTTATCAAATCACTTTTGCCAGTTGTATCAGTTTATAGTGATTTAAAATTTTAAATTAATCAAAAACTTCGTTTGATACCTTCAGACCCTCGAGCAACTCTCCCTTCGTCCTCTTCGTCAAGTTTATACATTCCTACTCCTCAATTCAGCGATCACTACCAGCAACCATACGCATTGTTTCAAGGATAACGCCATTGCAGAACATCACTGGCATAATGCCCATGACACTCATCCTCGCCTGGAGGCTGGAGCTTAATTAAGGGGCGTCATTGAAGCACTCAAACGTGAAATTTCATGTTGGACTTTGGTTTCTGATTTAACTTTGTAACAGAAGACTAGGGTTTTTTGTGGAACCAGAATTAAAAAAAGTAGGGTTTCACAATGGTGATCATGGAGGTTAGGCTGTATTTTTTCCACTTTCTCGGTTTCTCCTATTTTCTTGCCATTACCATAGCACAATCCTAATTGCAACCACAATTTAAAGCTTTGTTCCTTCACCCAAAAAAAAAAAAAAAAAAGCCTTGTTCTGAACATAATAACGAAACGGGCAAAAAAAGAGCTAATTCATGAATACAATCTTATCAAACAGATTGAGAGGCGAAGAAGGAAGCCTTTAAAGAAAATAGTAGCAAATATGTACTATGAGCGCGGCAAACTCGAAGTTAAATTCTTACCCAATGAATTAATAACTCACATGACATTAATATTAATTTTTAAATTTGAGATATGCATGCTTAATGTCAAGGGTTTAAGACCTACTTCCATCCCTTTCCTCACTCTCTACTTCCGGGCCTTGAGAATTCGTTTGTGACCCAAAAAAGAAAGAAAGAAAGAAAGAAATCCTCAACTAAGAAATTCCACCAATCTTTGATAAAAACGCAACGCTAGGCATATTCTCAACTCAGAGATGCAAAATAGAACGCAAATCCTCTGGGCAAACTAGTTGTAAACGAACTTAATTTAATCTCTGTACCTTCATCACAGAATTGGGGTTTGCGCTGCTGAACTGATTTCCGTCCTCAGCTAAAATTAATGTTGCAGTTTACAATGCAACCTTAATTTAAAATCATGTAAAATTAAGAATGTTCCATAAATCCATTCACCATCAATCTTACCTCAATTTGAACAAAATTTGAACTTGAGAAGTTTGACTAAAATGATCAATAATACTTGATTATTACTGTTTATTTTGCATACTTTTGGCAAAGACGATTAACTCGATATATACTATTTGAAAGGATAACTATCTAATAAATTAAATGGTATAAAAGTATCCACTAAACAACATTAAGTTTGAAGCTTTTGCATTTATTACGGTTATAGATTAGTTTCAAAACATACAGAAAAAAAAAATGTGGAGCTGCTGTCCAACCAACCATATATAAGTCAAACTCTAGGGTGCATAATTAATGCTCTATAAACCTAAGTTTTTACGTCATTTAATTGATTTTTATAAAATATTTGTCGTAGAGACATGTTTTTTTTAAAGTTAAATAAATTAATTTATAATTTATTTAATTTATTTATAAATTTATTTTATTAAAATAAAAATATTTTATATATAAATTTATTTAAATAACTTACAACTTATTTAAATTAATTAAAAATTTAAAAATTATACACTACTTTAAATAATATATAATTTTTAAATTTTAAATTAACTTATCAGTTTTTTTATTAAATATAATTTTTATTTTAATTACTCAATTTAAATTTTATAATCAATACTTAATACTTTATTTTTAAAAATATATTAAGACAAAGTAAAGAGTGTATTTTTAAAATTATTTAAAGAGATAAAATTTAATTTTGATTAATACATAAACTAATTTTAAAATATTTTTATAATAAGAAAAAAGACATTCCAATTCTCTCTCTCTCGTATTGGCATTTTTATTACATAAATTATCGTGAACATCAACGTCTTTAGCAAGCATCATCTTAGACAAATCTAATAAAAATAATGAGAAACATTGTTAGCAATATAATAATAATGCATCGTGATCATCTTTTAGAAATCCGAGCCAATATTGAGGAACACACATTAGTAAAATATATTTAAGTCGTGGTCGTTTCGTCTAATCATGTCAACTTCTATCATATTGACTAAACACAAAAGCTTACGAGTGCTAAGAGTTGACATTTAACACATAATGCTATCTATTTGTCACTTGAATAGACTATCCACATGTTCTTCTCTCCTAATTTTAAGAAATTTTCAAATCCGAATGTCGAGCTTTGTAGTTGAATTTTTTTTCTTATAAAATATATCAGCATTATGGTGTAAAATCTGATTTTTAAGGGTATTTAATATACCGTAATATTTTTTATTTTTAAAAAAAATATGTTTTTTTTAGGTTATGTTTAACAAAAATAGCTGATAAGTTAATTGAAAGTTAAAAAGTTAACTGAAAGCTGAAAAATTAATTTTTAACTGAAAACTGTTAGCTGATAGTTGAAAGTTGTTAAATTAATTTATTGAATTAGAAGTGTTTGGTAAAATTAACTATTGAATTAACTGATAAGTGTAAAATGACATAAAAGTACATACTTATATAAAATTTATCATTTTTTGTTAGTAATTATATTTCATTATGTAATTTCAAAAAATACAAGAATATAATTTGTTAGTTTTAATTTTTTTTCTCTTTTACTCTATGATTATTTTTTATCAATATTCTAATAATATAAACTCACCCACTTTTAAGAAGTGTCGCTTGATTAATAGAAGAAAAGTGCACACACAAAATTTGAAAATCAATCAATTGCGTCAAGGGTCATGAGTATAATAGTGTTGGAATTTCAATAAAATAACAAAGATAAAAAAAGAATAAAATTATAAAAACTATAAGTTAATAGCTATAAGCTACTCAGAGTAGCGTATGATAAAATGCTATAAGCTACCTAAATAAATTCGTTTACCAAACACCTCTAATTTAATCAAACAAGCTTATAAGCTAGTCAAATACGCTATAAGCTAACTTATTGGACTTGCCAAACACACTCTAAATATTTATCTGAAAATATTTTATTACTATGTTTAGTTATAATAAATTTTTTTTGAAAATTGTAATATTTTTCAAAAATGTTCTTATTTATGTTAAGATGAGAGAGAGAAAGTAAGTGCAAAAATGACAGAAAAAAAAATAAAAAAATAATGAGAAAAAAAGTAAGAGAAAAAGAGATGAGAGATAAAGTATAGGTGAGAGAGAGAGAGAGATGTGTAAGAGAGAGATAAAAGAAAAAAATGACAAAATAAAGGACATTTTTTTTATATTTAAAAAAGATTTCTATAGTATGGGAAATTTAGATTCTCACCTCCCCTATATGAAAAACTTTTGGTGGGAATCCTTATACAAAATCATTCTCAAGAATCCAGTTTCTGAAAATTCTGTTTTAAAATTCAGAAACCACTACAACAAAAGTAGGTTTTAGCGACAGAATTTTAACGACGGTTAGAAAAAACCGTCTCTAACACATAAAATAACGACGGTTTTGAAAACCGTGGTTATTTAGCGACGGTTATTAAAAAAACCGTCGCTAAATAAATTTAACGACGGTTTTTAAAAAACCGTCTCTATTTAACAACGGTTTTTCAAACAATTGTCGTTAAATATTGTTAATTTTTGCTATTTTTTAAAATTTTCAACTTTTAGCGACGGTTTTCAGAAAACCGTCGTTATTTAGCGACGGTTTTCTGAAAACCGTCGTTAAAAATTGTTATTTATGCTTACATTTTAAATCTGTCAGTTTTTAGCGACGATTTTTAAAAACCGTCACTAAAAATATTAATTCTGGCGCGTTTTTAACTACAATTTTTAGAAAACCGTCGTTAAAAATTATAATTTGAATGTTAATTTTGGCGCGTTTGTAACGACGGTTTTCTAAAAACCGTCGCTAAAAATTGTTATTTGAATGTTAATTCTGGCGCGTTTTTAACGACGGCTTTTAAAAAACCGTCGTTAAATACTCTAATTTTTCTATAAATCTCACACATCTTCCCCCCATTTTTCACTCTCATCTTCCCTCCTTTATTTTTCATTTAGAGAAGGTTTCTCCTTTCGATTAGGCTATTAGATTTGTTGTAAAGAATGCTTCTTTTTTTATTTTGTCTCTATTTTTTTCACGAAGAAGCAACAATGATATAAGTTTTTATGAATAATACTTCTCCCTCATCTTCTCTCTATTTAAATATCAGTTGTAATTCTAAAGTTTAGTTAATTTTTTATTGTTGAATTTTTCTTTTATGGATATTATTATTATTGGAGATACAATTATAAGAATTTTAAAAAATATTAAAATAAACTAACAATCTATAAGCGAAAGGCAAAAGGTGTAGCTTAATCTCTGTCCATGGTTAAAGAATTGACTATTTAATTTCGTTCTAAAAAAAAGTGTTTAACGACGGTTTTTAAACCGTCGTTAAAGCAAAAGATAGGTTTAGCGACGGTTTAAAACCGTCGCTAAAAAACCGTAGCTAAAACGGCGTCACACAAAAAAATTTAACGACGGTTCTAAAACCGTCGTTAAATATGGTTTAACGACGGAATACCCACGGTTTTCAAAACCGTCGTTAAATTATCGATTCTACGACGGTTTTTGTAACCGTCGTTAAAGGTTTTAGCGACGGTTAAAACCGTCGTTAAATCCCATTTTTCTTGTAGTGAACCAAACATGACAATTATACTTTCTCAAATTCAATTTCTCAAGAATCCAAAAAAAAATTCCTCTACCAAACACTCCCTTAACGTCTTCACAGATTTTATAGTATCCAAGATCTTCCTTGCACAAAGGGGGAAGATAAAGTGCTCCTTGTGCATATTATTTCCTTTGTCATTCTTATGCACCATTTTAACTTTCCCAATATGGCTATTAGTGATGAGACTTGCGAGTAGATGGTTACATGGTTTTTTCTGTCAAATGGGGTTTCAATTTGCTTGCTGATTTTGCTTCCAATTAAAACAAGTAGCCTTATCAAATTTCTCGCTGAAATATGCTGTCGCGCATGTTCTTCAGTACGAGATTTTGCTCCTAGAGATCAGAAAAAAAAAATTGTTTCTTTTAAGCCAATAACTTTATAATTTAAATAATAAGTACATTTGAGTTGAGTAATTGAAAATTAATTTTTATAATATTAGAAATTTACAAAAGAATATTTATAAAAAAAATAATCTCAATACTCCGAATGGGATTAGTTTTATATAAAAAAAAATTATCAAAATACTTCCGTTAAGGTCTAAAAAAACTGGTTCTTTTAAGCCATCTAATCATATTTTTTTATTAGAGGAAGTGGTGTTTGATAAGTTTACATATATTTCAATTAATTTAATTTTTTAGAGGGATTAAAGCCAAACCCAAGGGAAAAAAAGTAATATTCTCATTTTCGTTGTAAGTCATTTCTTCATCTCCAATGAAAAGCGAGCTTTAGAGTGTAGCTGATGATGCATTTACCAGGAAAAAAAATTATAAGCTTTTATTGTTAGAAATTATCTTGTTGGAGAGTGACTAAGTTTCGTAATTTCATTAATCAAATATGCTTCTTTCATGAAGTTTAACCATACTTTAAAAGGAACGTGGTTTCAAGAATTATTTGAAGAAACACCAAATTGATCATTATATTAGTTCCCAAATCGTGAAATATGGTTATATAGCGCCTAATTGTGATTGTGCAAAATTAGTTATGTAAAAGTCACCGTAAATTCCAAATGAATCCTAAGCCTCAAACATATTAATCTCAAGATGCCACCTGAAATCGTTAGTATGACTTTAAAAACGATAGTAGGACATAAACGATTAATTTCATTTGCAACATTACTTTTATATATATAAGTAATGGTGGAATTATTTTTTACACACGAAGCGAATATTTGAAATTAAGACCTTCTGTGTTACCTATACGCACATTTCTCAGCACTAGTGACTATATCAAGTGGTTTATATAAAAGTGGTATAATTTGTAGTTAGTAGGTAATGTTCCAAAGCTATTCACCACAAAAAAAGGAGCTATTCGTGACTTCTTTATTTTTGAAATATAAATAAAAGTAAAATACTATTTTAATATTTGAAAAATACTGATACCATCATTTTAGTTTTTTTAAAGATATTTTTCATTATTTTAGTCCTAAATCAATTTTTAAAAAATACATCGTTTTAATCTTCAACTCTCAGCAAATTGAGACTAACTTCATCTCAAATTTTACAGAAAAAATGATATGTTTTGTTTTCAAATAGGTTTTAACGATTCACGTTAATAACTCGTATTGCATATTATATAAAGTTAGTTTACACAGACAACTTTGTTAATATTTTTTTAATATATTGACATCATGGTTTTATTAGGATGATATATATTTTTTTCAAAAAATTGAGATTAAAAAGACTAAATTAATGACATTTGTATTTTTTAGAGACCAAAATAATGGCTTCCTAAGAAATAAAAAAAATTTGATACGTACGTTAAAGATACTATCTGTGTATCTCAATACTTTCAGAAGAATGTGATATTAATTAATATGTTCAACTATTATATATTGAATCATAAGTTATTTTTCTGTTCTTTCTTGAACATTTTAGATAAGTTACTCTAATTAAAACTTATTAAAAAAAGGTTTACATACAATTCCTTAAATATTTTGAAATTATATTATTAATTAATATTAAGATAGACAAAAAAAAGTACAAACTAATTAATGAAGTTCATCGCTCACAACTTTCATCTCTTGTTTAGTTCTTCTCCCAGTAAACAGTTGCTTTAATATAAACTACTACAATTATGTAATCTTAATATATACTCATAACTCTACAGTTAACTAATAAAACCGGTAATCTGATCTAAGACAAAAAAATAATAATACTGAATATATAATATGCATTGATTTTTATTTAACTAGGTCAATAAAAATAGTTGTCTATATTGATCTTGAATTTTTCATACATTTGTTATCAATACATATAAGGCTCTAATTAAAACTCCTAGTAAATTAATGTTTCAACAATTAACTAATTATTTTTGTACATTAATTAAGTACTTTAACTCAAGACTATGGTGATTTTTTTTGGGTTGTACAAATAAGGGTATTTTCTGACTAATTTGTGCATTATCCAAAACTAAATCTCTCCTCGAGTAATTTTAAGAGCACATCCTCCATATTGACCTGATGTATTTAAAATAAAAGTCCACGAGTTGCTGTCTTTAGAAATTAAAGTAATTGTCATCAACTACAATACAGTTGCCAGCTAGACAAAACCAATATTTATATTGGTTACTACATGGAGGCATAGAAAACTGAATCTATATCTACTACAAATTACTCAAACCTTTCAGCACTGGAGCAGAACTATAGTGCCTAACTGACTAAGCTTTAAATGTTTGTATAGAAGAGTGAGAACTGACTGAGAATTGCATGTGGAATCAGAATATTGCATCTGTTAATTATGTATGTTAGATCCTAGATTTGGAAAGTTGCTTGTAAGTTGGACGAGCAAAGGTGTGGAGGGTATGAAGGGAAGAAGCCAAGCAAGCATGTGATTCATGTTGATTATAGATTAGAAAGAAAGTAAAGTGTGGACAGATGAAGAAGACCACTAGCTATTGGGTCATCATGTGTTTTTATACCTAGTTTCCTTCATCCCCAAATTAGGATCACATTAAAGTTAGACAAAAATAAGATAAAAAATAAAGAGATTTTGAAGATAAAGATGATACTGATACGTGAGAGAGATAAAGTTACAGATAATTATTAAGCAATAGGTGGCTCAATATGAGGAAACCTCAAATGGGTAGAAAAAATTAAAAGGGATAGATTTGGGTACCACTCCTCTCTTTTTTCACTATACTAGGTACTATAGAAGATTTGGCTACATCACTTGTACTAAAAGCATGTCCCGGTTGTCAATTTAAAAGTGATCGCTTTAGAGCCTATTTTGGTTTTCTTATTTTCTATTTCGATGAAAATTGAAAACAAAATAGGTAACCAAAAAAAATGTTTGGGATTCTAAATTTCTCGAAAATATTTTCTGAAATGAGTCGAAAACAATGGTTCATGAAAGACATATATAAGAAATAAAACCAAAATGTTTTTTTATGAAAAATACCTTATTTTAGTCCTCAATGTCAAGTCTAATAGGCTAACAAAGTTGTACAATAAACTAACTACGTCTATTGTTGAACTTCTGCTGTTGATATGGACCATTGAAACCCAACTAAAAGCAAAATACATCATTTTAAAAAAAAAAATTTAGGGTCAACTTTATATAAATTGAGACTAATTTTATCTCCAATTTTATTGAAAGTATATATATGTTTTTCTTCTTTTTAGATTCTAATAGTCTACATTAGCAACTAATATTTAATGTTGGACAAAGTTAGTTTGTGTGAATGACTCCGTTAACTTACTCCTTTTTAACAAACTTGATGTTGGCGATTAAAATGATAACAAATATATTTGAAACAATAAACTAATAATATCAATATCTTTTAGCCAAGGACCAAAATTACAATTAACTTTTCTAATTACTTTGAGTGATAGCAATTTTATAAATTTATTGATTTTAATTTATTTTTGTATATATCTGTCATTTATTTATATGGTCTTTAGGTTTATTGGGTTTGAAAATAGAAACAAAACAAAATTTTTATTTTGCGAATCAAATACATTTTCTAATTAATAAAACTTGAAAGTGAAAAAAAATATAAAAGATAAAAATAGAGAATAAAAAAATTCCTGGAAGCAAATAACCTTAACCTTTTAATTATCTAAAATTTTAAAAAACTATTTTTATAATTGAAATATAATAACTAATATTGCTATATATATATATATATATATATATATATATATATATATATATATATATATATATATATATATATATATATATATATATATATATATATATATATATATATATATATATATCTATCTCTCTCTCTGAATATCTTATAAATAAACCTTTAAATACTTTAGAAGATAAATTGTTCATTATAAGCAAGCACGTGGAAGAAAAGAAAGAAGAAATTGCAGTTAGCTGCTCATCTACACACTTTACAGCGTCTTTTTTTCCTTTACAAAATTTGGGTGTGTGTCTTGAGTTTATGGCTTTATTGTGACTTCTTAGGCCCAATAAGAGGATATTTGTTGGTTTGTCGTAAATGGATAAAACGGTGCAGTGGAGGAAGCCTTATCAGCTTATGTACTTTCGAGACATTTCAACAACACACTCCAAATAATGTCCAAAAAAAAAAAAAAAACCACACACTCCAAAAGCTTGTATGACACAGTTTCATGACTCAAATGAATGGCCTAGAAACAACCAGCTTGAAGCTTTACCTGATCTGCTCGTAATCTCTAACAATACATCACACCGTTTTTCTTTTTATTTTCAAAATGATTATAAAATAACTTGCGAACTTGGAATTTTAAATTTAATAATTGAACTTTTTTGTAATATTGATGATTTAATGAACTTGTAAAAAATTATTATAAAAAGTGATAGTTTCAATATTTTAAATAAAATTAATATTATATTTCAAAAGATATTAAAATATTTATTAAAAAATTAAAAAATAATTTCAATATTTTACATAAAATTAGTTATATATTTAAAAAGATATTAAAATAATTATATATAAAAATAAATAAATAAAATTTCAACTCTTAATTTCAAAGTACCATCCAAGGTACACGGTAGAAGTTCTCCACTTCTAATTAAGACCTTTCCTTTGACATGGACAATAATAGAGAGAGGGCCTAGCCATTAAAGGCCCTTCAATGAATCTGCAAAAGTTAGCAGACTTCAGGTACTATGAATTCTTCACCCAAAAGGAAACCAAATGCATTCAATTCTCTTCAAGAGACTCAACTATGCAAAATCATAAGGCTCAACCCGGCACCTTGACAGTCAAAGGCAAACACAAGACACCTCTCTCTCTCTCTCTCATATCTACCACCTTCCCACTACATAACATAAATGGGAAAGAAAAAATATTGAAATAACTCCACTTGCTTATGACTATCTGCAATATTTCTTAGCACACCAAACCTTTTATTAGTAAATATAAAAAAGTGTTTAACAATAATGTTCAAGTTAATGGGCAATCCTGTTTAAGAGTTAATTAGCTTTCACACACACTGAGATTCTCGAAGTGGTTAAGCATACTTTATAAAAGTACCCTTAGTTAACCTTTGCGTTTAAACTTTGTGATCTATAAAATACATTGTGTTTATCTATTTAGTAAACTAATTTCATGCATGAATCCTACTTCATTTTGTTATGCCTATTTGTGTTATCTATATGATATATAGATGAGCAAACTTTTTATCAGCAAAAGAAGAAGAAGAAGAGCTTTAAACTCATGCCATAGATTATTGGATAGTATTAGAAAAAATTACATAATTTTATTCACAAAACTTATATTACAAAAGCCACTCAAAAACACACTCCTTGCAAGCTCCTATAAACACAAAACAGAGGGAGAGAGGGAGAGAAGCGAGAACTATTCATATTGCTTTAATTTTCATTATTGGTTTTTTCGATCCTTTCTTTCTTTCTTCCCTCTCTCTTTTAACACATAACATCCTTGAGAAGCTTGTACCTGCGCGTGGTGGGTCGCGGCGAGGGTGCGCCGGTGGAGCTCTTTCCCTTATCCGAGCCGCTCTCTTCACGATCATGATGCTGCTTGATGATCTTCTCGCCAGAATACTCAGACCGGTGGGTTAACGATCCGGTGTCTTGTCCGGACGCAGCCGATGATTTCTTCGGATAATAGGAGTTACTATGCCTTGAGTTCCTCTCTTCGCTTTGGCACCAATCGCACAGTTCAATCTCAGGCAGTTCGCCATAGTAGTTACTGCAATACCTGCAGGGGTTAATTAATCAAACTTCAAGCTTAATTCACCCATAAAATAATAAACATTAAAATATATTCTTTTTATATGCATGATATGATGAAACTGAAAGTTAACATAAATTACAGAAGGTATGATCATAAACATGATCAATATTTTGTATAGAAGA
The DNA here is from genome assembly GCA_037074535.1 of Gleditsia sinensis. Lineage (NCBI taxonomy): Eukaryota > Viridiplantae > Streptophyta > Magnoliopsida > Fabales > Fabaceae > Gleditsia > Gleditsia sinensis. Next base: position 21,071,689 of record CM073468.1, on the reverse strand, counting down.
TGGGTATCTAAGAAAGATGCAGCAGTTATTTGTATCTATCAAATTAAAGATGATTTTATGACTATAAAGATTGATATTGATGTATGTGTAAGGGGGCATGTATGTGTATGTATGAATAGATGAATGGATGTATGTTATGGCAGATGACGATGATGAAGATGATTGAGAAGGGAGAAGCCATACGAGTGCTGGAAACGACGGCGGCATTTGTTGCAGCGGAAAAGCTTGTCAGGGAAACCAACATCACCGCACATGCAGCAAACAGTTTGAAAATCCACCATTTGTTGGGTTCCCGGAACAGCAAAAATGGACTGACTTAATTAAAAATTAACCACAGATCAGAAGCAGCGAGAAAGAGGAGGCAAGTTAGAAAGAAGGGAGAGAAGCCCAGAGGGCCAAAACAAAGGAGAATATGAAGTAGAGCGAAAGAGAAGTAGAGAAAGTTAAGATGAGGAGGGGGGCGTTTATATAGAGAAATGAGAAGTGGGCTTGAGTCGGTGTATGAATCTGATATAAATATATATTTTTTAATTAAAGAAAATTACAGTGGCGAATATATACACAGGTAGACAGTAGACTACAGGTTGCCTGCAGTCGTTTTCAGTTGGGACAGGCAGATTGAGAGAGAGAGAGAGAGACTGGTGGACCTTAATCCGAGAGGAGGGGGAAAAGACAGTTGTGTCCCAAGGCCGAGCTAGCTTAATCATCATTTCCCACCTATTCTTTCTTTTCTTTTATTCAGTTTTTGTCCGTTTTGTGGCTTTTGGAAATGCCGTACAGATTGGGTAAGTTGGCCAACAGCAAGCATTAAAATTGTGATTATTTTGCCTTTGTTGATTGAAAAAAAAAAATCGGTGAATTTTTTTTACTTTTAAATATATATATTTTTAATTTAATTTTAAAAAAATTGAGCTCTCTTTAAAAATATTTTTATTTTAATTATTAATAAAAATTGAACAAAATTAATTCTTTCACTAAATTGAAAATTTATCTAAACTATATTTTCACTTAAACTATGTTAGTTCTTAGGTTGGTTAAGTAAAAAAAAAAAAGTAAACATTTATATGAGCTTTGAATTTATTAGAGCTTTGAATTTTAATTTTTGAATTTATATTATTAAACAATTTAATTTATGAATTTATTAAATATTAAACAATTTAATTATTTTTTTCTTTTATTCTTAACTTTTATAAAAAAAATACAAATGTGACACATTAAGTGATCATTTGCTATATTAAATTTATGGTAGCATATTAATTCAATTTGCTGAGTCATTATTTCTTTTTCTTTTTAACGACAAATTATTCCATTGGCTTGTTAACTTATTTTTTTATTTTATTTTGGTCATTTAACTAAAAATATTTATATAAACCCCTTAACTTTAAAAAATTTATCACTTATACCCTAAACCATAAAATCTTAAATCATGAGCTATAAATTCTAAATTCTAATTCATAAACCCTCAATCCAAATTTTAAACCCTAAACAATATATCCTTAAACCATAAAACTCAACACCGCAGACTTTAAACCCTCAACTTCAAAAAAAAAACTCAAAGCAATAAATCTTAAATCATAAACTTTAAAATTCTAAACATCAAAATTTTAAACTATACACTTTAAATTTTTAACTCTAAATAAATACCTTAAAACCTAAATTTTCAATTCTAAACCTAGAACCACAAAACCATAAAATTTTAATATTGAAACCCCAAAACCTTAAAATCCCATACCCCAAACTTCAAAACCAAAATCTCAAAAACACAAATAAAAGCCTTAAACCATAAAATTTAAAATCCCAAAAACTAAACAACAAAATCTAAAAACACCAAATCTCAAATATCAAAATTCTAACAACCAAAGCCTTAAACACAATACCCTATAACTTAAAATTCAAAATCTTACGACTCCAAGGCTCGAAACCTAAAACCCCATGCCTCAAATTAAATCGTAAAATCTAAACCCAAAAACCATAAATCCTAAATATCAAAACCCTAACCCCTAGTTTCAAATCTCAAAACTCTAAAATTCAAAGTCCTAAACCTTAAACTCCAAACATAGAAATCTAAAACCAAAAATTCGAAACCCCAAACATAAAAATCCAAAAAACAAATTCCTAAACCCCAAACATAGAAATCCAAAACCAAAACCCCAAACTCCAAACCTCAAAACCTCAAAATGTAAATCCTAAAACCCTAAAACCCTAAATCCTAACTCTAAAATCCAAAACCTTAAACTCAAAACTTTAAAACACAAAAACCTTAAACCACAAATGTAATAGCTATAAATTTAAAGAAAATTTTAAATTAAAGAAAATTTTGAATAAAAGAGAGGATTTTGAAAATGGAGATAAGAACCATTGGAAATATGTTTATTTACTACATGGGTTAAAGAATTACAAAGAAAATATGAGAATTTACGTTTCGATGCCAAAATGCAATTTCTTAAAATTTTAGGAGTCAAAATGTAAATAAAGAAAATTTGCAAGAACCTCCCTCTAAAATTAAATTTTTACAAAAAAGTTCCTTGAGATATTTTAAGAGCCTCAGCCACTCAAAGAAGGAGAAAATCTAGATTTTCTCTCTCTCTCTCTCCTCAGAATTTTCTCTCTCAAAACCCTAAAACTTTTATCTAAAATTTCAACGCTTCTGGACATCGGATTTCGACACCATCACTACCAACACCAACAGCAACGTGTAACAACCTTTTTTTTATTTATTTATTATACAATATAGAGTTCACCTACACGTCATTAATCAAAACGTACGTACAACAAACTAAACACATAAATAACTACTTATTTATTCTGGTTGACCAATTCTGGAGATATAGGTGCGGGTGGTTGCACTTTCATCGAGATCTGAACCAACTCGACCAAAAACATATTATTTGATTCTGGGATCTGCCCAACATAAAGTAACTCAATTTAACATGATATAAACCTTTAACACAAATATCTTGATCACGTACATTATTTTTGGACATGGTTCTCAGAAATTTTTTCCATATTTCCAAATTAAGAGTTCAAAGATTAATTTAAATCCTACTTCCCATATTTTATTCCTCAAAAACTTCAACACCACTAATTCTCTTGATTACATTCGTCAAAACACCATAATAGTTGAGTTTCAAATATAATAATTAATTAATTAATTAATTAATTAACTTTTCTTGTAATATGGGAAAATAATCTTGCATTTAATGCCAAATATTAATGTAGGACAATGCAGTAGAACAAACGAAAATCATAATAAAGAACGGTGCTAAAATAGAAAGTCAAAAGTTTGGACAAAACATTAGAGAGAGTTAAAATCGGTGACTATAATTCTTGAAAATCTGAAAACAAAAATTTAACTGTTATATCGGCAAAAATTGGTGGCCGCAAGGTTTGAATATATGTGCCAAAATCTACTTTTAAATCTGTTGGTATTCGGTGGAAAGATATCACATGAAAAAAAAAAATATTTCTGAGCTTATAAAAGTCTGTGAAAATCAAAGAATACATAGTTAACTGGTAGGATACAGTTAATTGCTTCAAAATAGATGTAATCAATCAACTGTAAAATAACCAGTTTAAACTAAAATTTCTCAAAATAATTAGTCGACTTAATAATAACAATAGTCGACTAGCAAAAATATTGGGAAAACAAAATAAATCATTTGATTGTCTTTCTTCAACAACTAACTTGTTTACATTTTCACCTTTTTTTGTTTTTCAATTACGCCTATCACCTACAACTTCTCTACAAGAATCAAGATATCAAGGTTTTCTCAAAGACAACAAAGACAAATTTCTGATGATATTTTAACCTTATTCTCTTTATATGCCTAATAGAGCGACTATCACAACTACTATACATATACATGCTTGCCGTCATTTTAGAAAATTTCACCTTCAATTTAGCTGATATCCACCAATCACTCACATAACTGTTTTAATTATTCCCGGTTTATTCGCATAGCTATCATAAATATGCTATTCTTTGAGTTCTATAAATGCACACGTTAATATCTTTACTTTCATACTCCAAGTTAAGATGTGTGCAGCTATGGAGGGAATCACATTTCATCAATTTTGAAATATTTGTGTATTTTGTGGTTCTAGTCCTGGAAAGGATGGAGAGTATGTGAAAACTGCACAAAACCTGGGTATGGTACTGGCTAGAAGAAAAATTCATTTAGTCTATGGTGGAGGTAATCGTGGGTTAATGGGGTGTGTGTTTATAGCTGCCCATATAGGAGGATGCCAAGTTATAGGTATTATTCCTACAGCTCTAGCTGCATCTAACATCGTAGGAAAGACAATTGGGGAAGAGTTTAGGGTAGCTTCCATGCATGAACACATGGCTAGAATGATGAGCAATGTTGATGCCTTCATTGCCTTACCAGGTGGTTTTAGTACTTTAGAAGAGATTTTTCAAATAATTTCTTGGGCATAACTGAATATGCATCACAAACCGATAGGTTTGTTAAATGTTAATCACTTCTCGATGGTCTGTTGTTTTTTCTTGATCATGCTGTGGAACAAAGGTTCATCTCACACTCAGCACGACGAATTCTCATCTCAGCTTCAAATGCTGAGGAGTTGATTGATGCTTTACAAGCATATGTTCATATACCTGATCCAACTATGGCTCAAATAGAATGGACGATAGATAACCGCAAGAAGCGCAAATTGGATTTGGATCTTCATCTTTAGATGTAGTAAAACGTAGCCATTGTTGTACTACTTTTACTTTCTTAGAGTCTACATGGATACCATCTTTACCAACCATACTCCCTTAGAGTTGGTAAAATTATCTTTGAATGTTGCTTATGATCCTCTGAACTTTTGAAATATTCTAGTATATCATCAATAAAAATAAACTGATCCAGGGATGACCTAATTAGTATTCATTAAATCTATGAATGCAACTAGGACGTTTGTCAAATTAAATGACATCACCAAGAACTCATAATGCCCATAATGAGTCCTAAAAGAAAATTTTCGTACATCCTCTTCTCTTATCCTTAATTAATGTTACTCATATCCTAAATCAATTTTTGGAAAAAAATTATTGAACACCTTGTAACTAGTCAAACAGGTAATTTATATGAGGTAATGAGTTTTTATTCTACACTGTCACCTTATTTAACTGTTTATAATCTATGTATAGTCATGGTGATCCATCTTTCTTTTTCAAAGATAGAACTGGAGCTCTCCAAATAAAAGTACTAAGGCATTTAAATCCCTTGTCTAACAAGTCTTGTAACTATTTTTTTTTAATTCAATCGATATCATTCTATATAGGGATATAGATACTAGTTAGGTTCTAAGGATTAAATCAATATCAAATTCTCGAATTGCCGTGGCAAGATTGTGCAGGGTTTCCTTCGCATTGTTTGTCGGATTCCTCCTTGGTGGTGCCATTTCCTACTGTGGCAAAAATAAAGTTATGCTGCTATTGAGGTGATCAAGCCCAATAGTTAGTTTCAAAAAATATTTAACAGCAGTCATAACACCACCTCGGCATATAGATAGGAAACACTAGTAATTTCTTATCTATATGAAATCACTGATCTCCTACACAGCACTACCACAACATACTCAAAATACTATAACATCGATTCAGATAACCAACCACCCACTGGCCATTTAGGATCGACCCGCTCTGATACCAATTATATAACAACCTTTTATTTATTTATTTATTATATAATATAGAGTTCACATACACGTCATTAATCAAAACGTACGTACAACAAAATCAAACACATAAATAACTACTTATTTATTCTGGTTGACCAATTCCGGAGATATAAGTGCGGGTAGTTGCACCTTCACCGGGATCTGAACCAACTCAACCACAAACATATTATTTGATTTTGGGATCTGCCCAACATAAAGTAACTCGATCCAACGTACACTAAAAGTCAGAACCATAGAAAAATCTGCATAATTAATTTTCTGAACATAATATAGAAATATAGTGAGAATTAAATCTCAGTTAGTTCAACAATAAATCATCATCAATATAGCTCATCACGTCATGTTCAGCTGTATAAACTACAGTAAATATCTTTGGTCACATGAATGCACTATATCTATGCACATGAGAATCGTACAGTAATGACATGTATAACAAGATTAATTATTTTCAGAATATCATATGATGACTATCAATTTATTCTCATATCAAGCTACCCTAGTCAGGGTGAGTATTTTCTACTCTCCGGTACGGGCTTTTCTCGCTCCGTCCGACATGGCCCACTTTCTCTTTCTTTTCTCATTAACATGATCATAACCGTTGGTAGGGCGTCTCCTACTGGTGCACCACACAGATTGCCAGGTGACCGTGCTCATTTCTTTTCTTTTTACAATGATAGCCAAAAATATGCTTTCAATAACAAGTATGTTCATCCAAATATAACTATTACTAAAAATCATTGGTAATCATGCCATGAACATAACCATTTCAAATATCACTTTATAAAATATTTCCATGTCAAAATTTCACACTTAAGATGGTAAGAAGTTCATACAATGGCTATGGCATATACTAGTCATTTATTATTTTCATTTATAAGATTCTTCTTTTTTATTAAATATTAATTTTATTTCTTTATTTTCTTGATGCAGGTTTTCATCCTATCTAACATTCTCTTACTAATCAAAGCATAACTCCCTCAATTTAACTCTGATGTAGGTGATCTTGGTGTCCATTACAAGATAAAACAATTATGCAAAACTATTATGTTGAATAGTTTAGCGAAATATTAAGAACTCAAGGTAATATTACTCCCTCAAAGTACAGGTTATTTCTTCTCGGATAGGTTCTGACCTCTACCTACTAATCTGTCCATATCTCCCTCATAAGAATTCCAAATTAAATTATTTCAGTGGCTAAAAATCCGTGACACATATAGAAATAATTTTTATGTTAATCATTTGTTTTAATTCCCTACAAAATGTTCCTAGAAATTAAAACACATAAGCTATCCTAAAATATTCTTCCCTGATTAACCAATTTCTGACCACTTCATACTAATCGGACCATATCTACCTTATACGGACTCTAAATTGTGTGATTCCAGTGGCTAAAAATCCGTCTCACATATATCTATAATTCGTATGTTAACCATTTATTTTAATTCCCTACAGAAAGCTTTCAAAAATTAAAACACAGAAGCTATCCTAAAATATTCTTCCTTGATTAACCAATTTCTGACCACTGCATACTAATCGGACCATATCTACCTCATACGGACTCCAAATTGAGTGATTCCAGTGGCTAACAATCCTTGACACATATATCTATAATTCGTATGTTAACCATTTATTTTAATTCCCTACATAAAATTATCATAAATTAAAACACAGAAGCTATTCTAACATATTCTTCCTTGATTAACCATTTTTTGACCACTGTTTACTAATCGGACCATATCTACATAATACGGACTCCAAATTGAGTGATTCCAGTGGCTAAAAATCCGTGAGACATAGATATACATTTTTTATGTTAACCATTTATTTTAATGCCTAACCTATTCTTCCCAGAATATTAAAAACAAAAGCTTAAAAGTTTGTCATCCATAGCCATACCTATGCAGAACTATCTACACTAGCCTAAGTATTCAAACATACATAATATGTAACATGATATAGCAACATCTATGACCAATCATCAAAGTTCTAAGATCAAAATCTCATTTAAATATTATAAGTTTCAAAAAATTTCTTCAAAAAGAAATATTGTTAAACTTACCTTAAGTACTTATTCCTCTAGACTTCTCCTTCCTCTTTCTTCCTTTCTTCCTCTTGTTTCCTCACTCTACCTTGCTTCTATTTTTCCCTTCCCTCACTTGGATGAAAATTCTAATGTTATAGTGGTGGGTTTTGCTTAAATAGACCACCAAATAATTCATCTTTCATGATCGTGGGTTTACCTTATCACAATTAGGATACATTTGGTTGAATTTTTGAAAAACAAACAACTTATGTTCTTATCTTTCTCTTCCTTAGTCAAGATATGCATAGTAAAAGGAGATTTGTATTTTGAAAATTATGATAATATGTTTCTAAGATAAGAGGAAAGGTCCTTTTGATTTAGGGATTCATTTCTTTTTTTTTTTTTGTCTTAATCAATTATGATAGGTTTGCCTTTTTAGGTGGCAAATTTTCAACCCTTAAATCTTCCTTGCTTAATTAAAATTATTTGTGTAGGATAATGATGTTTTGTCATAATGCTATGTATTATTATCCACTTGCTAAAATTATGAGTGTAGGATATAGATGTTTTGTCCTAATGCCATGTATTATCATACCACTTGCTAAAATTATGAATGTAGGATATCACACCACTTGCTAAATTTTTGTCTTAATGCCATGTCACCTAATCTTGATTACACCATTATTTCATCACTTTATTTTATTTTTGTTTTTATTTTTTTCTCTTGGGTTTGGGCTCATTCTTGCTCATTTTCTTTACTTTGGATAAAATTCTACCTTTCATAATGGGCTTAGTCACATTTTCATGATGTTTGGGCTACCGGTCCAATTTTTATATTCTAGTCCAAGTCTATGTTTTATTTTTTCCTTGGGCTATCCTATTAGCTTGATAAAAATTCATGTGAAGTAGAAAAACTCTATATGAATTGTCCATAGGTGAAAGCTCAATTTATGGGTGGAGATACTAAACTTAGTAACTTTAACTCTTAAATTAGGAAAAATTACCCTAATCCAATCTTCTTGAAATTTTAATACCTCTATTTACTTCACAAAAATTTATCTTCCTTACCCAAGAATTTCACCTTTCTTTAGTATATTTATTTCTAATTTTTCCTCTTAGGTTTTCTCTCTTTACCTATTTCATTAATGTTAGAACATTTCTATGCATACACGTAAGATATCTAAAAATTGTCTAATAAATTTATTTTCTTACGGGATGTTACACAACGGACTCAGGATGAAGAGTTCTACAAATCCATCTGATTGGTTTCTAGCAAATTGGCTAGAGTTTGGCCAGAAAATAGAAGAAAAAATTGCCTAAAGAGGTAATCTCTGAAACTCCTATATGTGGTTCTCAAATGTAAAAACTAACACCGTAGATTGATCCAGAAGGTTGCGAAACCTTAATATCTCAAATTTTAGGACCATCCTCCCTTGCGTGAGCCCCCACGTGCCGCTTCTTCATCGGCGAGTGACGCCCACGCGTAGCTCCCTTTGGTGGCGCGTGAAACCAAACTTTGTTGCGTTTACTTGCGTTGACCGAGCTCCTGGAGGCCAAATTTCATAAATTCGGAGTTATTTTTAAGGTTTTTAGACCTTCTGAACTCAATTTTGGAATCTATTTGGCCAAATTTGGACCAAAAACGTGGATTTTGGGGTTATCGAACTTGGTACCCTAACTTTGTGAGTAGATGATTCTTTCTATGACTTGCCCTATACTCTTCTTGATCTTTAAACATGTATTTGATTATGTTTATAAGATATTTACACTTTTATATATTTCTGAAATGCATTAAAATTATCTAAATTGCTTACAATTTGGAATATAGTTCAAGAAGAGTATAGTTTTGAAAACTGGATTTCTGAACTCATGGTATATCTGATTTCACATGTATTTATCATTAAGTGGTGAAATGAATATTTATGCACGTGATATTGATTTATAAAGCTATATGAAAGGACATGTATATGTGATAAACCCTGATTGAGAAATTTATGACAGATGAGCTATTTTGAGACTGAGATTTTGTATTATACTAAAAGCTCTGTTTTGAATTATATAGAATATGTGCATATGATAATTTTTTGGAGGAATCCTATTAGAAACACTGTCTGCTAATAGCAAGTGATGTTAGCCTTGTTGCACCTTGATACTTCAGCTAGCAGGGGTGGTGCTAGCCTTGTGTGAGGGCCAACACACGGGATATGATATGTGATGGAGAGCAGGATGCCTCATATCTGGGTGAGATTCCTATTATATGAGATGTGATTTGCCTTCGCTTGCTTTATGTTTGGGGAATTACCTATATTAGAGTCCCTTCGCGTGTCCTCTTGAATGGTGGTAGGGCAAACCTTGGCTGAGATGCTAAGTATAGTTAAATCCTACACTAACAAAGTACGGAAGATGTTGAACTTTGATATGCTGGTTCTGATATGGGATCCTCCTAACATTTTTATAAGAAATGTTTTTGATGCATATCACCATTTAATTAATGATCATATTGTACCATATATGGATACAAATATCTGAATAGATTTGAATTAAGGATATTTGAAAATACGGGTCCCATATAGTTGTACTTCTGAATTGTAATTTCTGATATGACAAATTTTAATAAATGAGTACATCCATATGTTGATCTGAGAGTTCATAGGAGGTATTATTTGCTCACTGAGTTGTTAAATTCACTACACGATATTTCAACATTTTTCAGATAAAGATACAGAGGTTGGCCCTACAGCTACGTGATTCGATATGTGTTATATTCTCTAGGTGAGGCTACGTTGCTTCCGAGGCTTGAAATATTTAAACTATTGTGTCATTGTAATCTAGAGTTTGTTCTGAATGCCATAAGCTGGATCCCTGCTTCTACTGTAATATTGTTAAGTATAGTTTGGTATGTATAATTAACTATACTGGAAACTTGTAAACGTTTGATATTTTCTGAATATGTGAGATGCAAATAAATAAGGGTAAAGTTAACTGTTAGTTATGTTATTCATGATCCATTAAATTATAGCGTGACAAGTTGCTATCAGAGCATTAGGTTTCCTTGTAGCTATCAGAGTAAAGGATTCTTTAGTATGGATATGAGCTGGACATATTTATATTTCAGGTGCTGCTGAGGAATTCTATAGGATATTAACTTTATTTCCATTCTAAGTTTACTAAAGTTCTTATTATAAGGTTTGATTGAATATTATAGTATCTTAAAAAGGTGTTTTGTTATGTATAGTCGATGATGCCGCCAAGAACTAGAGCGGTTACTAGAGAAGCTATAGATCGTGCACCTTCTATAGAGGAGTTTGCACAATCTACAATTCTAATTCAAAGAGGCCGTGGTAGAGGTCGACCTAGAGGAAGAGGCAGAGGCCGAGGGCGTGCACGGGGTATGAGAACCCTGAGACAAGATGAACAAGCCCATGTGTCTCATAGAGTTCCTGAGGAGAGAGTAGAACCCGCTCAGGAGCCACATAATAGAACAGCTGATATGATTGCTGGTATACATAGGAGTTTAGAGACATTGACTGGATTTATAATGGAACAGGGCAGAAATGATGGACATCCACCAGAAAATGCTCTTGAAGCGCAAGAACTAGGAAGAACAGCTGAGCAAGAGGACAAGTTTACAGAAATTGAGGTGTCATTACCACAATTCCTTAAGAGAAAACCTCTAAATTTTTTTGGATCAAATATTCAAGAAGACCCACAAATATTTATTGATGCTATGGAACGAGTTCTCAAAGCTTTGGAGTATTCTAGTAGAAGATCTGTTGAACTGATGTCGTTTCAACTATCAGATGTGGCCCAAATTTGGTTTAAGACACTTATACAAGGAATGATAGTTACTTTACCACCAATGGAGTGGGACAAATTTAAGGAAGCATTTATGAATCGTTTCCTGCCAATGAGTGAAAGGGACAAGAGGGTCAAAGAATTTGAAAAATTATGACAAACACTGAACATGACGGTATCCGAATATGACATCCGTTTTATCTGGTTGTCCAGATATGCACCATATCTTGTTCTTACTGAAAAAGATAGAATTAAGAGGTTTGTTTCGGGATTGATACACCCATTGTTTAAATCGGTGGGTCTTCAGATGAATCATTTTCTAACTTATTTAGCAGTTGTAGATTGTGTTAGAATGATGGAAACACAAGAGCAAGCAGATATTGAAGGTCTAAGGAGAAGAAAGAGAGAACGTGATAGTAATGTTTAGACTAGTTATAATTCTAATGTCAGAGGATCAAGATTTCAAAATTCACAGCGTTTTACTTAAACAGGATCTGGTAGCTCTAACTAGATATCAGTAAATATCAATAAGTAAAGAATGAACCAAAGAGATATGAGACTTGTTAGCCAACAGGATTCAAGATCAATTCCACCATGTCCCATTTGTGGCAAGCCTCATACTGGACAGTGTCGCAGAGAAACTGGTGCATGCTTTAAGTGTAGACAAATGAGTCATTTGATGAGAAATTGTCCACAATTATGAAGTTTTAGTCAAGTATCAGTACAACCAACTTCACCCCCTACATCTATACCAGCATGACCAAATAGAACAATTTTAATTCAAGCAAGTAGTGGTGGTACTAGTAGAGGATCAATAAGTTAAGGCCAAGAACAACCTCGAGTTTTTGCATTGATATGACAAGATACTTAGGCCTCAAATGCAGTTATGATAGGTACATTATCAGTATGTTCCCATAAAGCATATGTATTGTTCGATCCTGGTTCTACTCATTCTTATATATCACTATGCTTTATTAAGAAATTGGATAGAGATCCTGCTAGTTTACATTGTTCTTTTATGGTTGCTACTCCAATGAGAGAATTCTTATTAGTAAATGATGTGTATAAATCATGCGAGATTTTGATAGAAGATAAGGAGACTCTTGTAGATTTGATAGTTCTAGATATGGTAGACTTTGATGTGATACTAGAAATGAATTGGTTGTCATCATGTCATGCCATTCTAGACTGTCACCTTAAGGTGATTAAGTTTAACATTCCTAGAGAATATTTCTTCTTGATACAAGGAGATTGTAGTGAAGTTTCATATAACTTAATCTCAGCTTTAACAGCTCATAAGCTGTTACAAAAAGGATGCCAAGGGTATTTAACAGTAGTCAAATATGTTGATATGAAGTACACCAAGATAGAGCAAGTTCCAGTGGTTAGGAAATTTCCTGATGTGTTTCTTGATGAGTTGCCAGGGTTACCCCTAGAACGAGAAATTGAGTTCAATATTGATTTACTTCTTGGAATCAACTAATGTCTATACCCCCGTATAGAATGGCATCAACTGAGCTAAAGGAATTGAAAACCCAGTTACAAGACTTGTTAGACAAGAAATTTATACGCTCTAGTACTTCTCCTTGGGGTGCTCCTATCCTATTTGTGAAAAAGAAAGATGGATCGTTATGGCTGTGTATTGATTATAGACAGTTGAATAAGGTGACAATACGTAATAAGTATCCATTACCTCATATAGATGATCTATTTGACCAGCTACAAGATGCCCATTGTTTTTCAAAAATTGATTTGAGATTTGGGTATCATCAATTGAAGATAAAGAAGGAGGATATTTCGAAAACTGTTTTTAAGACTTGGTACGGGCACTATGAATTCTTAGTAATGCCATTTAGCTTAACAAATGCTCCAGTTGCATTCATGCATTTGATGAATAGAGTATTAAAACCTTTCCTGGATCAATTTTTTATTGTATTCATAGATGATATCCTGGTATATTCAAAGAGTTTAGAAGAGCATAAGCGACATTTAAGAATAGTTTCGCAAACCCTAAGAGAACACAAGCTGTATGCTAATTTTTTAAAATGTGAATTTTGGCTTAGTAGTGTTACTTTCTTAGGGCATATGGTTACCAAGGATGGTATTCAAGTTGATCCTAAAAAAGTAAAAGCTGTATAGCAATGGCCACGCCCTACGATAGTTATAGAGATTTGTAGTTTTCTTGGTTTGGTAGGCTATTACCGCAGATTCGTGAAAGATTTTTTAAAAATAGCTGCTCCTTTGATGAGCTTGACAAGGAAAGGAATAAATTTTGATTGGTCAGATGAATGTGAAAGATATTTCTAGAAACTCAAAGAATGTTTGACTATGGCGCCAGTATTGTCTATTCTTTCAGGTATCAGAGGATATACAGTATACTGTGATGCGTCGAGAATTGGATTAGGATGTGTGTTGATGCAAAATGGTCGAGTCATTGCATATGCATCTAGGCAGCTTAAACTACATGAGCAAAATTATCCGACTCATGACTTGGAAATGACAGCAGTCGTTTTTGCTCTCAAAATCTGGAGGCATTATCTGTATAGTGAGACATGCGAAATTTATATAGATCATAAAAGTATCAAATATATTTTTCAACAAAAAGATTTTAATTTGAGACAAAGACGATGGATGGAATTACTTAAAGATTATGACTGCATAATACTATATTATCTAGGTAAGGTCAATGTAGTGGTTGATGCATTAAGTAGGAAGTCTATGAGTAGTTTAACTCATATCACAGTGGTAAGAAAGTCGTTGGTTAAAGAAATGCATAAGTTAGAAAGTAATGGGGTAGTAATGGAAGTAAATGAGCATGGAATATTATTAGCCCATATACAGTTTCAATAATCTTTGGTCGAGAAGGTGAAAAAGGTACAGAAAGAGGATGCCTATTTATGCAAAAAATGAAGAGGTGAAAAATGGCGGTAAAGTTGAATTTACTGTAGACCCTGAAGGAATTCCAAGATTGGATAAGTGATTATGGGCACTTGATAAAGAAAAACTTAAGAAATGTTTTTTAGAGGAAGCCCCACAGATCTATGTATACCATTTATCCTGAAATTACTAAAATGTATAAAGATCTAAAAGAAATTTATTGGTGGGAAGGTATGAAAAAAGACATAGTTGATTATATTTCTCGATGCTTAACTTGCCAGCAAGTAAAAGCAGAACATCAAAGGCCTGCAGGACTACATCAGTAGATAGAGATACCTGAATGAAAATGGGAAAGAATAACTATGGATTTTGTTACGGGGCTACCGAGAACACCAAAAGGGTTTGATTCAATATGGGTGATCATTGATAGGTTGACTAAGCTAGCATATTTCCTACCAGTGAAAACCACATACAATGTAGTTCAGTATACAAATTTATATTTGAATGAAATAGTGAGACTTCATGGAGTGCTAATATCGATTATTTCTGATCGAGAATCAAAATTCATAACTCGTTTTTGGAGAGTTTTCCAAGAAGCTTTGAGCACAAATTTAAATCTCAATACTGCATTCTATCCTCAAATAGATGGATAGTTTGAGTGAACCATTTAAATATTGGAAGACATACTTCGGGCTTGTGTTTTAGATTTTCAAGGTAGTTGGGAAAGATTTCTGCCTTTAACAGAATTTACTTATAACAATAGTTATCAAGTTAGTATACAAATGGCTCATTTTGTGCATAAACCATGTCACATTTTGAAGAGCTTTAAATTTCATTAAGTGAAAAAAATATTTAACATACTTTATGATAGAAAGTGATCATTGACATTCAATGAAGCAAAAAATAATCATGAAATTATAGCATTTGCTGTCAACACCTCCTCATTGGTTCGATATAAATAAAGAATCCTGATCCTAAAGAGTTTAAGAGAGATATTGAAGAGAGAGTTAAAAATAGAGAAATGAGATAGTTACTTGATCTTAAAAAGCTTATGATGCAAATTTAGATGCATGAAAGTTATAGATTTCACCAGCAAAACTTGTCGCACCTTATGAAAGTGAGGTAAATTATGCCATTGGCTTGTATAATATGAAATAAAACACTTGAAAAATGTCTAAGAATCCAACAAGAAAATTTCTAACATTTTAAATAGTGCCATTGAGAAATTTTTTAGTAATAAAACACTTGGAATCATGGGTATAATGACGGTCAAAAAAACCGTTGTGGAATCATAGGTATAGTGTTTTAATTTTTTTTTTTAAATTCTAATACTAATTTCGTCTATTTACTAAAATTTATTATTTTACCTTATCAACTGCGCTAATATTTTAATTTTTTTAGAAACACTCTGTAATACTAACTAAATATATTTAGTAGCTTTCTTGTTTCATTGTATCAACTGTACTTCAACTCTACTATTATTAATTTATATATATTATTTAAACACATTTATTAATATAATAATTATTTTTTATTCATCTGCATCAAGTTTAATTATAATTTTTTAACACTAATTAACTTATATTTAAAACTAAATTCAATATTATTTTCTACTAAATTTATGTTATTATATATATATATATATATATATATATATATATATATATTTTAAAACCTACGTATATTTTTAAATTAGTGTTATAATTTTTTTAAATAATTTCTAATACTAACTCTGTCTATTTACTAAAATTTATTATTTTACCTCATCAACTGCACATCAATTGCTCTACTAAATTTATGTTATTATATATATTTGTTTTCAATTTTTAAAAACAACTTTATTTTTTAATAACACATTTTATTTTTAACTACGTGTATTTAGTAATTTTATATTTCAGCATTACTCAAAAAAATTTACCTCTTAAATATTTTCAATGCACATAATATATTATAATATTGAACATCATAAATATTGAAAAAGTGACACAAATTTTAAATTTTATTCATACATGTACATCACAATGTAAACTATATTTTTTTTAAATAAATATGAAGTACATAAAATATATATTATTATCGCATTTTAACATACAATATATTAAAATAAATTTTTCTAAAATAAAAATAATTAAATTGCATACCTTTAAAGTGATTCCAAAGAAACAACGCGCAAAAATCGATAGGTTACCACAAGTTCTTCACAAAAATAAATAAAAAATAATATAACAAATTTTTTTGAACATACAATATTTAAAAAAAAAATACTCAGATATAATTATATCATTATATGACATACCTTGAGTAAGAAAAAAAAACTCACAAAGCACACCATAGTACGTCAACTGATGTATTTTATAAGCAAAGACTATAAGTTAAATTGTTCGTAATGAAAATGAAAGGGAAAAACTGATTTATAGAAGGAAGCGTGGTTTAAGGATGATTTTAAAACCGTCGTTAAACCCGTTGACAATGGTTGACTAACCGTTGTGAAACCAACGCGGTTTTGATCTATAACCGTCGTTATGCTTTGGTTCAACGACGATTTTTCTCAAATCGTCGCTAAACCACATCTTTTTTGATAAACGGTCAAAATTCTGAATGTTACAAATCCACGACGGTTCAGTTCAAAATGTCATTATATAACGAAGGTTTTATTAGAACCGTCGTTATATAACGACGGTTCAGTTAAGAACGTCTTTATATAACAACGGTTTGAACTTAACCGTCGTTAAACTTCACTATTTCCTATGAACGTTTATCTCCATGACATATTATGACGGTTATAATTAAACCGTCGCTATTTAACAACAGTTAAAGGAAAATCGTAGTTAAAATAAAAATTTTAACAGCGGTTATGAAACTGGCGTTAAACCTTGATTTAACGACGGTTTTTGTTTACCGTCGTTATGTCTCCGTTGTTATTTCTGCCTTTCTTGTAATGTGAGGATCGATTTATTTTGAAGCCTTGAGGTTCCTTGACTTGAAAAGATACTTATCTAAAAGCTCATGTGCTTTATTGATGCAACCAAGTTTCTATATCTTCTAACCTTTTATTTATTCAATTATTGAAGTATCTTTCTTACTTGTTATTTCTTTGAGTTATGTATGATATTGATATTCTATTTTGTTTATTTCAATGCTCACTCTTCTAACTTTGAACCAACATGCACAAAAAGTTTTTAACTTACAAACCAAATAGTTAGTTCAATTCAGAATTAAGAGAATAATATGTATAATTTAATTATTTCTATAGTATAAACAATTTTATCACACATATGAAATGCTTAGAAGTATATATCCAATTAATAAGACATATAACATTTTACAAAAGCTATTGGATATATATTACAAGCAAACATGTTTTATAGTTAGGGTATACAACATAATTTATTATAAGATATTATATATGAATTATTATAATCATGGATAGAACATGGTAATTAAATAAGAACATTTACTAATATACTTACAACACATTTATTATCATCAAAGCTTATAATGTAGAATTATAGGGCTAACAATTACTAATATTTTTTAGTGGATTTGCTAGTATTTCTTTGTCAGTGTTGTACTTTTGGTACCTTTCATGCAAGCAACTCAACCAAGTTCTATATAAACTTTTATCCAATGGCTTTAACAAATGCCTCAAATTGCCACTGTACATTTGCACCAACAATGAATTTTTCTTTGAACAATAGTACACAATTATATTTACAATTGGCACCCAATATAAATATAATAAAGGTATTAAATTTAGGAAATGTATAAGACCATAAGTACACTAAACAAGTATAATAATTATTAACTTCACTTTTAATATCATTTGTTCTCCTTGTTGTTCCCAAATTTGTGGCCAATTCCTTTCTTTCAAGGGAGTAGTACATCAAACAACATATTCAATATAATTTACAAGATCCCTCGTGTCTTCTCTCATAGCTTAAAGGATCTCATCAGGTATGTTAATATTGATTTTTTCATTTTTTATTTCGTGTCCACTGAAATGCATTTATATGATCCCCTTCTTTTGTTAGATATGCTGCAAGAAGCTGCCAAACACGTGATGTTAGGAAAATTAATTTCATAAACAACATATGTACAAATAGAATAATATTGTTTATTCGAAGGTAAAGAACATTGGCATGCAAAATATGAATATATGCACACCTGCACTACTAAGAATGGTGTAGTTGCTTTAATTTTCAATTTTATTATATATATATATATATATGTATGTATGTATGTATGTATGTATGTATGTATGTATGTATGTATTTGTGTATGTATATACACACATATACATATGTATGTATGTATGTATAATTTATTAATCATAATTTCAAAAATTAAAAGAAAAAAAAATTTAAAGTGCCACTTATCAACAAATGATAGTATAATTCTAGTAGATACTTTAGGGTCTCTTTGGTTTCAAAGTTTTTGCTTTTTATTTTTACTGAAAATTAAAAATAACTATAAAAACACATTTATTTATCATTTTTTTATTTTTATTTTTTGAAAATATTTCTTGAATTTTTTAAAATTTTATAAACATCAAAAAGACGTTTTCAAATTTTTAATACTATAATGCACTATAGCGGTATTATTTTTGTAATGATTATGAATTCATTACAATAAGTATGAATAATGTTTTACTGTTTATATAATTATAATAGATTTAAAATCTTTTTTTTTCGTACCATTAAAATTACAAGACATCAATAGCATGTGTAGTCCATGTGCATAATTCATAAATTGTTTAAATTTTATTGCAATTTTCCTTCCCTTGGAAGTTTACAAATTAATTAAATTAGGTAAAACGGGTAAAAAGAAATAAATTTCATAACTAACATAACTTCGTTGGATAATTAAGACTATTGGTAACGTTTTTAAACAATAAGGTTGTTGTCACCAACCTTTAAGTAGAGTAGAGAGACATTGTTATACTGGGTCAACTAATTTCATGCGCTTGTAGTGATTAGAGTATACATAATATTTTAATTTTTTATTATTAAATCACTTAGTGACTTGTAATTAATATTAATATTTTAATCATTGTTTTATAATATTTAATAAAAAATATATATTAAAAGTAAGAAATAATAATAATAGTATTCATAAAAATAAAATTTTGACTTTTTAATATTATATAATGAAATAATGGATATGGGTCCTCTGAGCTGAGCATCCAAAACGCAATTTTTTGCTGTATTTTGAATTTTTTTAAAAAATTTATTTTAATAACAAGATTTATTTTAATTTAACTAAATAACTAAAATTCTTTAAAATTTAAAAATAAAGAGCTAATTTTTATTTGAATATTTAAAAAATATATTTTTAATTTAATTTTTTAAAAATATTACTTAATAATATATTTTTTGAAATTAATATTTAAAAACTAAATTGATAAAATAAAATTAAAAAAAAATAAATTGAAATTAAATATATCTTCAAAAAATTTTTTAAAAAAAATTATTTATTCTAAAGTAAAAAATAAAAAAAATTATTATTATTAAAATAATAATAATAAAATACAACAAAAAATGGCGTTTTGAATGAACGGCACCCTCTGCTGCGCTTAAGCGCAGAGGGGATCCATATCCTGAAACAACACACAAAATGTCACGTGCAAAAGTCTATACTCTCTGTTACCTTTAGCTGTCATAGGTTGCTTTTTGCCCTTCAACAATTTCAACTAAGATAAATCATATCATCCTCACATGAATACTAAAGCAAGTTCGTGCCATAATCTTAAAGTTATAAACAGATGTACGATTCTAAGTTTGTATATTATGGGACCAGCTCCCAAAAGTTACTCAACTGAAGATATGAATGATAAAGTAATTACAGCGTCACATTACAGCAAAAAGTTACTTATGCCTTGTAGGAATCTTATGCTATGCCAAAAGTTGTTAAGTGTGAGACAATTATTTAAAAAGATAGAGGTTGTTTCCCTGCAACATCTATGATAGTAGTTATGATATCTCATTTTAAAGATGTAATTTATAAGATCCATATTAGAGTTTGTTTGTCTTTTTTAATTTAATGAAAAAAATTATAAATGTTCATATATTATTATTATATAATTGATAATGTAAGTGTGATTTGAGTTTGAATGTAGTTAATTTTTCTTTTTAATACCAAAATAATAATACTATTATTTTTTGTCTTGATATGAGCATTTTTGTATATTTTAATTAGAAGATTAATTTTAGTCAAGATACTAAAAACTTCTCCTCCCCAATATGTCTTTTCGTGAATTATAACTTTTTAATAGTGCAATGACTCATCAGCTGTTAAATTTAAACTGATTACTTAAGTTATAAATTTATTAATAAAATAATAATATTACTGAGTATTGACTATTACAAAAACGTTCAAGAAGTTTGGTATAACTTGAAAGTTAATTATCCATGGCTATTTAATTTTGTGTTCATTTGGAGATCTAAAAAAATGTGCTTTTACATTTCAAAGCTTGTAACCAATTAAGAAACTACACCCCAATTTTGTATATTACTAGACCCCAAATTTCAAGGAATAAAAAAAGAAGAGAAAAGAAAATTAATGCAATAACATAAAGTCATAGTGAATAAGTTCAAGCATCCCCCGCCAGACCATCATCAGACCATGACAATATCAACATTATCATCAACAGAATATGCAATCCCTCATTTTGGGTTTCCTTAATTGTCATTTCAAACATTTTTTGCATGATCAATATTGCTATCGTTCATTACCATTTGGATGAATCGGTAATGGCGCAACATAGGAATGCTATGCGCCTATGCCACTATCACTCGTTTGACAAAGAAATTTTTTGGTTTAATTACTTAATTTTTTTTTTGGACTTAGTTTTAATTACTTAATTGGTGTCTATAGTTTCATCCAATTTCTAAATAAGTTTTTATAGTTTAAAATTTTGAAATTGACTATCTATAATTTTAATTTCTTTTAATTAGATATCTACCATTAGACTGTTATTAGAAGCCCATTAATTGATGTTGAGTTAATAGAGTAAGTAAAATTTACCTATGGTATTTAGCAAACATGTATGTATATATGGTGTCAGATAAAATGATAGCAGACTAATGCTGAGAACTTGATTTAAAAAATTGAAATTATATGGTCCTAATTCTAAACTTTTAAACTATAGGAGCTTATTAAAATTAATTGAAATGATAAGGATAATTTAGTAATTAAACCAAATTTTTTTCTTTGATTATCGTAAGAATGTTGCTTCATTATTATCGATTAGAACACCAATAATGTGATATTCTTTATAGATTCATCGTCAACCTCATTATCATTATACTAGGAGGTGAAAAACAATAAAAGAGTCCCTACACTACAAAAAATTTGGATTTCGGTGGCAATTTTGCCACCATAAAGGCGTCGCGTATATGATCGTCAATAAAGAATTTCTGTGACGACCTAATGAAGTTGCCACAAAAAGTAATATTTTCAGTGGCAACATTCTTGAACGCCATAGAAAATAACTTTTTAGTGGTGATATACGTCGCCACTAAAAGGAAAAAATTGACACCAAAACAAGAAAAGTCGCCATTAAATATTAGTAATAGTGGCGACTTTTTAGAGTCGCAGTTGAAGATGGATTATTCTGTGATGACCTATGTCGCCACTAAAACCAGTTTTAGTGGTGACTTGATTTGTGGTGGTGACGTTACAAAGTCGCCATTGAATACTAGTTTTTAATAAATCCCAAGTTTGACTTTTATGATATGTTTATTGTGGCGATTGTAGTAGGTCGCCACTAAAGATGCCATTTAGTGGCGATGTTAGTCACCACAGAAACTATTGCCACTAAATCATTTGTAATATGTTGTTGTTGGATTTCACATTTAGTGGAAACTTTCTGTCGCCACTGAAGCCTTTTTTTATTTTTATTTAAATTTGTATTAATTTTTGTAATAAAAACCTGATAGTATATAATTATTTCTAATATTTTTATTTAAATTTATATTTGCACTATTTTCTATAATAAAAACTTGATAGTATGTAATGAAATAAAAAAAATGTAGAAATTAATAAAAAAATTTCATTAACATAGATACAAATAAGATCAATCATAATTGTCATATGTAAAAATAAGAAAGATCATTTTATACAAAATAAAGCGAGTATAGATATACCGTGAGTTACATAAAGAGTACAAAACGAGGCAATTATCATACTTGCAAGGAATATGGTTGTAGCATAGATACGAACAAGATCAAACATCGTTTAAATACAATTTGATAATAGGCACGCAGCGCATGCATGTTTTGTGAAAGTAAAGCAAAAGACTAAATCCAATACAAATTTCAGATATACAGTGCATTTACAAAAATGAGGGTCTATATCATATTCTTTCTCTTCATCGATGAAGTAACACTAAGTAATCTTATTTGAAAACATTTTGATCTAGACAAAATATATTGCAATAACAGAATGCCTTTCTATTAAAGCAGCAACTTTGCAATACTATGTACAAATCAGTTGCTATTGATGATGTTGTCAATATCTTCTGGGACATGATAAGTTGAGAGAAAAAATGTGTTATGAATTTTTTGTAGGAAGATGCATCACAAGATGGATAATAATGAAACACTATTTAATGGTAAAATGTAACCCACCAGATAGATTCACGTGAGTAGCCAAAAGGCTTAGGCTTCCTTCCCTCCTTGTTCAGACCTATACTTTCCCCTGTTTTTTCTACACCTATCAATGCCTTTAATTTGTGGAGAGAAGAAATAATTTGAATTAAATAATACTTTCCATTGCAAATAAGTATTAAACTTATTTCTTCAAAGTTCCAATAAAGAAACTCAATGCAATAAACAGAACACAAGCTCTAGATAAAGCAAGTAGCCAAACAAGAAGGCAAAGAAACTACAAAATGAACAAAGAGCCACTAGTAGTTAAAACTCAAGCATATATAGGTGGAAAGAGAATTATAAATAGTGCCATGGGCAAGATTCAATAGTAGTTCTAAGCTTTTAGTATAAACACAATGCAAACCTTTCTTGCCATTTACTTTTCAACCGGTGTCAATAATACATGATACCTTATGTGCTAACTAAAATTAGACATACTTCAAGAGGAAAGTAAATTGATGTCTCAAGCCAGCAACTCCAGCCTTTTTGAATAATTCCTAATCATCTATAACCAAACAATGTTCAGATAACATATGAATACCAAGAGTGTGTGTGTGTTGATTGAATAGACATAAGATTATTTTCCATCATAATTAAGTCAAATTCTTGTCCAATTGAATTTCTTAGAATTAGATAACATAAGAAGAATTTGATAGGTATTTCCTTAGATTGATGCAAAAAAGACTATACCAATATAACTTAATCCTGATGGCAAAGTTAGGCGATATATATTATACATACTCTGTCCAAGATTTCAAAAAAACCTATATATTAAAACTTAACTTTTTCCTTCTTTCTAAACCCTATTACCTCTTTTATGGGTATGTCTTTTAAAAATATTTGGTCACCAATTGATAATTTCTAGTGCTCAACATTCATGGTCCTTATAGACTTTTGACCTGTATTGAGTTGATTGTATTTTTTTCTAATCAATTTCACTTAATCAACGACATCTTATAATAAGTCTGACCTCACTGAATCATATAACAGAAAGTTTGTAACATCTTTTACCTAAGGCTTTAAGTCATTCAATAACACATTATTATAGATAAATTCTGCTAAGGGATCTCCCACCAAACTCGAAGACATACTCTTGAAGCATGCTTTCCAAACTAAAATAATCAATTTAGGATAGTCATATTCTATCTATTGCATGTTATTTTAAATTAGATTTCAAAAGTTTAACTTTACTCAACTCATCCACTTATTAAGAGATTTATGATATTTCATATAAAACCTCAAATGAGGCCATTTGTTTACTGACCTGATAACTACTAATATGAGCAAGTTAAACTAAGGACAAATAATTTCTCTCAATTTTCATCAAAATTATATAAAGATACTTGAAGCATAACTTCTAATGCATAAAAACAACATTTAAATTTACTATAAGCTATACTATAATCTAACTAAGATCCTAAGGCTTCCTGAATAGCTATCCTAAAGCAATATATTCAATTCTTACTTACTGAATCACCAAACAATGAAAATATATCACTTGTATCTTCTTTGTACCATTATACTAGTACAATTATTAGTATATCCCATCAATATTCAAAATCTATGACTTCTTCTTAAATCTCCTTTCTCAACATAATTCACATCCTAGATACATTCTAGATACTAGACTCAATTTAGCATGGTATAAACCCTTAGCACAAATATATTAATTACTTACATTATTTTTGGACATGGTTCTCAAAATATTCTCTATATTTTCAAATAAAGAGTTCAAAGATTAATTTAAATCCTAGTTCCTATATTTTATTTCTCAAGAACTTCAACACCACTAATTCTCTTGATTACATTTGTCAAAACACCATAAGGCCATCATCTGTCTATTTCTTTCAAACTTTTCATTACTTTAACCTACTAACAACTTGGACAACATAATAACCGAGTTTCAAAGAAAAGAAATTAACCTTCCTTGTAATAAGGAAAAGAACTTTGGATTTAATGTCAATCATTAATCAAAGATGATGCAGCAGAAAAAGAGGAATACTTAATAGAGCATGTTTCCAAAATTTAAAGTCAAAAGTTTGGACAAAGTATTGAAAGAAAATTAAAATCGGTGGCTATAATTCTTGAAAATTTGTAAATAAAACCTAGCTGCTATTTCAGCAAATATCGGTGGTCGTAAGTTTTGAATATATGTGTCAAAATCTACTTTAAAGCTATTGGTATTCAATGAAAAAAAATAACACATGAAAAAATATATTTTTGAGCTTATAAAAGTCCGTGAAGAACAAAGAGAACGTAGTTAACTGGTAGGATGCAGTTGGTTGCTTCAAAACAGATGTAATCAATCTAGTGTTAAATAAACCGGTCCAAATTAAAAATTCTCAAAATAGCTCGTCGACTTAATAATATCGATAGTTGACTAGCAAGAACATTGAAAAAAACAAGATAAATAATTTGATTTTTCCTTTTCAACAATTAATTGGTTTACATCTTCACTAATTTTTTTACAATGATGCCTATCACCTATAACTTCTCTACAAGAATCAAGATATCAATGCTTCATCAAGGACAACAAGGAAAAGAAAACTTTTTGTTAATATCTTAACCTTATTCTCTTTATATACCTAATATGATCGACAATCACAATTACTGTACATATACATGCATGCCGTCATTTTTGAATTTCACCTTTAATTTATTTGATATCCATTGGCCACTCACATAACTATTGTAATTATTCTACCGGCCTATTCGCATAGCTATTGTAAGTATGCCCTTCTTTGAGTTTGATAAATGCACACGTTAGTATCTTTACCTTCATACTCAAAGTTAGGGTGTGTGTAGCTTTGGTGGGAACCGCATTCCGTCAGTTTTGAAATATCTGTGTCTTTTGTGGTTCTAGTCCTAGAAAAGATGGAGAGTATGTGAAAGCTGTACAAAACCTATGTATGGTGCTGGCTAGGAGAAAAATTTATTTAGTCTATGGTGGAGGTAACCGTGAGTTAATGGGGTGTGTGTTTACAGTTGCACGTGTAGAAAGATGTCAAGTTCTAGGTATTATTTCTACAGCTCTAGCTGCATCCAACATTATATGGAAGACAATTAGAGAAGAATTTAGGGTAGCTTCCATGCATGAGCACATGGTTAGAATGATGAGCAATGTTGATGCCTTCATTGCCTTACCAGGTGGTTTTGGTACTTTAGAGGAGATTTTTCAAATAGCCTCTTGGGTACAACTGAATATGCATCACAAACCGATAGGTTTGTTAAATGTTAATAACTTTTTTGATGGTTTGTTGTCTTTTCTTGATCAATATGTGGAACAAAGATTTATCTCACACTCAACGCAATGAATTCTCATCTCGACTTCAAATGCTGAGGAGTCGATTGATATTTTACAAGCATATGTTCATGTACCTGCTCCAATTACAGTTCAAATAGATTAGACAACAGACAACCGCAGAAAATAAAAATTGGACTTGGATCTTCATCTTTAACTATAGTAGAATGTAGCTATTGCTGTATCGCTTTTACTTTCTTAGGGTCTATTTGGATACCATCCTTGCCAAATATATTTTCTTAGAGTTTGCAAAACTATCTTTAAATCTTGCTTATGATCCTTTGAACTCTTGGAATATTCTTATATATTATCAATAAATATAATAACAATTGATCTAGGGATGGCTTAAATATTCTATTTATCAAGTGCATGAATGAAGTTGGGCATTTGTCAAACCAAATTTCATCATTAAGAACTTATAATGTCCACACCAAGTCCTAAAAGTAATTTTTTTTACAATATCCTCTTCTGTTGTCCTCAATTGATGATACCCAAATCTCAAATAAGTTTTTAAAAAAATATTGAGCACGCTATAGCTAATGAAACATATCATCTATACAAGATATTGAGTATTTATTATGCACTGCCACCTTATTCAACTGTATATAATCTATGCACAATTGCAGCGATCGTCTTTCTTTTTCACAAATAGAACAAGAACTCCCTAAGGAGAAGTACTAAGGTATATAAATCCCTTATCTAACAAATATTGCAACTGATTCTTCAATTCCTTAAGTTCAGTGGGTGCCATTCTATATAAGGTATAAACACTGGTTGGGTTCCAAGAAGTAAATCAATATCAAATTCTATTTATCGATTCAGGGTAATCCTAGAAATTCCTCAAGGAACACATTAGAGAATTCTCTAACCACTAGAACTTGATCCACATTGGGGTACTTTATATCAACATCTTTCACCATTGCCAGATATCTTTGGCACCCTTTTTGTAATAACTTATGAGCTGCTAAAGCAGATATTAGATTACTGGATACCTCACTTTGGTCTCCTTGTATCTAGAAGGATATTTTCCAGGAATATTGAATTTAATCATCTTAAAGTGACATTCCAAAATGGCATGGCATGATACCAACCAATCTATTATCAGTATCACATCAAAGTCTACCATATCTAGACAACGGGATAAAATAGATATAACATTTAGACACCGTCATATTTGATATCTCTCTCAATTCTTTAAATTCTTTGACACGCATATCCTTTTCACTTTCAAGCAAAAATTAACCCATAAATATTTTTTAAGATGTCACAACATTCAATCAATCTTATACTAAAAAATTTATCAACTTGAAATAGAAAGAAAATTAAAACCCTATAGAATCCCTCAACAGCACCTAAAGTATAAATATGTATGGCTTATATTCACACTAAAGATCCTACTAAAGAATCCTTTGCTCTTATAGCCACAGGGAAACCTAATGCTCTGATATCAACTTGTAACGCCCTTAATTTTAAGGCACGTGAAACACATACTTTACGAACATATATTTTCCAAAACATGTATAATACACTCCTTTACAAATAGGTATTCCCATGTATACACAATAAACAGACCAAATCTATAAACATTAAAGTACAGCAGAAGTAAGGATCCTATCTATGGCGTTCAGAGCATATTCTAGAGTACAAATACATTATAAATCAAAATCTATGAGCCTTAGAAGCAAAATAGGCTCACTAGAGAATATGTCGCCTAGCTGATAAGCTATCCGAAGGAAAAAGATCAAACTATGTATTCTTGTATGAAAAAATTGTAGATATCGTGTAGTGAGTTTAACAACTCAGTGAGCAGATAATATCTCCTATGACCTCTTAGGTTAATATATTAAGGTACTCATTTTTCAAAATTTGTCGCATAAAAAATACAGTTCAGAAGTACATCCATATGGGACCCGTATTTCAAATATTCTCAAAACAAAGGATATTCAGATATCCAAAACCATATACTGAACTGTATGATCATTAAACAAATATTGTTATACTTCAAAATATTTCACATGAAAGCATTAGGAGGATCACATATTAGAACCACCATATCAGAGTTCAAACCCTTCCGTACTTTGGTGGTGTATGATTTACCTATACTTAAAATATCAACTAAGGTTTGCTCTACCACCATTAAAGAGGACACGTGAAAGGACTCTAATATGGGCAATTTCTCAAGCACACAGCAAGGGAAGACAAATCACATATCATATAGTCGGCATCTCACCCAGATAGGAGGCATTCCGCTCTCCTTCATATATCATATCTTGTGTGTTGACCGTCACACGAGGCTAGCACCACCCCTGTTAGCCGAGGTGTCAAGGTGCACTAAGGTTAACATCACCTGTTGTTAGGAAACAATGTTTTCAAAAAGATTCTTCCACAAAAATCATATTTGCATATATGTCATATCGTTCAAAATAGAGGTTTTAGTATAATATAGAATTTTCAATCTCAGTACAATTTATTTGTCAGAAACTTCTCAATCAGGGTAATCACATATACATGCCCGTTTCCAAGGTAATCTTATAGCTTTACATATCAAAGCCAAATATAATTATTTTAAGCATAACAAAATTATTTTAATTAAAGGCATATTTGCATTCAACAAAACATGCATAATCATTTAAAAAGAATATTTTTTTATAGAAAAAAATTAATTTTTTATAAAAATTATGGGATATTACGTAATTAATATAATTTTAATAAAAAGGCATAGGTTTACTAAAATTACCAATTCAAGCAACCAAAAAAGAATTTAAAAACTGGATGAAGTGTTGGTACTGTTGAGAGGAGACTAAAGCAAATTTGTGGTACAATGAAGAGAAATGGGAAAACAAGTTAATTAAGAGAAGATTGAAAAAAATAATCATAGAGAGAAAATTTCATAATAGTATTTAATTATTTAAGCTACCTTAGAATATAATTTAAAGTAGTGCTAACTTATAGGCACCCTCAATAGACAAACGTCTTCTCTGGACTAAGAGCATTGACTGTTGACATATTATAACACCTAACGTACAAGCAATAAAAAAATGCAAATAACAAGATATCAGAAAGAATATAAAGGAGAAGAGACTAGAATCTTTGACTTGCTACTTACTTCTTTTCCATAAGGATTTCTCATGACAACATCATCAACAATAGGAGATTTCCTTAACTTTGCATGAGCATGTTTAAGGCATACTATGTACACCTATAATTTTTTTTTTATCAAACTTTCACTAACCAATTTTAACATTAAAAAATACAGAGAGAACTTGACATGATAAATGTGAAAAAATCCCAAGACATTAAAAAATGTTTTCAATATTAAAAATAAAAAGAAACATAAGCTTTAAATTGCTGAATCTTAACATCTGTCCCTCTAGTTGACATGAATTCCTCATATATATAGGAGCCTGCACACGTTAATCTTCACACCTTTGGATGGAACTCACTTGACCGGTTGCTAACAGAAGATCATATAAAATTTAAAATAGAGACCAAACTATGTAATTATATTTCATGTATAGGACTCAAAGTAAAGATAGAAAGAAAAACCAGAAAGCAACAAAAAGCATGCAAATAACTACTTTTTCCAAAAGCTAAAGTTGTTAGGAGAAAGCTTAGGAATGGCATTGCTTTATATCTCTCACAAAGTATACATAATTTCTTAAGATTATACTGCACTACAATCGTAGGAGATGGCAAACTCTGATTATACATTGCAAATTATACGACTTGCTTTAAAAAAGAATTGGTTGATATTTATTACACACACTAAAGCTAACAAAAGTCAACTTTTTAAATTAGGTAAGTTCCTCAGAAAATTGAAATGTCATCTTAATCATTTTATGCTACAGTACTTTAGCCCACCTAACTAGATAAAGTAATTTATTGACCTAAAGCTTACCTTCCTAAATAATTCCTTCATACCTCCACCTACAGAAATGGGATAGTATATCATTATACTATGGTCATCAACCTCACAAAAGCACAAAAGTTAAGTTATTACGAAATTCAATAAATATATTTGCAATTTTGTATATATCTAATAAAAAAATAGTCATAATTAGAATTGGAAAGCTTCATTAGGAATAGAAAAATCATAATTATAGAAAGACAGCATGCATATAATTAAGCAATAATTACATGTTTAGAGAATCTAGGAATGAATTCCTTTCAATTAATATATGGCACAAAATATGCAATACCCAAAAAGGATTAAAATTATTTATATAATTTTTTGAAAAAAATAAATTTTATAACTAATAGCTTTTTAGATACTCCCTTGGCAGTTGTCTTATTGTTTTTAGTTGATACAGTATATTTGGTATGTTTAATTGAATCAATTTTAAAATGTGGAAAGACTTGAAAAATGATTAAAATTATTTATATAATTTGTTGAAAAAATTTAAATTTGAAAATATATTAAAAATAAATGTGTCACATTGTTACCTTTCATTGGTCTCCCAGTCTGCACTTTCGTCCAATTTGATTAAGAATTTGCTCTGTGGAAAAGGTAGAGTCTTCAATAAATAGAAGAAATCCCATAAGTCATTCCTTGAAATTGCATAGTTCAAACTATTGATTCTTTGCAAAATAGTTAATTCCTATAAATTATATAACTTATTAATTATTCCCATGCCTCTCCTTATCCCATTGAAGAGGATGTATTCATGGTTATGAATGGAAACAAAAAAACATAGTGATTGAGCCTTATCCTTCTAGCATATTATTTCTAGTAAACCTTACGAGTCGACCCAATATGGTTGACAGAAGAATTTCATACATAATATGGATCAATAGTGGTAACATTTTGTAGGAAAAAGTTTAGATAAGTGTACATAATTGCCGAAACTTACCAATATAATATTCTTTATAGGTTGATAGGTGCTACCATACATTCTTATATCTATGTCTAAATTTGCAGAATAAGCGAAAGTGGTTACAACACCATAAAACATAAAGTGGTATTAATTATCAATATTGGCATTTAATTTGAATTTAACCTAAGCTAACACCTTATTTAAGTAAAGACACTTGTATGGATTTTAAGTGGTTGGCTTTTAACAAATTCTTCTAATATAATAATTCTAATGTTTATTGTGGATTATATTGTGTAAAAGTATTTAGATACTGGAAGTTGCATTCTAAGATTCATTCTTTTACTAAAATTATTCTATTCATAAATATTTATTTAAACAAATGTATTTGCATTTCACAATATAATTAATTTGCTTATTTTGGTTTTGCATAACATTGTGTAGTCATGGATATTGGGGTTCTTTGCAGTTAAGGGTTATCTGAGTTTTTCTATATTGGTTAAAGGATGTAGGTGGATTCTTGTTATATTTTATTGTGCCATAAATGTTCTGTCTTTCGCTTACTTCGGAGTAGTCAAGAGCAGAAGCAGGTGCAATTTTAAACTAAAAGTCCTTAAATAGGTGCTGAGAGGTAGAGGAAAACTTTTTACTTATATGTGTGTCACTTGGAATAGTTTCATCCATTTGGTTATTTTGGTACTTGAATAACCATATTATTCTGAGCAGAAAAGAAATGCTTACAAACATGTGTGATGCGCGAGCCTGTATGCTACAAGATTAGTTTAACATGAGCATGAACCACGTTCATGCTCTAGCTGTTCTTGTATCCACTTTTCACCATAGCAAACATGTTTCTGTAATTGACCAGGTAGTGTACTCATCCTCATTTTGTTATGTCTTGGGGCACAACCATGTCTTTTAATATCAGTTCCTAGTCAATTCAGTGTAGAGTTATGCAAAGTAAATGTTAGACATGCTACATCTTTTCCAAGATTTATCCTTTCCTCAGTACAATATAAATCAAAATCTTCGAGCTTTGGAAAGAAAATAGGCTCACCAGAGAATATATCGCATAATTAATCACCTATCTGAAGAGAAATGACCAAACTCTGTATTCTTATATGAAAAACGTGGAAATATCATGTAGTGAGTTTAACAACTAAGTGAGCAGATAATATCTCCTATGACCTCTTAGGTCAACATATAGATGTACTCATATTTTAAAATTTTTCACATAAAAAATATAGTTCGGAAGTACATCCATATGAGACTCGCATTTCAAATATTCTCAAAACAAAGGATATTCAAATATCCAAAACCATATACTGTACAAAATGATCCTTAAACAAATGTTGTTACGTATCAAAATATTTCACATGAAAATATTAGGAGGATCCCATATTAGAACCATTATATCAGAGTTCAAGCCCTTCCGTACATTTGTGGTGTAGGATTTGCCTAAACTTAGCATCTCAACTAAGATTTGCCCTACCACCATTCAAGAGGACACGAGAAGGGACTCTAATATGGACATTTTCCAAGTACACAGGAAGGGAGGGCAAATCACATATCATATAGTTGGCATATCACCCAAATAGGAGGCATCCCGCTCTCCTTCACATATCATATCTCGTGTGTTGGCCGTCACACGAGGTTAGCACCACCCCTACTAGCTGAGGTATCAAGGTGCACCAGAGCTAACACCACTTGTTGTTAGCAAATAGTGTTTTCAATAGGATTCCACCACAGAAATAATTATTTGCACATATGTCATATCGTTCAAAATAAAGGTTTCAGTATAATTCATAATTTTCAATCTTAGTATAATTTCTCTGTCAGAAACTTCCCAATCGGGGTTATCACATATAAATGCCCTTTGCCAAGGTAATCTTATAACTTTACATATCAATGCTACGTGCACAATATATTTTCTTTACCATGTGATGAGAAATATATTTATAATCACATATTCAATGAGTTCAAAAATTCATTTTCAAAACCATACTCTTATTGAACTATATGCTAGATAGTAAGCAAATCAAGTAATTTAATCTATTTAAAAGACATATAAAAGTATAAATAACTTATAAATAGAACCAATTATACATTTAAAATTCAAGAAGAGTATAGGGTAAATCATAAAAATAATTATCTATTCACAGGGTAAGGCTTTAGATTGGACAGCCTTAAAATGCACTTTTTCAATACAAATTTGACTAAATAGGCCTAAAAAACGAGTCTGGAGGGTCCAAGAATCTAGAAAATAATTCTGGGAGCTTGGTCAACGCTGGTCAACTGATGGATACTATTCACGAGACAAAAATACTATTTACATTGGTTGGAATCACTATTCATTCCTATCAGAATTACTGTTTACACCTACTAAAATTACTATTCACGCCGGTTGAAGTTACTGTTCATGATACCAAAAGTTTTCTGGTAACTATAAAATTTAATATCCTGTAGTTTATCTATCTCCTGAATCCATCTACGGTGTTAGATTTACAATTTGAGGTCTTTAAATGGGAGTTTCAGAGTTTACCTTTTTTTAAAATTTTTTACTTTCAATCTGCAGCTGATTTGAAAAATTATTCAGCCAATATCGTAATACTCTTCGTCCTAAATCCAGTGGTTTCCTTAGTTTTTAGATCGGGAGCTTGAAAGTACTTTAGATCTAGAGAGAGAAAATGGAGGAGAGAGAAAATACTATTCACTATTCATCATCGAAATTCATTTTTTTCCTTGTTTTTTTATATAAATTATAATGGAGGGATCAATTAGAAATTTTCTATTTGTTAGAGGAAGTCCTTGAAAATTTTATTATTTACATTTTAACCCCTAAAATTTTTGGAAATTACAATTTAACCCAAAGATATTAATAAATTTTCATTTTCATCCTTAAAATCTTTCAATTACATCCCTACTCCTTTATATCTTTTAATAATCCATACATAAATAAAAATTACTAAATTTTAGGGGTGTTACATTCTTTCCCCTTTAAGAAATTCAGTCCCCAAATTTCTAACCATCCTATCACAAGTAGGGAATGAAGTCAAGGCATAAATTTTAGTTATTAACCTCACTACTTAAGTTATTAGAAATATCTCTTTTGTATATCATTTTTACTTTCTAAGAAATCTTTTCACTTGAGTAATTTTGCCATATGACCTTAATCATAGGGATTTCCTTCAACCATAAGTTTTTCACTTGTCGATCAACAATAGACATTATTTTTTCCTTCATAATTAAACCAAATTCTTGTTCAATTGAATTTCTTGAAATATGATAACATGAGAAGAATCTAATAGGTACTTCCTTAGCAATGATGAAAAAAAAACTATATCAACATCACTTAATCCTGATGGCAAGACTAGGTGATATACTATTATACCTACTTTGTTCAAGATTTCAAAAGAGTTTATATACTAGAGCTTAACATTTTTCTTCTTTCCAAATCTCATTTCCTCTTTCATGGGTGAGTCCTTCAAGAATATTTGGTCATCAACTGATAATTTCTAATGCTCTACATTTATGGTCCTTATAGACTTTTGGCCTGTATTGAGTTGCTTGTATTCTTTTCCTAATCAATTTTACTTTATTAATGGCATCTTACAATAAGTCTAACCCCACTGAATCATTTAACAGAAAGTTAGTAACACCTCTTACATAAGGTTTTAAGTAATCCAATATCACTTTATTATAGACGAATTTTGCTAAGAGATCTCTCACCAAACTCGAAGACATATGCTTGAATCATGCTCTCCAAACAAGTATAATCAATTTAGGTTAGTCATATTCTATCTATTGTATGTTATTCCAAATTAGATTCTAAAAGTTTAACTTTAATCAACTCACTCACCTATTAGGGGACCTACGATATTTCATGTAAAATCTCAAATGGTGCCATTTATATATTGGCCTAATAACTACTGATATAGGCAAGTTCAACTAAGGACAAATAATTCCTCTCAACTTTCACCAAAATTATGTAAATATACCCTAAACATAACTTCTAATGCGTAAACACATAATTTAAATTTACTATCAGCTATAATATAATATAACTAAGATCCTAAAGGTTCTTGAACAGTTGTCCTGAAACAATATATTCAATTTTTTACTTGCTGACATACCAAACAACGAAAAATATTTCACTTGTATCTTCTTTTTACCATGATGCTAGTACAATTATTTCAGATCTTAGTATATCCTTATTGCCTTGATGTTATTCATATTCCCAATCTATGGCTTCTTATGAAATCTTCTTTCTCAACTATTATTCACATGTGAATTTTCAATCTCAACATAATTCATATCCTAGATACTAGACTTAACTTAGAATGGTATAAACCCTTAACACAAATACCTTGATCACTTTACATTATTTTTGGATATGATTCTTAAAATATTCTCCATTACTTTAACCTACTAACCACTTGAACACCATAATAATTGAGTTTCAAAGAAAAGAAATTAATTTTTCTTGTAATGAGGGAAAAAACCATGCATTTAATGCCAAACATTAATGAGGTAGGATTTAGTAGAATAGACGACAAATATAATAGAGAATGGTGCCAAAGGAGAAAGTTAAAAGTTTGGACAAAGCATTGAAGAAAATTAAAATTGGTAGCTGTAATTCTTAAAAAGCTGTAAACATAACTTAGCTGCTATTTCAGAAAAAATCGGTGGCTACAAGTTTTAAATATATGTGCCAAAATCTAATTCAAAGCTACTATTATTCAGTGGAAGAATATCACATGGAAAAGAAGCATTTTTGAGCTTATAAAAGTTTATGAAAATAAAGAGCATGTAGTTAGCTGGGAGGATGCAGTTGATTGCTTCAAAATAGATGTAATTGATCAACTGTATAATAAATCAATCAAATTAAAATTTTTTAAAATAACTAGTCGACTTAATAATACCAATAGTCAACTGATAAGAACATTAGAAAAAATAAGATAAATCATTTGATTGTCCCTCTTCAACAACTAATTAGTTTGTATTTTCACTCTTTCTTTTACAATAACGCCTATCACTTACAACTTCCTTACAATAATCAAAACATCAATGCTTCATCAATTACTATAAGGAAAAAAAAATTTCTGGTGATACTTAATCTTATTTTTTTTATGTGCTTAATATGAGCCACAATCACAACTACTATACATATACATGTGTGCCTTCATTTTTGAAATTTACCTTCAATTTAGCTGATATTCACCAGCCACTCACATAGCTATTGTAATTATAACCAGTCTATTCGCATAGCTATTATAAGTATGCCCTTCTCTGAGTTCTATAATTGCACACATTAGTATCTTTACTTTCATACTCAAAGTTAGGGTGAGTGCAATTATGAAGGGAACCGCATTCTGTCAGTTTCAAAATATTTGTGTTTTTTGTGGTTCTAGTCCTAAAAAAGATGGAGAGTATATGAAAGTAGACAAAATCTAGGTATGGTGCTGGCTAAGAGAAAAATTCTTTTAGTCTATGGTGGAGGTAATTGTAAGTTAATGGGGTGTGTGTCTATAGTTGCACATGTAGGAGGATGTCAAATTCTAGGTATTATTCCTATAGTTCTAGCTGCATCCAATATCATAGGGAAGACAATTGGGGAAGAATTTAGGGTAGCTTTTATACATGAGTGTATAGATAGAATGATGAGCAATGCTGATGCCTTCATTGCCTTACCAGGTGGTTTTGGTACTTTGGAAGTGATTTTCCAAATAGTCTCTTGGGTACAACTGAATATACATCATAAATTGATAGGTTTGTTAAATGTTAATCACTTCTTTGATGGTTTGTTGTCTTTTCTTGATCAAGCTGTGGAATAAATGTTTGTCTCACACTCAGAACGACGAATTCTCATCTCGGCTTCCAATGCTGATAAATTGATTGATGCTTTATAAGCATTTATTCATGTATCTGATCCAACTACAGCTCAAATAGATTGGACAGCAGACAACCGTAGAAATCGTAAATTGGACTTGAATCTTCATTTGTAACTATAGTAGGACATGACCATTACTGTACCACTTCTACTTTCTTAGGATTTACTTGAATATTATCCTTGTTAACCACATGCCCTAAGTAACATAAGTATGCCAGAATTCACATTTTGAATGCTTGGCATGTAGTTGATGTTTCTTTTGAGTTTGTAAAACTATCTACAAATATTGCTTATGATCCTTTGAACTTGGAATATACTAGTATATCATCAATAAATACAATAACAAGTTGATCCAAGAATTGCATAACTACTCTATTCATAAAGTCCGTAAATGAAGTTAGGACATTTGTCAAAACAAATGACATCACTAAAGACTTATAGTTCTCATACCAAGTCCTAAAAGCTGTTTTTGGAATATCCTCTTCCCTTATCCTTAATTGATGATATCGAAATCTCAAATCAATTTTTTTAATTCCTTAAGTTCAGTTGATATCATTTTATATAGGAATATAGATACTAGTTGGGTTCTAGGAAATAAATTAATATCAAATTCTATTTCTTGTTTCGGGGTAATCCAAGCAATTCTTTTGGGAATATATCATGAAATTCTCAAATCACTGGAATCTAATCTACATTGGTATACTCTATATCAACATCTCTCACCACTGTCAAATATCCTTTGCACCCTTTTTGTAATAACTTATAGGTTGCTAAAGCTAAAATTTAATTACTGGGTATATGCTTTCACTAATTGTTCACTACTTGCAACTCCTTTACTAACCTTTTATATTATTGATGACATCTTTATACTGTATCAGCTAGAACGCACTTCAAAAACACTTAAACAAGGTCAACCCATTTTGACATTATTCTTTAACATGCTTATGCAATATCTTAACAATCAATCATGAAAAACTTATGTCTATTCAAGAGTCATTTACATGAATTATCCATTTTGCATACCTCAAAGTTTTAAATTTCCATGGGCAAACCTTCATTTCTTATAATGCTTGTATATAATATTATTGAAAACCAAATTGTCTTCGAATCCTTTATATCAACAAAATCTATCATTGAAAACATTATCTTCATAGATTCCCTACTCTAAAATTCAATCCACCCCCATAGTTTGTAAATTCTAATTATATGTGCAAGTTTTAACTCATACATCTAAAAAGAGATTTACATCTATTTTTAAAACACTCACTTTATTACAAACCGTTATCTTAGAGTTAACAACCTCGATCATATCATAACTCACTATCAATATTGTATTAACTATTTGTCATATTGTTTCACATAAGAAAATCAAACAATCAATTCAAACCTTGTTGACATCCAAACAAGTCATTACCTTTATATTCTGATGGAATCTTCTTATTTTCCGCTAATTCTTTTTATTTGTACCCAAGAGGGTTCTCTTTATAACTGTTAATCAAAATGAGTTCAAAAGCTGAATTGGTAGTTCACACTTAAGAGGTACTGTTTAGGACAAACGCATTAATGCTTAAACATCACATACCTAAGGATAATAGTCAGAAGCAAGAAGAGGATGGCACCTTATAGAATTCCACAGCAGCACCGTGAGTATAAATATGTCTACGGTGACATACCCATACTCAAAGTCTTATTACAGAATCTTTACTTCGATAGCCACAGAGAAATCTATTGCTCTAATACCAACTTTTCACGCCTCTAATTTAAGGGCATGTGAAATACATACTTTACAAACATATATTTATCATAACATGCATAATACACTCCTTTGTCATAGGAAACAATTTTATATATGTATTTCTATGTATACACAATATATAGACTTAGTCTATAAATATTAAAGTAATAGCAAAAGCAGGGATCTTACTTGTAGCATTTAGAGCATACTCTAGAGTACAAGTGCAATATAAATCAAAATTTACGAGCCTTGGAAACAAAATAGGCTCTCTAGAGAATATGTCACCTAGCTAATCACCTATCTGAAAGGAAACGACCAAACTTTGTATTATTATTTGAAAAATCTAAAAGTATTGTGTAGTGAGTTTGATAACTCAGTGAGCAGATAATATCTCCTATGACCTCTTAGGTTAATATATGGATGTATTAATATTTTAAAATTTTTCACATAAAAATACAGCTCGAAAGTACATCCATATTTCACATAAAAACATTAGAAAGATCCCATATCAGAACCACCATATCAGAGTTCAAGCCCTTTCGTACTTTGGTGGTGTAAGATTTGTCTAAATTCAGTAGCTCAGCTAAAGTTTGCCCTACTACCATTCAAGACGACATGCGAAGAGACTCTAATATAGCATTTCCCAAGCACACAGTAAGGGAGGGCAAATCATATATCATATAGTCAACATCTAGCCTAGATAGGAGGCTTCCTGCTCTCCTTCATATATCATATCCCATGTGTTGGCCGTCACATAAGGCTAGTACCACCCCTACTAGCCAAGGTATCAAGGTGTATTAGAGCTAACATCACCTGCTGTGAGTAAACAGTATTTCTATTAGGATTTCTCCATAGAAATCATTATTTGCACATATGTCATATCGCTCAAAATAGAAGTTTCAGTATAATTCAAAATTTTCAATCTCAGTACAATTTCTTTGTCAAAAACTTTCTAATCAAAGTTATCATATATACATGCCCTTTTCCAAAGCAATCTTATAACTTTACATATCAATGCCATGTGCACAATATATTTTCTTTACCATATGATGAGAAATATATTTATAATCACATATTCAATGAGTTAAAAAATTGAATTTCAAAACCATACTCTTCTTGAACTATATGCTAGATAGTAAGCAAATAAAGTAATTTAATCTATTTCAGAAATATAAAAGTATAAATAACTTGTAAAAAAAACCAATTATACATTTAAAGTTCAAGAAGAGCATATGATAAATTATAGAAATAATTATCTACTCACAGGGTAAGGTTCCAACTTGGACAGTCTCAAAATGCAAATTTTCAATTCAAAATTGACTAAATAAACCTAAAAAACGAGTCCGGAGGGTCTAACAACCTAAGAAACAGCTCTGGGAGCTTGGTTAATTGATGGGTACTATTCATAGCCAAAAATACTATTCACAACTACTGGAATCACTATTTATACCAATTGTAATTATTGTTCACACATACTGAAATCAATATTCTTACTAGTCAGAGTTACTATTTATAACACCAAAAGTTGCAGATGATTATAAAATTTCATATCCTATAATTTATCTATCTCTTGAATCCATCTACAGTGTCAAATTTTCAATTTGAGATCTTTAAATAAGAGTTACAGAGTATACATTTTACTAAGATTTTTCATTTTTGATCTGAGGCGATTCTACAACTGATTTGAAAAATTATTCGACCAATATTGTAATACTCTTCGTCTTGAATCCAGTGGTACCCTTAATTTTTAGATCGGAGACTTGAAAATACTCTAAATCTAGAGAGAGAAAATGGAGGAGAGAGTAAACACTATTCATTATTCATCACCGGTTACGGAATTCAGTTTTTTTCTTCTTTTTTTTTTTAAATTTTAATGGAGGGATCAATTATCAATTTGCTCATTGTTAGAGGATGTCCTTGCAAACTTTATTATTTACATTTTGTCCCCTAAACTTTTAAGAAATTACAATTTGACTCCAAAAATATTAATAAGTTTTTATTTTCATCCTTAAAACTTTTCAATTACATCCCTACTCCTTTATATCTTTTAATAATCCATACATAGATGAAAATTACTAAATCTTAGAGGTGTTACAGCAATCATTTCAAAAAACAAAAGTATTACTTGTATGCAAAAGAGAGCAAAAATTATTCATCTCTAAATCTTGTAGAGGGGCAACAACATAGAAAATAAAAAAGGACATTAACTGGAAGGAAAAAAATAGAGGCTAAAGAAGTTTAACATGATACTAAAATAATGAACAAAAGAAAAAAGAAAAATGGGAAGAGTTCAGGTTATGCCATAGACCTAATTAATGTGCTAGAAGCTAGATCTATTAAAAAATGTGTATGTCAGGTTAAGCTCTTGCTTTAATTTTTTTAATGAATTTACTGTAGTAATGGTTTTTCTTGAGAGAATCAAGAAAGTAGTGGGAATTTGATGTTTGAATTTAAAATGAGCAAATAAAAAATATAGACATTGTGAAAGGACCTGTTTAAGTTCCTACAAGGTAGCTAAAAATGTTCAAGCCTCGTTTTTTGTTTCATCGTTGCATTATGAGCATGTTATTAACAAAAATGACTTGTAAGAGAAGATTTTATAAATAAAAGTTGTTAGGTGTATCTCCTTAAAGTTTGCAATGGCTCTACTAGGAACTCATTTGATAGCATAATGGCGTAGCATTTCCCAGTCATTGATTTCATCTTTAAAGCATCAAATATTTCTATAGTTTCATAAAATGACATTAAATAGGCTTTGAGTTTAGGTGAAGATTGTACTGGCTATTTGTGGTGAAACTCTATATCTTCTTTTGTCTACAGATGTAGTCATCATGACCAAATCCTATTAAACTTTGTGTTTTCTCTCCCCTTTCTATTTACTTTTCTTCTTGTAATATAAACTGCTTTAATAGAAAATTAAAAAAATAGTATGAAAAGGAAAAATAACCTTGAAATTATTTTGTCCTTCTGTAGAAAACTTTTGGAGAATATACAAAGAGAACATAATTTGAGTGACTGCTTACCTGTAGCGTTGCTTATGTTCTGAAAGTTCTACACTCTGATAAGGATCATTTTGAGAAGCAACGAGGTTGCATAATAAAGAAAATGGAATATTAGAATGAGAAATTTGTCGAAGATTGTATTCCAAAATATTTGGATACTGCACCCATCCAAGATGAATATGCACCAGTGGTATTTGCTCAAGAAACTATTTTGCATATTGTATTTATTGACATGATGTCACAGAAGGTATGGCTTGCTTAGCTTATTTACACCATCATATAAATTTCTTTCTTTAAGAAAAATGTGGGGCACTATTTGAAGCTGCCACTTGGTTGATCTTGTGAATGTTTGTTCTATACATATGCTGTATAAGAGGAAGAAACTTTGTGATAAGTCATTACACATAAAAACTCTTTAATCTTTTATTTTTCTTTATGTAATCTAGTAGCATTAGAATTTTGAAGCTTTTTATTAAATATATGGAGCTAAATATATTAGCTAAAGATCTTACACTTTAAGCAGTATTTTATGTAATTTTCTTTGAAAGGTGGAAGTGAAATATTGAGAGACAAAAAATGAATTACATATAGAATTTTTACTTCCTGAAAACAATAGGATGGCTCTAAGCACTGAAAGCACTTGTCTTTGGATGAATTTGTGAGTTATGAGGTCTAATTTGTTCATATAATGAGGTCTAATTTGTTCATATAAGGAAGTGAAATATTGAGAGACAAAAAATGAATTACATATAGAATTCAATATATAATGAGGTCTAATTTGTTCATATAAATTCATCCTCATTATATATTGAATAGGGATGAAATTGGGAGCAATTATGTATAGAATCGTTAATTATATTGATCATCGTTATCTAGTTGTCTGATAGACATGTTTATTGCCATTGTTATGTAAGAAGATTGTGAGAAAATTTTGCAAGCAAGGGCATCTAGAAAGAGAGTGCTAACATCTCCATTTAAATTGCTAAAGTCTAATCACCTCGACTTTGTACATACATTGCTGTATATAACACTAATCTTCCTCCAGATGCTACACCAGAGTAATACATTGATGCTACTATTGGGTAATTTACCTTATATAGGAGTTCTTATGTAACAACTTTTTTTTATATTATTATTATACAATATAGAGTTTACATACATGTCATTAATCAAAACATACGCACAACATATCAAACACATAAAAATCTACATCTTATTTATTCTGATTGACCAATTCTGGAGATACAGGTGCAGGTGGTTGCACCTTCACCGAGATCTAAGCCAACTCGACCACAAACATTTGATTTGTTTCTGGGATCTACCCAACATAAAGTAGTCGATCCAATGTGCACTAAAAGCCAGAGCCATAGAAAAATCTACATAACTAATTTTCTGAACATGATATGGAAATATAGTGAGAATTAAATTTTAGTAAGTTCAACAATAAATCATCATCAATATAGCTCATCACGTCATGTTCAGCTGTATAAACTACATCAAATATCTTTGGTCACATGAATGCACTATATCTATGTATATGAGAATCGTACAATAATGACATGTATAACAGGATTAACTATTTTCAGAATATCATATGATGACTATCAATTTATTTTCATATCAAGCTACCCTGGTCAGGGTGAATATTATCTACTCTCCAGTACGGGCTTTTCTCGCTTCGTCTGACATGGTCCACTTTTTCTTTCTTTTCTCATTAACATGATCATAATCGTTGGTAGGGCGTCCCCTACTGGTGCACCACACGAATTTGCCATGTGACTGTGCTCATTTCTTTTCTTTTCACAATAATAGCAAAAAATATGCTTTCAATAACAAGAATGTTCATTAAAATATAATTATTACCAAAAATCATTGGTAACTATGCCATGAGCATAACCATTTCAAATATCACTTTATAAAATAATTCCATGTCAAAATTTCACACTTAAGATGGTAAGAAGTTCATCCAATGGCAATGGCTATGGTATATACTAGTCATTTATTATTTTCATTTATAAGATTTTTTTGTTTTAAATATTAATTTTATTTCTTTATTTTCTTGATGCAGGTTTTCATCCTATCTGACTTTCTCTTACTAATTAGAGAATAACTCCCTCAATTTAACTCTGATTTAGGTGATCTTTATATCAATTTGAAAACAAAAAATTATCTAAAACTATTATGTTGAACAGTTGACGGAAATATTAAGAAATCATGATGATATTACTCCCTAAAAGAACATGTTATTTCTTCTCGGGTAGGTTCTGACCTCTACCTACTAATCTGTCTATATCTCCCTCATAATAATTCCAAATTAAGTGATTCCAGTGGCTAAAAATCCGTGACACATATAGATATAATTCTTATGTTAACCATTTATTTTAATTCCCTACAAAATGTTCTCAGAAATTAAAACACAGAAGCTATCCTAACATATTCTTCCTTGATTAACCATTTTCTAACCATTGCTTACTAATCGGACCATATCTACCTCATATGGACTCCACATTGAGTGATTCCAGTGGGTAAAAATCTGTGAGACATACATCTATATTTTTTATGTTAACCATTTGTTTTAATTCCTTACCAATTCTTCCCATAATTTTAAAATCATAAGCATAAAAGTTTGCCACCCATAGCCATACCTATGCAGAATTATCTACACCAACCTAAGTATTCAAACATACATAATATGTAACATGATATAGCAACATCCATGACCAATCATTAAAGTTCTAAGATCAAAATCTAATATAAATATTACAAGTTTCAAAACTTTTCTTCAAAAAGAAATATTGTTAAACTTACCTGGAACACTTAGTGCTCTAGATTTCTTCTTCCTTT
Organism: Gleditsia sinensis; assembly: GCA_037074535.1. Lineage (NCBI taxonomy): Eukaryota > Viridiplantae > Streptophyta > Magnoliopsida > Fabales > Fabaceae > Gleditsia > Gleditsia sinensis. The sequence continues at coordinate 21,027,075 of CM073468.1, read as the reverse complement.
CCTTTCCTCACTCTACCTTGCTTCTATTTTTCCTCTCCCTCACTTGGACAAAAATTCTAATGTTGTAAGGGTGGGTTTTGCTTAAATAGACCATCAAATAATTCTTCTTTCATGATTATGGGTCTACCTTATCACAATTAGGATACACTTGGTTGATTTTTTGGAAAACAAACAACTTATGTTCTTGTCTTCCTCTTCCTTAGTCAAGATATGCATAGAAAAAGGAGATTTGTATTTTGAAAATTATGATAATATGTTTCTAAGATAAGGGACAAGGTCCTTTTGATTTAGGGATTCATTTCCTTTTTCTTTTATCTTAATCAAGTATGATAGGTTTGCCTTTTTATGTGGCAAATTTCTAGCCCTTGAATCTCCATTATTTGGTTGAAATTATTTGTGTGGGATAGGAATGTTTTGTCATAATACCATGTATTATCATACCACTTGCTAAAATTATGAGTGTAGGATATAGATGTTTTGTCCTAAAGCCTTGTATTATCATACCACTTGCTAAATTTTTGTTTTAATGCCATGTCACATAATCTTGATTACACCATTATTTCATCACTTTACTTTTATTTTTATTTTTATTTTTCCTCTTGGGTTTGGGCTCATTCTTGCCCATTTTTTTTACTTTGGTTAAAATTCTACCTTTCATAATGGGCTTGGTCACATTTTCATGATTTTTGGGCTACCGGTCTAATTCTTATATCCTAGTCCAAGTTTATGTTTTATTTCTTCATTGGGCTATCCTATTGGCTTGCTAAAAATTCATGTGAAGTAGAAAAACTCTATATGAAGTGTCTATAGGTGAAAGCCCAATTTATAGGTGGAGATACTAAACTTAGTAACTTTTACTCTTAAATTAAGAAAAATTACCTTAATCCAATCTTCTTGAAATTTTAAGACCATTACTTACTTCACAAAAAATTATCTTCCTTGCCTAAGAATTTCACCTTTCTTTAGCATGCTTATTTCTACTATTTCCTCTTAGGTTTTTTTTCTTTACCTATTCCATTAATATTAGAACATTTCTATGCATACACGTAAGGTGAAGAATTTCTAAGGATTATATTTCCTTAGATATCTAAAAATTGTCTAATAAATTTTATTTCCTTAATTACATATTTATATAACTTTATCAATAAAAGAAATGAAATTAGGGATGTTACTTTGAATAATCTTGTACTTTTATTAATACATGAAACAAAATTAGGGATGTTACATCTTACACCTCTACCCTCATGCTTGACTATTAATTTAATTGTTACAACATACATTGCATTTGTATTTTTTTGGGTAAAGAATAATGCTTCTATTCTAAAAGTAAATTGCATTTGTACTTATAAGCTTAGTGTCTATCTTGGTATTATCTATCGGTAGGTATTTAGGCGCATCTTATGATGTTTTATCACTGAAGGACAAGATCCTGCACTAACTTGCTAGCAAAAAAAAAATTGTTGTAAATGTGTATGATATAATTAATGCATTTGCACCCATCCCTATATATGGTACTAATGTTGTTGATACTGGCCTACTATGTAACATCCCTAATTTCGTTTCTTTTATTAATAAAGGTGCATAAATATTTAGTTAAGAAAATAAAATTTATTAGATAATTTTTTAATATCTAAGAAAATACAAGCCTTAGAAATTCTTCACCTTATGTGTATGCATAGAAAATGTTTCTAACATTCAAGGAATAAGTAAAGAGAGAAAACCTAATAGGAAAAATTAAAAATAACATACTAAAGAGAGGCGAAATTCTTGAGTAAAGAAGATAAATTTTTTAGAAGTAAAGATCTTAAAATTTCAAGAAGATTGGATTATGTTCATTTTTCCTAATTCAAGAGCTAGAGTTCTTAAGTTTTAACATCATCCATACATTGGGCTTTCACCTATAGACACTTCATATAGAGTTTTTATCCACTTCACTTGAGTTTTTAGCAAGTCAATTGGATAGCCCAAGCAAGAGATTAAACATAGACTTGGACTAGGATATAGAAGTTGGACCGATAGCCCAAAAATATGAAAATGTAACCAAGCCCTCCATGAAAGGTAGATCTTTAGCAAAAGCAAAGGAAATGGGCAAGAATGAGCCCAAATCCAAAAGGAAAAAACAAGAATCATGTGAGAAAATAGTTGTGTAATAATAATCAAGATTAGGTCACATGGCATTAGGACAAAACATCTATATCCTATATTCATAATTTCAGCAAGTTGGTAATAATACATGGCATTAGGATAAAACATCTATATCCTACATTTATAATTTCAGCAAGTAGGTAATAATACATGGTATTATAACAAAACATTCTTATCTAACACAAATAATTTTAGTCAAGTAAGGGAAACTCAAGGGCTAAAAATTTGTCACCTAGGAAAGCAAACCTATCATACTTGAGTGAGACAAAAGAAAAAAAGAAATGAATCCCTAAATTAAAGGAACTTTGTCCCTTGTCTTAAGAACATTTTATCATGCTTTTCAAAGTTAAATCTCCTTTTGCTATGCATATCTTGACTAAGGGAGAGGAAGACAAGAACATGAGTTGTCTTCCCCGAAAAAAAAAACCAAGTGCATCCTAATTTTGATAAGGTAGACCCATGATTATGAGAGGTGAACCACTTGATAGTTTATTTATGCAAAATCTACCCTTATAACATTATATTTTCATCCAAGTGAGGGAAAGGAAAAAATAGAAGAAAGGTAGGGTGAGGAAAGGAGAGAAAGAGATGAGAAGAGATGAAGGAAGAAGAAGGAGAAGTCTAGAGGACTAAGTACTCAAGGTAAGTTAACTTAATCTCTACTTGAATCCATCTTTTCTCTTCATCCTTGGGGTTCAAAACACACCCTCCTTCTCTTATTTAAGCTAGTAGAAAAGATAAGGGAAGGAAGGGATCTTGCTAATTCTTTCAAGAGGAAAGAAGAAAAAGAATTCACTAAGTGAACTAAGGAGATCTTTAGGTAGGTTTAACAATATCTCTTTTTGAAGAAAAACTTTGAAATTTGTAACATTTATATAGGATTTTGATCCTAGAACTTTGATAAAATTTACAATATTTGCTACTTTGATGATTCGCCATGGATGTTGCTATATCATGTTACATATTGATCTTGCATGTGATGGTTGTTTTGAATAGTTCGGTTGATATAAAAAGTTCTGCATAGATATGGCTATGGGTGACAAAATTTAGGGCTTTTATGTTGCTGTTATGTATATTTGAATATAGTGAAAAAATGATGAAATATTATTAGATTGATAAAATGAGTATGGTTTTAAAAATTTAGAAGAAGAATATGAGAAATTTCTATTGGGAAACACCCTTAACGATGTATGATTTGATTCTATTTTTCTTTTGAACTGGATGATGGAATATGTTAAATTAAGTAAGAAATATAATTAAATGTTGAGATAAGTAAGAAAAATGGAAGAATAAAAGGATGAAGTAGAACTTTAGGAAAGGCTAGGCTAAGAAAACTGGATTTCGAAGTAACTAGGGAAGCTTCTATTTTTGGAATTCTGGGAAGAATAGGTTAGAAACTAAAAGCAATTGTTAACATAAAAATGTAGATATATGTCTCACAAATTTTTGACATTGAAATCACTCAATTTGGATTCCATATGAAGGAGATATGGTTAGATTAGTAAGCAGTGGCCAGAAACTAGCTGACCAGGGAATAATCTGTTAAGTATGCTTTTGTGTTTGAATTTTTTGGAACAATCTGTTGGGAATTAAAGGCAATTGTTAACATAAAAAATATAGATATATTTCTTACGGATCTATAGGTTCTGAAATCATTTGATTTGGAGCACATATGAGGGGGATATGACTAATTACTGAGTAGAGGTCAGAATCAGTCTAGAATCCAAGGTGGTAAATATAAGTGTTTTGGTTTTCGATTTTCTAGATCTAATTCGTAAGGAATATGAAGAAATGATAAACATCAAAGTTGTAGATAAATATCTTATCGTTTTAAAGGCTTTGGAATCAACTTAATTGGAATTTGTATGAGAGCGATATGGTTGAGTAAGTAAGGAAGCGTCATAAAACAGGGTAAGACCGTGTTCTTGGTTGCTTTACTCAGGTATGTCATGTTTAGAGCTATTTTTGAGTACGTTGATAAAGGGGAAATTTGAGTTATTATTGATTATATTTTATTCCCTAATTAGTAGTAAAATTTTGATTATTTCCTTGCATTTGGTTATCCTTTGCTTTGGATACTGCTTTGGTTTGTTTTATGTTTGTAGGAGAGAAAAAGAGGCCAAGAAGCAAGGGAAAACACCCATGAGAAGTGCCATATGGATTTGAAACATGCTAAGGAGGAAGTAAGAAGGTAACACACCAAAAATTGGCAAGAAAGGAGCATGGCAGCCCCCAACACGGCCAGTCCGTGCTTGGTGTGCTTAAAGCACGGCTAGGCCGTGCTTTGTGCGAAAGATGCAGAAAACTCCCAGAATCCAGCCCAAAGCATGGCCAGGACGTGTCCTAGACACGGCCATGCTTTAGGTCCGTACAGCACGTGATTTTTAGGGTTTTGGGCAGCCAAGTTGATACATATGTATAGGGAAACGCAGAGGAACACAGGGGAGACGCATTCAGACATTCTTTTACTCAGTTTTAGGCTTAGGAAACACCATGAGATTAGGTTTTAGAGTAGGATTAATGTTTAATTCATGTACTTTGAGTAGAATTGACATCAATTCAAGTTTGTATTTCATCATTACGTGCTTCATCCAGGTTCTATCTTTCTATCTCTACACTCATCTCTACTGCTACTCTTTCTCTTGGTTTTGTATTTAATAGATTTACTTAATGAATTGGATTATGCTTTTGGTTTATCTTTCTATCATGCTTGAGTAGATTTGGTCTAAGGTTTCGGTAAACCCACTTATGATGTGATGATACATTGTGCTAATTGAATTGTTGGAACCCTAATTGTGTTATCCATGGTTAATTAGGATTAGCTATTATGCATTGATTATATGAGTTGATGAATGTCTGGCCAACATTTTATCACGTCTTAGGATATTAATTGATTAACTGAAGGGTGAAGATTAATACTTGAAACTAATAGTTAATTAGTGCTATCTTAATCACGAAAGTAGTTTAAGGTTCTCTAGGAATGAAACAATTAGTGGGCACGAGAAAACTGATTAATTATATTCCATGGTTGGCATAGAACTTAATGGACTTAGGTTGAACTAAGAACCACGAAAGTAGGCAATTGGATTAACCTAGGTACGATTAGTAACGCTTGAAATAGGTTGCTAGTTAATTAAGGATAAACCATCCCCAATAACCTAGATAATTGCAATTAGAGGTACATGTTGAATGTTGAATATCATAAGTGTGGTGAACCTTAACGCTATTCTTTTATTAATTGAATTACTTGTTAGTTTAATTGTTTCAAACTTTCTATCGTATTACATCAATTTAGACATCATATTTCGCATCATTCTAGTAATTGACATTGTTCTTTGTGGGATACGACCCATACTCGCCGGACTAGCTACAGCTACGCCGTGCGCTTGCGGTTAATTATAAAACTAGACACAACAAGTTTTTGGCACCGTTGCCGGGGAACAATCGTCAATATTAGATATCTTGTGAAATAGCTAGACTAGATCACTTTCTTTTAATTTTTTTGCATTATTTTATCTTATTGATTTTTGCCTCTTTTCTTCCTTTATAGGTGTGTTTCTCTTTTATGTGAAGAGAACGTGAATTCGTTATTGAATTTGATCCGAAAATTGAATGCACACTACGAAGGAGAAGAAGAAGACAGTAGCAAGAAAATTCTGCACCTATCATGGCAGAAAGAGATAACCGATCTCTCAAGGATTTCATCGCCCCAGATACTCATGGCCTGAATCCCAACATTGTAAGACCTGTTGTTTTTTTTTTTTTGGACTGGCCAAAGCCAAAGATACAATAAAAGCCCAAAGGCTTGATGGATACAAAGAGACAAAGGGACCTAGATCCGGGTCCAGCTCTCTACCCCTGACATCAATCCCACCGAAGCAACACACTTCGGGAAAGAACCAGAAGCTGCCCTCTAGACGAATCCCTAGGGCACACTTCTGGAAAAAACACAGACTCTAAACAAGGGACGAAGATTCTCCCTGACTGACTATCAGAGACCCAAGTTCCAACCAGAAATTATCGAAGTCGCAAAAACCCCAAAGGGTGAAACAACACAACGGCATTCAACCAGCATCTTGTTCAATCACGGTTCTCTACAGATCCCAGGGTATAAACTCTCCTCTTCTTCCCCTACACTTCTCAAAGGTAAGCCTTCTACTTACTACCTGGAACAGAGCACTTGTATACTTTGATTTCTTTCTAGTTCCTCGCTTCTTTCTGTTTCTTCTCCTTCGACTGCATCCTTTCTGATCAATTGCTTCAATATGTGTGGAGGGTTCATCGTCCAATTGTACTGGAGCCTTCCCCTAGCACTCATCGCTGCTACCTGGTGGGCTACCCTGTTGCACTCTCTGGGGATCCATTTAAGGTAAACCTCAGTTCTAAAAGCGGTAAGATCCTGTAAAAGCCCTTTGAGATTGTTGAACTTCTCCGAAATTTTTCCATTATTACAATCATCCACTAGACCTTTACAGTCTGATTCTATGATAACTTTTTCTAACTGGAAATTTATGATAAGGTTCAAAGCTTCCTCTATGGCCCTGGCTTCAGCATCAGTGGCAGAGAGGGTAAGGCAGTTCTTTGATACACTTGTCAACAGGCTTCCTGAGCTATCCCTAACTACCATCGCTATGGAGCTTTCAAGGGATGTTTCATTAAAGGCTGCATCTACATTTATCTTAGTCCACTCTTTCGCAGGTACTTTCCATCTCAATTCTTTTACCTGTATTTTTTCCTTTCCATAACAGTCATTGTAATTTCTTCTGTTGGGGTAAGACCTGTTGTTGAGGCCAACAACTTTGAGCTGAAGCCTTCTCTTTTGCAGATTATTTAGCAAAATCAGTTTGGAGGGTCATCTACTGAAGACCCTAATCTCCATATTCAGTCTTTCTAGAATACTGTGATACATTGAAGATGAATGGAGTATCATCAGATGCTAGTACACTGAGACTGTTCCCGTTTTCTTTGAGGGACAAGGCCCGTGCATGGTTGCATTCCCTTCCATCAGGGTCCATCACTACATGGCAGCAGTTTTCTCAAGCTTTCTTGGGCAAATACTTCCCACCAAGCAAGACTGCCCATCTTAGAAATCATATTACTACCTTTGCTCAGAAAGATGGGGAGTCATTATATGAGGCTTGGGAGAGATTTAAAGAACTCCTTAGAATATGCCCACACCATGGGTTGGAGAAGTGGCTGATAGTCCATAATTCTACAATGGACTTATTTACAGCACCCGTATGTTTATGGATGCTGCAGCTGGAGGAGCCATTATGAACAAAATAGTTGATATGGAATATGAGTTAATTGAAGATATAACTCAAAATCACTACTCCTGGTCTAGTGAGAGGCAGCCAAGAAAACTAGCAGGTATGTATGAAGTAGCTGCTTTTAATCATCTCACTTCTAAAGTTGATGCATTATTTCAAAAGTTGGATAAATTGAACATCAATGCTATTGGTTCTTCTTCATCTTCTACATGTGAGATCTGTGGGTGTGTTGGCCATGTGGCCAGTGATTGTCAACTTGGAAATTTTGCACCTCAGGATTGTGAACAAGTGAACTTTGTGAACAATAATTAGAAAAACAATTCCTACAGCAACACCTACAATTTAGGTTGGAGGAACCACCTGAATCTTTCATACAAGCCTAATGTGAATCAGCCTCAAAATAATTTTAGGCAACCTCTTGGGTTCCAAAATCAGAGGCCATTCAATCCTCCTCCACAGCCTAAGTCAAATTTGGAGGTTTTGATGGAAAATTTCATCACCACACAGAGTAAACAAAATGATGAATTTAGATCCCAGCACCAATCAATGAATGAGGCCATAAAGGATTTAGCCTCTAAAGTTGACTTGCTTGCTACTCATAGCAAGATACTGGAAACTCAGATAGCACAGCAGGAGAGCCATTCTAATAGGAACTTTGGCAGACTTCCAGGTCAAACTGAGAATCCAAAGGAGCACTGTAATGCCATTACCCTGAGAAGTGGTAAACAATTGGCTAAATTAGATAGAAGAGGAGAGATAAAAGATGATGAACCTCAGGCATGCATAAGAGAAGAAAAGAGAAGAGGAACCAAAAGAAGAGGAAAATAAGGAAGAAGAGCCTAAATATGTGGCTCTTGAACCATACAAGCTACCCATCCCTTTTCCTCAAAGATTGGTGAAGGCTAAGTTAGAGAAGCAGTTTGGAAGGTTTCTAGGTATTTTGAAGAAGTTAAATATCAATATTCCATTCCTAGAAACCAGCTCCCAAATGCCTTCTTATGCAAAGTTTCTGAAGGAAATCCTCTCAAACAAGAGGAAAATTGAAGAGCATGCTGTTATGGCACTAGCAGAGGGATCCAGTGCTTTAATTCAAAATAAGCTGCCACAAAAGCTTAAGGATCCCAGAAGCTTCTCAATTCCTTGCTCTATAGGAGACATGAAGATTGACAGAGCTCTATATGACCTTGGAGCAAGTGTAAGTCTAATGCCTCTTTCGGTTTTCAAGAAGCTTTAAATGGGTGACTTGAAACCTACCACCCTTTCTCTTTATTTGGCTGATCGATCCATCAAGCATCCGGTAGGTATATTAGAGGATGTTCCTCTAAAGGTAGGTAAATTTTTCATACTGGTTGATTTTGTTATTTTAGAGATGGAGGAAGATGATAAAATCACCATCATTCTTGAAAGGCCTTTCCTAGCTCCGGCTGGTGCCAATATAAATGTGAGAGATGGAAAGCTTTCTTTGAATGTAGGGGATGAAAAAGTAGAATTTAATTTGAATGATACAATAAACCCCCCATCTCTAAATGAATCTTGTTGTATGATTGGTTTACCTAAACCAAATATGGATGATTATATCACAAATTTTCTTCCTTTTAACCTACTTGAGTTATACTATGTGGAAAGTTCTTTTGTTTATGTCAAACAGGGGGAAGAAAAGAAGGCTATTGAGGAGGCAATCCAAGCTCCAAAAGGAGAACCTAAGCCACCTCCTCTTAACCTCAATGGAGCTAAGGAGGAAAAGAATGAGTCAAGAAGATCTTTGAAAGCAATTGGGCAAAGCCTCAAGCAACATACTAAGAGGCAATGGATAGCAAAGAGAGTTATTCAAACTTTCTTCAAGCCTCCTTGAGTGGAAAGCATGCCAAAGAGTCAAGCTAATGACTTTAAACAAGTGCCTTGTGGGAGGCAACCCACACTTTAATTTTTAAAGTTTCTTTTTATTTTGTTTTCTTATTTTTAGTTTTGTTTTTTATCTTAAATTTTAGTTAATTTCTTTGGTTATAGGTTTAATGAGTGTTTCCTCATGTTTTATAGGTAAATTCCCATGTGTCCAAGGTTGAATTAAAAAATGGAAATCAAAGGAAATCAAAAGGGATAAAAAAAATTGCACTGATTTTCAAAGAATTAAAGGATCCAGCAGCAAACACAGGCTGGTCGTGCCCCACGTCAAGCCCAAGCACACCTTGGCCGTGTTACTCAACACGGGCTATTTTCCAAGAAATTCCAAATCCAGCTGGCAACACGGGCTGGCTGTGTCACAAGACACGGCCGTGGTGCAGTCCCAATCCAAGCACCCCCTCCCCGTGTTGGCTACCACGGGCACAATCCTGAAATTTTGGAATTCAAGTGCCAAGCACGGGTGAGACGTGCTTTGAAGCATTGCCATGTTTCAGGTAAAAAAAGGAGAGAGAGAGAGAGAGAGAAAGGGAAAAGAGCCATCTGCTATTTTCATCACCATTATAACTTCCCTCCAGCTGGTTAAATCTCATTGAGAGTAGACACTTAGCACTTGAGTCAAAACCCTCAACCTCCTCCTTCAGAAGACTAGTAAGAAAGTAAGTTAATTCCCCTTTTGCCTGTATTTTTATTGATATTGATATTGAGGACAATGTCAAGTTTAAGCATGGGGAGTAGACTTTAGGCTTGTGGTTTTATAAGCTGAATATCTCTTGTTTCATCAAATAATCATATAGTTTGCTATTTGAGAGATAGATTGGTGTAATATAGGTTGATTTTAACTCATGAACATGTGATGCACAATAGGATATGAAATAGGTAGTTTAAATTTTAGTCTCTCTCTTCTAGGATTAAACCTCTAATTTTTTGAAAAATATCTCTCATGTTGTGCTTTGAATTGTATACCTTTATTGATTTTTAACACTATAAGAGTGTGAAGACTGGCAGAGGTGAAAAATGAGAGAATTTAACGCCCAAAAAGTTTTCACTCTGAGTACCCCTTTAAGGCACCAAAAAGTCCCTAGTATGAGTACCTAGCTGCCTTTACCCTAGTGAGATAGAGCATAAAATGCACTCACGACATATTTCTATAAAAGAAAAAAAATGATGATGAGAAATAAAAGAAATTGAGTGAGAAAAATAGAAATAAAGGTAAGGCAACATAGGGAGATCTAAAGGATGATGTAGCCTACTTGAGTGCTTGAAAATCAATTAGATGCATACATTCAATGGTATCAATAGAAGTAGATATATAATAGAAAAATTTTGGTTTAGTCTTAGAAGAACAAAGACTATCTGATAAATGTCTATTCATATTTCTATTGTGTGCACATTGATTGAGTGAAGAATTTCCTGTATTGCATTGATTTGTTATCTAAAATTTTTATGCATCATCTCCCTTCCTTTTGATTTGACATGTTATTTTCTTGAGGACAAGCAAAGGTTTAACCATGGGGGAGTTGATAAAGGGGAAATTTGAGTGTTTATTGGTTATATTTTATCCCCTAATTAGTAGTAAACTTATGATTATTTCCTTGCATTTGATTATGCTTTACTTTGGATACTGCTTTAGTTTGTTTTATGTTTGTAGGAGAGAAAAAGAGGCCAAGAAGCAAGGGAAAACACCCATGAGAAGTGCCATATGGATTTAGAACATGCTAAGGAGGAAGCAAGGAGGCAACACACCAAAAATTGGCAAGAAAGGAGCATGGCAGCCCCCAACACGGCCAGGCCGTGCTTGGTGTGCTTGAAGCACGGCTAGGCTGTACTCTGTGCAAAAGATGCAGAAAACTCCCAAAATCTAGCCTGAAGCATGGCCATGCCGTGTCCTGGAACACGACCGTGCTTCGGGTCCGTACATCACGTGATTTTTAGGGTTTTGGGCAGCCAAGTTGATACATATGCATAGGAAAATGCAAAGGAGCACAGGGGAGACGCATTCAGACCTTCTTTTACTCAGTTTTAGGCTTAGGAAACACCATGAGATTAGATTTTAGAGTAGGATTAATGTTTAATTCATGTACTTAGAGTAGAATTGACATCAATTCAAGTTTGTATTTCATCATTACATTCTTCATCCAGGTTCTATCTTTCTATCTCTACACTCATCTCTACTGCTACTCTTTCTCTTGGTTTTGTATTTAATAGATTTACTTAATGAATTGGATTATGCTTTTGGTTTATCTTTCTATCATGCTTGAGTAGATTTGATCTAGGGTTTTGGTAAACCCACTTATAATGTGATGATACATTGTGCTAATTGAATTGTTGGAACCCTAATTGTGTTATCCATGGTTAATTAGGATTAGCTATTATGTATTGATTATATGAGTTGATGAATGTCTGGCCAACGTTTTATCACGTCTTAGGATATTAATTGATGAACTGAAGGGTGAAGATTAATACTGGAAACTAATAATTAATTAGTGCTATCTTAATCACGAAAGTAGTTTAAGGTTCTCTAGGAATGAATGAATTAGTGGGCACGAGAAAACCGATTAATTGTATTCCATGGTTGGTATAGAACTTAATGGACTTAAGTTGAACTAAGAACCACGAAAGTAGCCAATTGGATTAACCTAGGTACGATTAGTAACGCTTGAAAGAGGTTGCTAGTTAATTAAGGTTAAACCATCCCTAATAACCTAGATAATTGTAATTAGAGGTATATGTTGAATGTTGAGTATCATAAGTGTGGTGAACCTTAACCCTAGACTTTTATTAATTGAATTACTTGTTAGTTTAATTGTGACAAAATTTATATCGCATTACATCGATTTAGATAGCATATTTTGCATCATTCTAGTAATTGACATTGTTCTCTGTGGGATACGACCTATACTCGCCGAACTAGTTACAACTATGCCGTGCGCTTGCGGTTAATTATAAAACTAGACACAACATACGTTTGAAGTATTTTTTAAGCATGGCTATGTTAGGAGCTAGTAAGCTTATTTTAACATTTTTCTACCCTAAATGAACCTCATTAACTATACGGTAATAATAGAAACTAAATTAGAGAAGAATGCCCTATAAAATTTGTGAGAACATGTGTTAGAAATGATATAAGTAGGAAGAAAATAACTAGAGGCCAAGCATAAAGAAAATGAAAAGATGAAAATAATATTTAAAAAAGAAGTAGAATCTTGTTAATGGAACTAATAAATAACTAGTGTATGCCCTAATTATTGCCATTACATGAACTCCTTACCATCTTAAGTGTGTAATTTTAACATGGAAATATTTTGTAAATTGATATTCAAAAATGGTTATGATCATAACATGATTTCATTTTACCAATGATTTTTGGTAGTGATTATACTTTGATGATAAATTATTGCATATGAGTATAATGAACATATTTGTTACTGAAATCATATTTTTAGCTATTAATGTGAAAAATAAAAGAAAAGAAAAGAGATGAGCATGGTCATATGGCAGTCCATGTGGTCCTTCAGTAGGGGACGCCCTACTCACGGCTATGGTTATATTAATGAGAAAAGAAAGAGAAAGTGTGCCATGTCGGACGGAGTGAGAAAAGTCCATATTGGAGAGTAGAAAGTACTCACCCTGATTGAGATAGCTTGATATGAAAATAAGTTGATAGCCATCATATGATATTTTAAAAATAGTTATTTATGCCATATATGTCATTACTGTACAATTTTTTTTGTACGTAGATAAAGTACATTCATGTGACCTAAGATAATTAATGTGGTTTATACAAATGAACATGACATGATGAGTTATATTGATGATAAGTATAATTTATTGTTGAATCTACTGGGATTTAATTCTCACTACATTTTTATATCATATTCAGAAAAATAAATATGCAAATATTCTCTATGACCGGCTTTTAGCGTATGTTGGGTCGAGTTGGTTAAGATCCCGATGAAGAAACAACCACCCGCACCCGTATCTCCAGAACTTGTTAATATGGATGAATAAGATGTAGACATATATGTGTTTGATTTTTGTATGGATGTTTTTAATTAATGATGTGTATGTGAACCCAGAATTGTGTCAGTGTTAATGGTATACCATAAATCTTAATTATGCTTGGTTATTTTAATTGAATGTTATTATGAGTTAAATAGTTAGAAGTAAAGAGTTAATGACTTCATGAGATTTAAAAAAAAATATTTAGAAAAAAAGGGTTGTTACATAATTAGTATCAGAACTGGTCGATCCTTGATGGCCAGTGGTTGGATGGTTATCTGAGTCGATCTTATAGTGTCTTGAGTATGTTTGTGGTTATGTTATGTGGGGGATCAGTGATTTCATATAGGTAAGAAATTATTAGTGTTTCCTATCTATATGCCGAGGTGGTGTTATGACTACTGTAAATATTTTTCAACTAACTATTAGACTTGATCACCTTCATAGCAGCATAATTCTGATTTTGCCATAGTAGGATATGGCACCATCGAGGAGGAACCCTGCAAAAAATGCAAAAGAAACCTTGCACAACTTGGCTACAGTAATTCGAGACCAAGTCATAGCCACCAATCAAATTTTGCAACATCTCCGAAAGAGTAACAACCTAAATGGAGAAAATAATGCAAACAACTGGATGAATGAAAATGATAATGGCCTATCTAAGTTCCTGAGACCCAGACCACCTTTTTTCTATACTAATTATGAGCCAATGGTAGTTGAAAGGTGAATAAGAGAATATGAAAAGATCTTCGAGGTGATGGGCTACACTAATGAGCAGTAGGGTATCTTTTCTGCATTTATGCTGAAGGATAAAGTTGAGTGTTGGTGGTGATGGGCCAGAGAGCTCCTAACTCACCAGAGGAGGCAGATCACCAAGCATGTGTTTAAAGACATTTTCCTAGAGAAGTACTTTCTAAGTACTGTACAGGCCGAGAAGGAGATCAAATTTCTCTAACTCCGAGAGGGTAATATGTCTGTAGATCAATACATTGCTAAGTTCGAGGAGTTGTTTAAGTTCTCCTCTTACCTGAAGGTTAACCCTGATGAAGTATGGAAGGTTGTTAAGTTTCAAGAAGGATTGAACCTAAAAAATAGGAATGCAGTGATAGCCGTGAAATAAGGGAGTTTGTGACCTTGATAAATAAATCTAGACTTTTAGAGAAGAGTTTAAAGGCAGTGGAGGACGAGAAGCTGAGGTAAAACCTATGGAAGAGGAAGAAAAGTTTCCCCAACCTTGGAAAAAACGTAAAGGGAAGAGGATATAGAGCTGGTAAGAGGCCATTGACCGTGGGTCCTTGACCTTTCCAACAATATCTTGTCACAGTCAAGTGCACTAAGTGCGGACGTATGCATGGGAGCCAGCCATGCTATATGGGACAAGATATTTGCTTCAAATGTAGACAGAAAGGTTATTTTGTAAAGAACTGCCCACAGAATATGGGGAAGCAACTGAAATAGAGGCCTTAGGTGGAAGGAATGGTTTTCACCCTAAGCGACCAAGAGTCAGCTCAATCCTCTGAAATGATTCAAGGTATGTGCTCTTATGGTTTTGTTTGACTCTAGTGCTAGTCATTCATTTATATCGGAAGAATGTATTAGGAAGTTTTAGTATCCTATTTCTGAAGCCCTCTATGAACTATCTATAATAACTCCCACAAGAAAAAGGGTCTTAAATTTTTCTGCATGTAAAGACTGTTAGACTAGATTTCTAGAAATTGGATCTTGCTAAATTGTTGCATTAAGACCGTTGAATTTCTACCTCCTACTCCATAAGAGGAGATATAGTTATTGATGTTAAATGCCAATTAACTCAATCAGGAGTTGAAGAGTGGAGTACTTGGTTACATTCCCTTGTGTTTATCAAACCTAGAAGTGGAACTGAAATTTAATGAAATTCCAATAGCTAATGAGTTTCTTGAAGTATTTCCACCAGATATTCTAGGCTTACCTCTCAAGAGAGAGATAGAGTTCTCTATTGATCTCCTATCCGAGACAGGGCCTATCTCTTTTGCACCTTATAGAATGGCTTTGAAGGAACTACAGGAACTCAAGAAACAATTTGAAGAATTGTTAGACAAGAAATTCATTAGATCAAGTGTTTTACCTTGGGGAGCTCTTGTATTGTTTGTTAAGAAGAAAGGCAGGAGGGAGTATGAGACTATACATAGATTACAGATAGCTAAATAAGGTGATTGTTAAAAATAAGTACCATCTCCATAGGATAGATGATTTATTGGATCAACTGAAGGGAGCTTCCATCTTTTCTAAAATTGACTTGAGCTCGGGATACCATCAGATTCGGATCAAGGAGGAGGATTTACCAAAAACAGCCTTCACGACTAGGTATAGGCACTATAAGTTTCTCGTAATGCCCTTCAGGTTGACAAATGCGCCTACAATTTTCATGGATTACATGAATTGCATTTTTCGACCTTACCTAGATCAATTTGTGGTAGTATTCATTGATGACATCTTGATATTCTCTAAGAGTAAAAAAGAACATGAACAACATCTGTTAATTGTGCTATAAGTGCTGAAAAAGAAAAAGTTGTATGCCAAATTGGAGAAGTGTGGATTTTGGTTGACAAAGGTGAAGTTTCTTGGACATGTCATCTCCAATAGAGGGGTAGCCGTAGACCTTAGCAGGACGAAAGCATAGATTTAGTGGGAAAGACCAAAGACGGTTATAGAAGTTAGAAGTTTCTTTGGTTTGGCAGGATACTACAAGAGGTTTATACAAAACTTCTCTCGTATAGCCTTGCCATTGACTAAATTGACCAAGAAGGGAAGTCCTTTTAAATGAATTGATTAATGTGAAGTTAGTTTTTAGGAGCTTAAGACAAAATTGACCACTCTTCTTGTTTTAATTATTCTAGACCGCACAAGACATTTTGAAGTGTATAGTGACACTTCAAAGAAAGAGATAGGGTGTGTGCTAGTGCAAGACAAGAGAGTAGTTGCTTATGCCTCTAGACAACTAAGACCCCATGAAAGAAATTGGCAATGATGGTGTTTACCTTAAAGATTTGGCGACACTATTTGTACGGGAAAACATTTGAAGTATACTGTGATCATAAGAGTCTTAAGTACCTTTTTGATCAAAATGAGTTAAATATGAGGCAAGAAAGATAGGTAGAATTTTTCAATGACTACAAGTTTGAGATAAAGTATCATCCAAGAAAGGAAAATGTTGTAGCTGATGCCTTGAATCGAAAATCTCTACACATGTGTCAAATGATGGTGTATAAGATACAGATGCTAGAAGGAGTTTTGAAATTTGAAGTTGGTCACTACTCTTACCCCAAAGAAGCTAACGATCAATAGGTTGAGTATAGAGTGTGATCTTAGAGCCAAGATTAAAGATACTCAAGCTCACGACCAATACTTACAGGATCACAAAGAACAAGATGATTTTTT
The DNA here is from genome assembly GCA_037074535.1 of Gleditsia sinensis. NCBI lineage: Eukaryota > Viridiplantae > Streptophyta > Magnoliopsida > Fabales > Fabaceae > Gleditsia > Gleditsia sinensis. Next base: position 21,010,342 of record CM073468.1, on the reverse strand, counting down.
GTCTCGAAAGATAGAGTAATCATATATCAAGGAAGGATTTGTGTTCCTCAAGAACAAGAGTTGAGGACTAAGATCCTGCAAGAGGCACTTCAGAGTAAGTACACAGTCCATCTTGGATCCATTAAAATGTATCAAGACTTAAAGAAGATATACTTGTGGCCAGGGATGAAAAAGGCCATTACTGAGTTTGTGGTAAAATGTTTAATTTGTCAGAAAATGAAGGTAGAGCATCAAAAGCTAACATAATTTCTACAACCTCTTAAGATCCTTAAATGAAAATGGGACAATATTTTGATGGAATTTGTGGTGCGCTTATCTAAGACTTCAGTTGGACACGACTCTATCTAGGTAATAGTTGACAGATTAACCAAATTTGCTCACTTTCTGCCCATAAAAATTAATTATTCATTAGAAAATTTGGCCTAGTTGTACATCCAGAAAATAGTTAGACTACCTGGAATTTCCTTAAATATCATTTCTGATAGACATTCGAGGTTCACATCGAGGTTTTGGATGGCGTTACAGGAAGTTTTTGGAACCGAGTTGCCGTTCAGTATTGCCTACCATCCTCAGACTGATGGGTAAACAGAACAGACCATTCAAACCTTAGAAGATATGTTGAGTGCCTGTGTGATGGAGCAAGGTAAAGGATGATATATGTATCTACCTTTAGTGGAGTTTTCTAATAATAATAGATATCACTCTAGTATTAAGATGGCCCCTTACGAAGCTTTATATGGTAGGAATTGCCAATCTCCACTATGTTAGTTTGAGGTAGGAGAAAAGAACTTGTTGGGTCCTGATCTAGTTCAACAAACCCCTGAACAAATCAGGATGATACGAGACAAAATACTTACAGTTCAGAGTCGACAAAAGAGTTACTATGATAAAAGGCATAGACCTTTGGAGTTTAAGGAAGGATACCATATATTTCTGAAACTTTCCTCAACTACTGGAGTTGGTAGGTCTCTCAAAATTAGAAAGCTAAGTCCACAATTTTTGGGGCCCGACCAAATTCTAAGGAAAGTAGAGACATCAGCATGTCAAGTTGCCCTTGCACCTAATTTGTCCAATGTACATAATGTTTTTCATGTATCACAGCTCTAGAAGTATCTTCCAGATTATTCACATGTAATACATGATGAACCAATCCAAATAAAGGAGAAAATGATATACCACCAAGTACAAGCATCTATATTAGACACCGACGTGAAGTAATTAAGGAATAAAACCATTCCCCAAGTTAAGGTATTATGGGAAGGTTTAACTATGAAAGAATCAACATTGGGAGCTGGAATAAGTCATATGGGAGAAATATCCGCAATTGTTCTTAATAGGTAATTTTTAAAAATTTTAGGGGGAGAGAAATATAACATCCCTAATTTTGTTTCTTTTATTAATAAAGATACATAAATATTTAGTTAAGGAAATAAAATTTATTAGAAAATTTTTAGATATCTAAGAAAATACAAGCCTTAGAAATTCTTCACCTTATGTGTATGTATAGAAAATGTTTCTAACATTAAGGGAATAAGTAAAGAGAGAAAACCCAACAGGAAAAATTAGAAATAACATATTAAAGAGAGACGAAATTCTTGGGTAAGGAAGATACATTTTTGGGAAGTAAGTAAAGGTCTTAAAATTTCAAGAAGATTGAATTAGGGTAATTTTTTTATAATTCAAGAGATAGAGTTCCTAAGTTTTAACATCTCTACCCATACATTGAGCTTTCACCTATAGACACTTCATATAGAGTCTTTTTTCCACTTCACATGAGTTTCTAGCAAGCTAATTGGATAGCCCAAGTAAGAGATTAAACATAGACTTGGACTAAAAAATAGAAGTTGGACCGATGGCCCAAAAATCATGAAAATGTGACCAAGCCCTCTATAAAAGGTAGAATTTCAGACAAAGCAAAGGAAATGGGCAAGAATGAGCCCAAATCGAAGAAGGAAAAGTAAGAATCATGTGAGGAAATAATAATGTAATAATAATCAAGATTAGGTCATATGGTATTAGGATAAAACATCTATATCCTACATTTATAATTTCAGCAAATTGGTAATAATACATGGGATTAGGTCAAAACATCTATATCCTACATTCATAATTTTAGCTAGTAGGTAATAATACATGCTATTATGACAAAATATCCTTATCCTACACAAATAATTTCAGCCAAGTAAGGGAGACTGAAGGGCTGAAAAAGTATCACCTAGAAAGGCAAATCTATCATACTTGAGTGAGACAAAAGAAATAAAGAAATGAATCCCTAAATCAAAAGGTCCTTTTCCCTTGTCTTAAGAACATTTTATCATATTTCCAAAACACAAATCTCCTTTTGCTATGCATATCTTGACTAAGAGAGAGGAAGGTAAAAACATGAGTTTTCTTCCCTCAAAAAACAACCAAGTGCATCCTAATTGTGATAAGGTAAACCCATGATTATGAGAGGTGGACCACTTGATAGTTTATTGAAGTAAAACCCACCCTTATAACATTATAATTTCTTCCAAGTGAGGGAAAAGAAAAACAGAAGCAAGGTAGAGTGAGGAAAGGAGAGAGAGAGGAGAAGAGAGGAAGGAAGAAGAAGGAGAAGTCTAGATAACTAAGTACTTAAGTTAAGTTAGTTTAATATCTACTTGAATCCATCTTTTCTCTTCATCCTTAGGGTTCAAAACTCATCCTTCTTCTTTTATTTAAACCGCTAGAAAAGCTAAGGGAAGGAATGAATCTTACTACTTCCTTCAAGAGGAAACAAGAAAAAGAATTCACTAAGTGTGCTAGGCAGATCTTTTTGAAGAAAAGTTTTGAAATTTGTAATATTTATATGAGATTTTGATACTAGAACGTCGATGAAATTTACAATATTTTCTACTTTGATGATTGGCTATGGATGTTGCTATATCTTGTTACATGTTGATCTTACATGTAATGAATGTTTTGAATACTTCGGTTGGTATAGAAAGTTCTGCATAAATATGGCTATGGATGGCAAAATTTAGGACTTTTATGCCGTTGTTATGTATATTTGAATATGGTGAAAAATTGATGGAATATGATTAGATTGATAAAATGAGTTTGGCCTTAAAAATTTAGAATAAGAATATGAGAAATTTCTGTTGGGAAACACCCTTAGTGATACATGATTTGATTCTATTTTTCTTTTAAAGAGGATGATGGAATATGTTAAATTAAGTAAGAAATATAATTAAATTTTGAGATGAGTAATTCTTTGGTTAGGTGGAAATTTGAAAGAAAATGGAAGAATAAAAGGATGAAGTAGAACTTTAGGAAAGGCTAGGCCAAGAAAATTGGATTTCAGAGTAACGAGGAAAGCTTCTATTTTTGGTATTTTGGGAAGAATAGGTTGGGAATTAAAAGAAATGGTTAACAAAAAAATGTATATATATGTCTCATGGATTTTTCGGCACTGAAATCACTCAATTTGAATTCCATATGAGAGAGATATGGTCAAATTAGTAAGTAGTGGTCAGAAACTAACTAAACAGAGAAGAATCTTTTAAGTATGCTTCTATGTTTGAATTTTTGGGCACAATTTGTAGGAAATTAAAGGAAGTTGTTAACACACACACACACACACACACACAGATATATATATATATATATATATATATATATATATATATATATATATATATATATATATATATTTCTTACGGATCTATAGGTTCTGAAATAATTTAATTTAGAGTCTATATGAGGGAGATATGACTGATTAATGAGTAGTGGTCAGAATTAGTCTAGAATTCAGGGTGGTAAATATAAGTATTTTTTATTTATTTTCGGGGACTAATTCATAATGAATCTAAAGCAATGATAAACATGAAAGTTCTAGATAAATTTCTTTGCTTTTTATTGGCTTTAAAATCACCTTAATTGGAGTTCATATGTGGGAGATAGGGTTGAATAAGTGAGGAAGAGTCACAGAACACTGCAAGGTCATGTTCTGGGTTACTTCAGCACGAGTAGACCGTGTTTAGGGCTGTTTTTTAGTATGTTTGAAGTATTTTTTAAACATGGCAATGTTGGTTACTGGTAAGCTTATTTTATCATTTTTCTACCCTAAATGAACCTCATTAACTATAGGGTAATATTAGAAACCAAATTGGAGAAGAATGCCCTATAAAATTTGTGAGAACATGTGTTGGAAATTATATAAGTAGGAGGAAAGTAACTAGAGGCCAAGCATAAAGAAAATGGAAAGATTGAAATATTATTTAAAAAAGAAGAAGAATCTTATAAATAAAAATAATAAATAATTAGTGTATGCTCTAGCCATTGCCATTGCATGAACTCCTTACCATCTTAAGTGTGTAATTTTGACATGAAAATATTTTGTAAATTGATATTTGAAAATGGTTATGATCATGACACGATTGCATTTTACCAATGATTGTTGGTATTGATTATGCTTTGATGATAAATTATGGTATGTGAGTATAATGAACATACTTGGTATTAAAATCATATTTTGGTTGTTAACGTGAAAAGAAAAGAAAAGAAAAGAGACAAGTACGGTCACAAGTTGGTCTGTGTGGTGCACCAATAGGGGACGCCCTATTTACGGCTATGATTATGTTATTGAGAAAAGAAAGAGAAGTGTGTCATGTCGGACGGAGTGAGAAAAGTCCGTACCAGAGAGTAGAAAGTACTCACCCTGACCAAGGTAGCTTGATATGAAAATAAGTTGATACCATTATATGATATTCTAAAAATAGTTATTCATTCCATACATATCATTATTGTATAATTTTCATGTGCATAGATAAAGTGCATTCACGTGACCTAAGATATTTGCTGTAATTTATACATATGAACATGACATGATGAGCTATATTGATGATAATTATGATTTATTGTTGAACCTACTGGGATTTAATTCTCACTATATTTCTATATCATGTTCAGAAGACTAAATATACAAATATTCTCTAGGACCGGCTTTTAGCATAAGTTGGGTTGAGTTGGCTACGATTTTAGAGAAGGTGCAACTGTCCGCACTCGTATCTCCAGAATTGGTCAATATGGATGAATAAGATATAAACATATATGTGTTTGATTTTTGTATGGATGTTTTTAATTAATGATGTGTATGTGAATCCAGAATTGTATCAGTGTTAATGGTATACCATAAACCTTAATTATACTTGATTAATTTAATTGAATGTTATTATGAGTTAAATAGTTAGAAGTAAAGAGGTAATAACTTCATGAGATTTTACAAATATATATATTTAAAAAAATGGAGTTGTTACATACTACATGTAAGCATCCTACACTTTGGGGTTCCTATGCGAAAAAATGAGATGCATTGTAGGTTTGCTTTCACACTACTTAATGGGAAGTTATTAAGTCCCAAGACTTGGCATTTTATATCGGCTTAATTTACATTTTTATTTCTTTTTTCTTTTCTTGGTTTAAGTAGAGGCCTCTATTACCTTGGATAGCAATTAATGCATCAGTTGGGGTACTTGTTATTAATTTTCTTCTTGGTTATATTTTTTATGCAGCAATTAGTTGAATTGCGAAAGTAGAGGATGACTTTCGTAAAATGAAGGAGCTCAAGGCTTGTGCTGAAGCTGTAGATTTGAAAAAATCTTTGCTGCATTATATTTATGTGCTAGTTACTTGTTGTAATACAATAAAATTATTAGCGGGATGGCATTTTTATTTGTGATTTTATTTCTAAATCAAAATTAGTTCACATATTTAAAGCTTTATATTATTTTCATCATTCAAAATTATTGTTATTATTACTCATGAGTGACATAACCTTTTATATGAAATTATAATTTCTACAATGACCTCCATATCTTAGTTTCCCTTTTTGTAGTTTCTTGCAACGACTTCACATAAGATTAGGATTCCAATGAATGGTGTTTTGGGTAATTGAAAAATAAGTTGCTTTGATAGAAACATAACTAGTTCTCAATTCTTTAAAAGTAGGTGAAAGTTAACTGATTCCAATCATTTTCTAGGTAAATTGCAAATGTTGATGGCACTGAACTAGATAAAAACCTAATGGATTATGCTCAGCTACCTACAAAAGTGGTAAAGATCTTATATTAGTGATAAATGATGTTCTCGATCAGGCTAAGATTGAGGCATGAAAACTTCAACTTGAAGTTGTAGCCTTTGCTCCACGTTTTATTTTAGATGAAGTTCTATCACTTTTCTCTGGCAAATCTAATGGAAAAGGAATTGAGGTGAAATTGAAATTTTCTTTTGCTATAATTTTGTGTTCCTTAAATAATAATTGGAATTTGGAAATTTATTCGTACATTAACTTGGCTCTCTATTCTTTTGGATGAGTGTAGTTGGCTATTTATGTATCCACTCAAGTACCTGAAGTTGTCATTGGTGATCCTAAACGATTATGTCAAATAATTAATAGTCTTGTTGCATTTTGTTTGAGACATCTTAAGCTTGCCATACAAATATTATGATGCTTCAAATATCTCATAGATTTAGGTGATAACATTCTTGCGATTTCTACGTATAGGGATATTATTTGTAAATTTTGGCCTACCAATAGATGGTTTCCTCTTACCACATCAATTAATCCTTTGTGTTGTTGACAACCTTCTTCTTGAAGAAATGTTTGGCTTGTCTTTTGCTAATTGTGCCTGAGGGATCAAAGCTAAGTAAATGAAGAAAAGTGGATTCATCCAGATCAATCATAATCCTGGGGATGCCATTTTCATTAACTATTACTTATATAATATTCCTTAATCTTCATTTCTTTTTAATTTCACCTTATGTAACCTTTGAGTTGTGAAAATATTTTATAAATAATGAACAAACCATGTCATGATTTATATATATATATATATATATATATATATATATATATATATATATATATATATATATATATATATATATATATATATATATATATATCTTTCTCTCTTCTCTAATTTCCATAGAAGTAATATTTCAAAATTTGTTTATTAAATTAATGAGTTTCATTAATGCCCCTAAAATCTTAGAACTTTATCATTGACCCATAATCTTTGATCATTAGTTTTACCTATTGCATTTCAGTTTACTCATGATAGAGGACATGTATTTGTATCAGTTCATCTCGCAACTAAAGTAAAGAGACCACTTCATATGATAAATGCAGTGCTACGACAAGGCTTAAACCTGGATGAACACATGTAAGGCAGAACTTATAATACATTGAGTGGGTTTCCTATTGTCAATAAATGGAAAAGTTAGGAAAAATTCAAAAAGTTAAGCAACATAAATCTACTGGATGAGCCTAAAATGATTCAGTTACTAGTAATAGTTGAGGATATAGGTATAGGAATTCCTTTGGATGCACAAAGCTTCATATTTGCTTCTTTTATGCAAGCTGAAAGTTCCACCTCAGGAATATATGGCAAGACTGGAATAAGACTGAGCATTAGTAAATGTTTGGTTGACCTCATGTGAGGAGAAATTGGATTTATAAGTGAACCTAGAATTGGTAGTACTTTCACTTTTAGTGGAACTTTCAGGAAAGGAAAACCACATCTGTTAATGGAATGTAGCAACAGTGCAATTCTTTTGTTTCAAAGTTTCAAGGATTGTGTAATAACCGTAAAATTTAACGAAAAATTCCAATTAAAGGGAATGTAGAATAAAAAAAAAGAATTTTGACAATAGAGATAAGAACCAGTGAAAATATGTATATTTATTACATGGATTAAAGAATTACAAAAGAAATATGAGAATTTATATTTTGGCGCGCTATTAGCAAAAATATTATTATTTACCGAAATATTTACCGAATTCTACACATGTTATACAGTGTCCATAGATTCAGTTAAAGATTTAATTTATGAGGAACAACTAGTAGCAATAGTGGACAGATAAGTAAAGAAGTTATGGTTAAAAGAAATACCTATAGTAAAGGTGATATGAAAAAAAAATCACTCTTTTCAGAAAGCTACTTGGGAAAGAGAGGAGGATATACGGGCCAAATATCCGCATTTATTTGAACAATGAGGTTAGTGTTTATCTGCAACTGTGGTGGTGAAATTCGGGGACCGAATTTCTTTAAGGGGGGAAGAATGTAATAACCGTAAAATTTAACGAAAAATTCCAATTAAAGGGAATGTAGAATAAAAAAAAAGAATTTTGACAATAGAGATAAGAACCAGTGAAAATATGTATATTTATTACATGGATTAAAGAATTACAAAAGAAATATGAGAATTTATATTTTGGCACGCTATTAGCAAAAATATTATTATTTATGTAGAAATAATTATGATTTGTTAAAAGTAAGTGGACTTTTAAGTAAAAGAAGTATTGTGTTGCTTAAAATAATTATATCGGCCTCTATTGAATTTTTATGGTATTTTTAGAAATATTCTTTCTTTTAATATGAATAAAGATATTTATTTTGAAATTTGTTTTAATATGATTTTTATCAAGAAAAATCATGATTTAAGAGTTTAACTAAAGGTTTAGAAGAAAGGAAATTTTTAGAAATTTTTGGGATATTTTATGATGAAAAATGGAATTTATATGAATTTTTATAAAAGAAAATCTTATTATTAATTATTTAATAATTATTATTATATTTAAAAAAAAAACGAAAGTTGATAAACGAAAACCGGGGGCGGACGATTTCAGAAGGAAAAGAAAGGAAAAAAAAAAGGAATAGTGCATGCATAGTGAGTGAATAGTAATCTCAAATTTTATCTTTCGATTTGGAGTGTTTAAGAACTTCCAATCTCAAAACTGAAAGTGTTATTGGATTCACGACGAAGAGTACTTCAGTTTTGACCAATCAGTTTTTCAAATCAACCGTTGAATCGTCATAGATCTGAAGTAGAAAATCTCGGTAAAAGGTAAGTTCTGAAAAACCTTACTTAGAGACATCAAATTAGAAATCTGACACCGTAGATGGGTTCAGAAGCTTGATAAACATTAGAATATGTAATTTTTTCGGTCATTTGGTAACTTTTTTATGTGGCGGTGAATAGTAATTTTCGACATGAATAGTGGCGGATGAATAGTAATTCCGGCGATGAATAGTGACGGTGAATAGTTTTCCCGGCGGTGAACAGTACCCCCGAGCTCATTTAAGGTTTTTGGACCCTCCGGACACGTTTTTGAAGCTTATTTGGTCAAATTCAGACTAGAAACGAGGATTTTAGGGTTGTCCAATCTGGAGCCCTTACCTGTGAGTAGATAATTCTTCCTATAGCTTACTTTTACTCTTCTTGAACTTTTCATTGATAAATGAGTATGATTACATGTTATTTATATGTTCATATGTTTCTGAAATGGTTTGAAATATTTGAAATGATTGAGAAATGATATCTAGTTCAAGAAGAGTATGAGTTTTGAGATAGATTTTGAAATGCTTTGAATACGATAATTCTAAATGCATTTCGCATTACATGGCAAAGAAAATATGATATGCATGTGGCATTAATTTTACAGTGTTATATTTGCCTCGAATATGGGCATGATTATATGATTTCTCTGATTGGAAAATTTATAATAAAAGATTTTGTACTGAGACTGAAAGCTTTGTTTTGAATGATATGTAAAGTGGTAAATTGCCGAATATGATTGTATGGCGAATTGTTTGATAATAATTCATTGCATATGATGGATATGCACTTTTTTTTACATGTTTATATATTCATATAAATATATATATGTATTGATGAGAAATGACGAGATTATATGGCTTGAGACGATATTGTGAAGATGGTATTAGTGGTAATGTGAGGAGGCAGTAGGGTGATGAACTCACATTCCCTAATTACCTATTGTGATGATGATAGTGGTAATGTGAGGAGGCAGAAGGGTGATGAACTCACATTCCCTGTTGATCTATTGAAGTTGTACTCAGTGGTAATGTGAGGAGGCAGTAGGGTGATGAACTCACATTCCCTGATTACCTATTGTGATTGTGACTATGGTAATGTGAGGAGGCAGAAGGGTGATGAACTCACATTCCATATTTATCTATTGAGTTTATTGAAAGTTGTGACATACTTGAGTATTATATAAAAGAATTGATTTTTATTGCATAACAAATTCGATTTAAGATCAATTTGTATCATATGTGGTTACAGATATTTGTATGTGATTTGAACTGAGATGTTTTGAAATGCGGGTCCCATATGAATGTACTCCTAAATGTAACTTTTCAATATGAGAAACTTTGAAATGAAAAGTACATCCATATGTTGACCTAAGAGGTTATAGGGGGTGTTATCTGCTCACTGAGTTGTAAAACTCACTACACGATGTGGATCTATTTTTCAGATAAAGACACAGAGTTTGGTCAAGCAACCAAGTGATCGACTAGAGGTTGTACTCCAGTGGTGAGCCTATATTGTTTCTAGGCTCTCAATGTTTTATAGTTGCAAAATATTTGTACTCTAGAGTTGCTCTGAACGTCACAGGCAGGATCCTTGCTTCTACTGTTACTCTGGTGTTTATAGACGTAAACTGTATATTGTATATGTGTATGGGAACTTATATGTATTGGTTTATATGATAAAGAATGGCATTATGTACATTTATGAAAAATATATGTGTATGGTATATGGTTTTCACGTGCCCTAAAATTAGGGTCGTGACAAGTTGGTATCAGAGCATTAGGTTTCCCTGTGACAATCAGAGTAAAGGATTCTTTAGTAGGACCTTTAGTATCTATATGAGCCGGACATATTTATACTTCAGGTGCTGCTGAGGGATTCTATAGGATTTCAAATTCCTTTCTATTCGAAGTTGTTAAAGTTTATAGTATAAGATAGATTGAATATTGTGACATCTTAAGAGGTATCTATGGATCAATTACAGCTTGAAAGTAAAAGAGATATGCGTCTTAAAGAATTTATAGAATTGAGACAGATACCAAATATGATGGTTTCTGAATGTGACATCCGTTGTACCGGTTGTCTAGATATGGTAGACTGTGATGTGATATTGAGAATGAATTTGTTGGCATTATGTCATGTCATTTTGAAATGTCATTATATGGTGATTAAATTCAATTATTGAGGAATTTTCTTTCTTGATACAAGGGGATCGTAATGAGATACCCAGTAATCTAATTTCTGCTTTAGCAGTCCATAAGTGACTACAAAAAGGTGCCAAGGATAGTTGGCAGTAGTGAGAGATGTTGATATAAAGTATACCACTGTAAATTAAGTTTTAGTGGTTAGAAAATTTTCTGATGTAATTCTTGAAGAATTGCCAGGATTACCTCAAAACGTAAAATATAATTTGGTGTTGATTTATTTCCTGGAACCCAACCAGTGTCTATACCTCTATATATAAGAGCACCGACTGAACTCAAGGAATTGATGGATCAGTTAAGACACTTGTTAGATTAGGGATTTATATACCCTAGTACTATTACTTGGAATGCTTCAGTTCTATCTATGAAAAAGAAAGATGGATCACTATGACTATGCATAGAATAAAGTGACAATGTGAAATAAATACTCATTACCTCATATAGATGATATGTTTGACCAGCTACAAGGTGCTCAACATTTAAAAAAAAAATTGAATTGATTTGATATATGGATCTCATCAATTGAGGATAAGGGAAGAGGATATTCAAAAAATTTCTTTTAGGACTCGTTATGGTATTATGAGTTCTTGGTAATGTCATTTAGTCTGACAAATGCCCAGTTGCATTCAAGGACTTGATAAAAAAAAGAAGAGTATTGAAGCCATCTCTGAATTAATTTGTTATTATAATTATGAGTGCAGATAATCATAAGCAATATTTAAAGATAGTATTACAAACTCCAAGGGAGTATCAGCTATATGCTAAGTTCTCAAAATATGAATTTTGACTTAGTAACAGTACTTTCTTAAGGTATGTGGCTAGTAAGATGGTATCCAAGATAACCGTAAGAAAGTAAAAGTGGTACAGCAATGTCCACATCTTGCTACAGTTACAGATGAAGATCCAAGTCCAATTTGCGCTTTTTGCTATGGTCTGTTGTCCATTCTATTTGAGCTGTGATTGGATCAGGTACATGAACATATGCTTGTAAAGCATCAATCAACTCCTCAGCATCTGAAGCTAAGATGAGAATTCGTCGTGCTGAGTGTGGGATAAACTTTTGTTCCACAGCATGATCAAGGAAAGATAACAAACCATCAAAGAAGTGATTAACATTTAACAAACCTATTGGTTTGTGATGCATATTCAGTTGTGCCCAATAGACTATTTGGAAAATCTCCTCTAAAGTACCAAAACCACCTGGTAAGTAAATGTGTCAGCATTACTCATCATTCTAGCCATGCGTTCATGCATGGAAGCTACTCTATATTCTTCCCCAATTGTTTTCCCTATGTTGCTGGATGCAGCTAGAGCTGTAGGAATAATACCTAGAACTTGGCATCCTCCTACATGTGCAGCTGTAGCCACACACCCCATTAACCCACAGTTACCTCCACCATAGACTAGATGAATTTTTCTTCTGGCCAGTACCATACCCAGGTTTTGTGCTGCTTTCACATATTCCCCATCTTTTCCAGGACTGGAACCACAAAAGACACAGATATTTCGAAAATGACGGAATGCGGTTCCCTCCATAATTTCTATCACCTTATAGAACTTAGAGAAGGGCATATTTATAATAGTTATGCGAATGGCCAGGTATTATTAGAACAACTATGTGAGTGATTGGTGAATATCAGCTAAATTAAAATAAAAAAAAATTTCAAAAATGACGACAAGCATGTATATGTACAGTAGTTATGACTTTGACTCATATTAAGCACATAAAGAGCATAAGATAAGATATCACCAGAAATCTGTCTTTTTCTTGTTGTCTTTGATGAAGCATTGATGTCTTGATTTTTGTAGAAAAGTTGTAGGTGATAGCCGTCATTGTAAAAAAAAATGAAAATGAAAATGCAAACCAATTAATTGTTGAAGAGGAACAATCAAATGGTTTATTTTGTTTTCTCAATGTTTTTGCCAGTTGACTATTGGTTTATAAGTCGATTAACTATTTTGAGAAATTTTAATTTGGACTGGTTATTTACATTTGATTGATTATATATATTTGAAACAACCAACTGCATCCTACCAGTTAACTATGTGCTCTTGTTATTCACAGACTTTATAGGCTCAGAAATATTTCTTTTCCATATGATATGCTTCCGCTGAATAACAATATCTTTGAATTAAATTTTGGCACATATATTCAAAATTTGCGGCCACCGATTGCGGCCACCAATTTTCGTCGAAATAGCAGCTAGATTTTGTTTACAGATTTTCAAAAATTACGGCCACCAATTTTAATTTTCTGTCAATGTTTTGTCCAAACTTCGACTTCCTATTTTGGCACCATGCTCTATTACGTGTTTCGCATTTTCTGCTGATTTGTCTTACATTATATTTGGCATTAAATGCAAGATTCTTTTTCCTTATTATAAGGAGGGTTAATCTCTAATCTTTGGAACTTAGTTATTATGGTGTTCAACTGATTAGTAGATTAAAGTAATAGAGATTTTGAAAAGAATAGATGGATGATAGTCTAATGGTGCTTTGACGAATATAATCAAAGAAATTAACGGTGTTGAAGTTTTTGAGGAGTAAAGTATGGAAAGTAAGATTTAAGTTAATCTCGAATTTTTTTTTAATTTAATTTGGAAACATGGAGAATATTTTGAGAATCATCTTCGAGAATAATATAAGTGATTAAGATATTTGTATTAAGGATTTATACCTTACTAAATTGAGACTCATGTTGAGATTGGAAATTCACGTATGAATAATTGTTGAGAAAAGAGATTTCAGAAGAAGCCATAGATTGTAAATATGGATAACCCGAGGTAATAAAGATATACTGAGATATAAAAAAATGGTACTAGTATAATGGTAAAAAGAAGATACAAGTGAAATTTTTCATTGGTAGGTATGTTGGCAAGTACGAAGTGAATATATTATCTCAAGAGAGTTATTCAGGAAGTCTAAGGATCTTTCTTAGATTATAGTATGACTAATACTAAAATTAAATGATTTAAGTATCTTTATATTATTGTGGTGGAAGTTGGGAGAAATTAATTGTCCTTAGTTGAACTTGCTCATAGCAGTAATTATCATGCCAATATACAATGGCATCATTTGAAGTTTTACATGAACATCATAGGTTTCTTAATATGTGAGTGCATTGAGAACAGTTAAACTTTGGAAATATAATTGGAATAACATGCAATAAATAGAATATGAATTATCTAAATTGATGATGCTAGTTTGAAGAGCATGCTTCAAACATATGCTTTTGAGATAGGTAGGAAATTTTTTAACAGAATTTGTCTATAATAAAATGATATTAGAATATTTAAGCCTTATGTAAGAGGTGTTACAAATGTTCTGTTAAATGACTCAGTGGAGTTAGATTTATTATAAGATGTCATTGATAAAGTGAAATTGATTAGAAAAAGAATACTGAAAACTCGATACAAGTCAAAAGTTTATAAGGACTATGAATGTTGAGCACTAGGAATTTTCAGTTGGTGATCATATATTTTTTTTTATGACTCACCAATGAAAGAGGTAATGAGATTTGGAAAGAAAGGGAAATTACCCTCTCGGTATATAGAATTATTTGAATTCTTGATAGGATCGGTTCAGTGGCTTATTGTTTGGTTTTACCACTTGCATTGGATAATGTTTATCCAGTTTTTCATGTGTCTATACTACGGAAATATTTACCGAATTCTACACATGTTATACAGTGTCCATAGATTCAGTTAAAGATTTAATTTATGAGGAACAACTAGTAGCAATAGTGGACAGATAAGTAAAGAAGTTATGGTTCAAAGAAATACCTATAGTAAAGGTGATATGAAAAAAAAAAATCACTCTTTTCAGAAAGCTACTTGGGAAAGAGAGGAGGATATACGGGCCAAATATCCGCATTTATTTGAACAATGAGGTTAGTGTTTATCTGCAACTGTGGTGGTGAAATTCGGGGACCGAATTTCTTTAAGGGGGGAAGAATGTAATAACCGTAAAATTTAACGAAAAATTCCAATTAAAGGGAATGTAGAATAAAAAAAAAGAATTTTGACAATAGAGATAAGAACCAGTGAAAATATGTATATTTATTACATGGATTAAAGAATTACAAAAGAAATATGAGAATTTATATTTTGGCACGCTATTAGCAAAAATATTATTATTTATGTAGAAATAATTATGATTTGTTAAAAGTAAGTGGACTTTTAAGTAAAAGAAGTATTGTGTTGCTTAAAATAATTATATCGGCCTCTATTGAATTTTTATGGTATTTTTAGAAATATTCTTTCTTTTAATATGAATAAAGATATTTGTTTTGAAATTTGTTTTAATATGATTTTTATCAAGAAAAATCATGATTTAAGAGTTTAACTAAAGGTTTAGAAGAAAGGAAATTTTTAGAAATTTTTGGGATATTTTATGATGAAAAATGGAATTTATATGAATTTTTATAAAAGAAAATCTTATTATTAATTATTTAATAATTATTATTATATTTAAAAAAAACGAAAGTTGATAAACGAAAACCGGGGGCGGACGATTTCAGAAGGAAAAGAAAGGAAAAAAAAAAGGAATAGTGCATGCATAGTGAGTGAATAGTAATCTCAAATTTTATCTTTCGATTTGGAGTGTTTAAGAACTTCCAATCTCAAAACTGAAAGTGTTATTAGATTCACGACGAAGAGTACTTCAGTTTTGACCAATCAGTTTTTCAAATCAACCGTTGAATCGCCGTAGATCTGAAGTAGAAAATCTCGGTAAAAGGTAAGTTCTGAAAAACCTTACTTAGAGACCTCAAATTAGAAATCTGACACCGTAGATGGGTTCAGAAGCTTGATAAACATTAGAATATGTAATTTTTTCGGTCATTTGGTAACTTTTTATGTGGCGGTGAATAGTAATTTCCGGCATGAATAGTGCGTATGAATAGTAATTCCGGCGATGAATAGTGACGGTGAATAGTTTTTCCGGCGGTGAACAGTACCCCCGAGCTCATTTAAGGTTTTTGGACCCTCCGGACACGTTTTTGAAGCTTATTTGGTCAAATTCAGACTAGAAACGAGGATTTTAGGGCTGTCCAATCTGGAACCCTTACCTGTGAGTAGATAATTCTTCCTATAGCTTACTTTTACTCTTCTTGAACTTTTCATTGATAAATGAGTATGATTACATGTTATTTATATGTTCATATGTTTCTGAAATGGTTTGAAATATTTGAAATGATTGAGAAATGATATCTAGTTCAAGAAGAGTATGAGTTTTGAAATAGATTTTGAAATGCTTTGAATACGATAATTCTAAATGCATTTCGCATTACATGGCAAAGAAAATATGATATGCATGTGGCATTAATTTTACAGTGTTATATTTGCCTCGAATATGGGCATGATTATATGATTTCTCTGATTGGAAAATTTATAATAAAAGATTTTGTACTGAGACTGAAAGCTTTGTTTTGAATGATATGTAAAGTGGTAAATTGCCGAATATGATTGTATGGCGAATTGTTTGATAATAATTCATTGCATATGATGGATATGCACTTTTTTTTACATGTTTATATATTCATATAAATATATATATGTATTGATGAGAAATGACGAGATTATATGGCTTGAGACGATATTGTGAAGATGGTATTAGTGGTAATGTGAGGAGGCAGTAGGGTGATGAACTCACATTCCCTAATTACCTATTGTGATGATGATAGTGGTAATGTGAGGAGGCAGAAGGGTGATGAACTCACATTCCCTGTTGATCTATTGAAGTTGTACTCAGTGGTAATGTGAGGAGGCAGTAGGGTGATAAACTCACATTCCCTGATTACCTATTGTGATTGTGACTATGGTAATGTGAGGAGGCAGAAGGGTGATGAACTCACATTCCATATTTATCTATTGAGTTTATTGAAAGTTGTGACATACTTGAGTATTATATAAAAGAATTGATTTTTATTGCATAACAAATTCGATTTAAGATCAATTTGTATCATATGTGGTTACAGATATTTGTATGTGATTTGAACTGAGATGTTTTGAAATGCGGGTCCCATATGAATGTACTCCTAAATGTAACTTTTCAATATGAGAAACTTTGAAATGAAAAGTACATCCATATGTTGACCTAAGAGGTTATAGGGGGTGTTATCTGCTCACTGAGTTGTAAAACTCACTACACGATGTGGATCTATTTTTCAGATAAAGACACAGAGTTTGGTCAAGCAACCAAGTGATCGACTAGAGGTTGTACTCCAGTGGTGAGCCTATATTGTTTCTAGGCTCTCAATGTTTTATAGTTGCAAAATATTTGTACTCTAGAGTTGCTCTGAACGTCACAGGCAGGATCCTTGCTTCTACTGTTACTCTGGTGTTTATAGACGTAAACTGTATATTGTATATGTGTATGGGAACTTATATGTATTGGTTTATATGATAAAGAATGGCATTATGTACATTTATGAAAAATATATGTGTATGGTATATGGTTTTCACGTGCCCTAAAATTAGGGTCGTGACAAGTTGGTATCAGAGCATTAGGTTTCCCTGTGACAATCAGAGTAAAGGATTCTTTAGTAGGACCTTTAGTATCTATATGAGCCGGACATATTTATACTTCAGGTGCTGCTGAGGGATTCTATAGGATTTCAAATTCCTTTCTATTCGAAGTTGTTAAAGTTTATAGTATAAGATAGATTGAATATTGTGACATCTTAAGAGGTATCTATGGATCAATTACAGCTTGAAAGTAAAAGAGATATGCGTCTTAAAGAATTTATAGAATTGAGACAGATACCAAATATGATGGTTTCTGAATGTGACATCCGTTGTACCGGTTGTCTAGATATGGTAGACTGTGATGTGATATTGAGAATGAATTTGTTGGCATTATGTCATGTCATTTTGAAATGTCATTATATGGTGATTAAATTCAATTATTGAGGAATTTTCTTTCTTGATACAAGGGGATCGTAATGAGATACCCAGTAATCTAATTTCTGCTTTAGCAGTCCATAAGTGACTACAAAAAGGTGCCAAGGATAGTTGGCAGTAGTGAGAGATGTTGATATAAAGTATACCACTGTAAATTAAGTTTTAGTGGTTAGAAAATTTTCTGATGTAATTCTTGAAGAATTGCCAGGATTACCTCAAAACGTAAAATATAATTTGGTGTTGATTTATTTCCTGGAACCCAACCAGTGTCTATACCTCTATATATAAGAGCACCGACTGAACTCAAGGAATTGATGGATCAGTTAAGACACTTGTTAGATTAGGGATTTATATACCCTAGTACTATTACTTGGAATGCTTCAGTTCTATCTATGAAAAAGAAAGATGGATCACTATGACTATGCATAGAATAAAGTGACAATGTGAAATAAATACTCATTACCTCATATAGATGATATGTTTGACCAGCTACAAGGTGCTCAACATTTAAAAAAAAAATTGAATTGATTTGATATATGGATCTCATCAATTGAGGATAAGGGAAGAGGATATTCAAAAAATTTCTTTTAGGACTCGTTATGGTATTATGAGTTCTTGGTAATGTCATTTAGTCTGACAAATGCCCAGTTGCATTCAAGGACTTGATAAAAAAAAGAAGAGTATTGAAGCCATCTCTGAATTAATTTGTTATTATAATTATGAGTGCAGATAATCATAAGCAATATTTAAAGATAGTATTACAAACTCCAAGGGAGTATCAGCTATATGCTAAGTTCTCAAAATATGAATTTTGACTTAGTAACAGTACTTTCTTAAGGTATGTGGCTAGTAAGATGGTATCCAAGATAACCGTAAGAAAGTAAAAGTGGTACAGCAATGTCCACATCTTGCTACAGTTACAGATGAAGATCCAAGTCCAATTTGCGCTTTTTGCTATGGTCTGTTGTCCATTCTATTTGAGCTGTGATTGGATCAGGTACATGAACATATGCTTGTAAAGCATCAATCAACTCCTCAGCATCTGAAGCTAAGATGAGAATTCGTCGTGCTGAGTGTGGGATAAACTTTTGTTCCACAGCATGATCAAGGAAAGATAACAAACCATCAAAGAAGTGATTAACATTTAACAAACCTATTGGTTTGTGATGCATATTCAGTTGTGCCCAATAGACTATTTGGAAAATCTCCTCTAAAGTACCAAAACCACCTGGTAAGTAAATGTGTCAGCATTACTCATCATTCTAGCCATGCGTTCATGCATGGAAGCTACTCTATATTCTTCCCCAATTGTTTTCCCTATGTTGCTGGATGCAGCTAGAGCTGTAGGAATAATACCTAGAACTTGGCATCCTCCTACATGTGCAGCTGTAGCCACACACCCCATTAACCCACAGTTACCTCCACCATAGACTAGATGAATTTTTCTTCTGGCCAGTACCATACCCAGGTTTTGTGCTGCTTTCACATATTCCCCATCTTTTCCAGGACTGGAACCACAAAAGACACAGATATTTCGAAAATGACGGAATGCGGTTCCCTCCATAATTTCTATCACCTTATAGAACTTAGAGAAGGGCATATTTATAATAGTTATGCGAATGGCCAGGTATTATTAGAACAACTATGTGAGTGATTGGTGAATATCAGCTAAATTAAAATAAAAAAAAATTTCAAAAATGACGACAAGCATGTATATGTACAGTAGTTATGACTTTGACTCATATTAAGCACATAAAGAGCATAAGATAAGATATCACCAGAAATCTGTCTTTTTCTTGTTGTCTTTGATGAAGCATTGATGTCTTGATTTTTGTAGAAAAGTTGTAGGTGATAGCCGTCATTGTAAAAAAAAATGAAAATGAAAATGCAAACCAATTAATTGTTGAAGAGGAACAATCAAATGGTTTATTTTGTTTTCTCAATGTTTTTGCCAGTTGACTATTGGTTTATAAGTCGATTAACTATTTTGAGAAATTTTAATTTGGACTGGTTATTTACATTTGATTGATTATATATATTTGAAACAACCAACTGCATCCTACCAGTTAACTATGTGCTCTTGTTATTCACAGACTTTATAGGCTCAGAAATATTTCTTTTCCATATGATATGCTTCCGCTGAATAACAATATCTTTGAATTAAATTTTGGCACATATATTCAAAATTTGCGGCCACCGATTGCGGCCACCAATTTTCGTCGAAATAGCAGCTAGATTTTGTTTACAGATTTTCAAAAATTACGGCCACCAATTTTAATTTTCTGTCAATGTTTTGTCCAAACTTCGACTTCCTATTTTGGCACCATGCTCTATTACGTGTTTCGCATTTTCTGCTGATTTGTCTTACATTATATTTGGCATTAAATGCAAGATTCTTTTTCCTTATTATAAGGAGGGTTAATCTCTAATCTTTGGAACTTAGTTATTATGGTGTTCAACTGATTAGTAGATTAAAGTAATAGAGATTTTGAAAAGAATAGATGGATGATAGTCTAATGGTGCTTTGACGAATATAATCAAAGAAATTAACGGTGTTGAAGTTTTTGAGGAGTAAAGTATGGAAAGTAAGATTTAAGTTAATCTCGAATTTTTTTTTAATTTAATTTGGAAACATGGAGAATATTTTGAGAATCATCTTCGAGAATAATATAAGTGATTAAGATATTTGTATTAAGGATTTATACCTTACTAAATTGAGACTCATGTTGAGATTGGAAATTCACGTATGAATAATTGTTGAGAAAAGAGATTTCAGAAGAAGCCATAGATTGTAAATATGGATAACCCGAGGTAATAAAGATATACTGAGATATAAAAAAATGGTACTAGTATAATGGTAAAAAGAAGATACAAGTGAAATTTTTCATTGGTAGGTATGTTGGCAAGTACGAAGTGAATATATTATCTCAAGAGAGTTATTCAGGAAGTCTAAGGATCTTTCTTAGATTATAGTATGACTAATACTAAAATTAAATGATTTAAGTATCTTTATATTATTGTGGTGGAAGTTGGGAGAAATTAATTGTCCTTAGTTGAACTTGCTCATAGCAGTAATTATCATGCCAATATACAATGGCATCATTTGAAGTTTTACATGAACATCATAGGTTTCTTAATATGTGAGTGCATTGAGAACAGTTAAACTTTGGAAATATAATTGGAATAACATGCAATAAATAGAATATGAATTATCTAAATTGATGATGCTAGTTTGAAGAGCATGCTTCAAACATATGCTTTTGAGATAGGTAGGAAATTTTTTAACAGAATTTGTCTATAATAAAATGATATTAGAATATTTAAGCCTTATGTAAGAGGTGTTACAAATGTTCTGTTAAATGACTCAGTGGAGTTAGATTTATTATAAGATGTCATTGATAAAGTGAAATTGATTAGAAAAAGAATACTGAAAACTCGATACAAGTCAAAAGTTTATAAGGACTATGAATGTTGAGCACTAGGAATTTTCAGTTGGTGATCATATATTTTTTTTTATGACTCACCAATGAAAGAGGTAATGAGATTTGGAAAGAAAGGGAAATTACCCTCTCGGTATATAGAATTATTTGAATTCTTGATAGGATCGGTTCAGTGGCTTATTGTTTGGTTTTACCACTTGCATTGGATAATGTTTATCCAGTTTTTCATGTGTCTATACTACGGAAATATTTACCGAATTCTACACATGTTATACAGTGTCCATAGATTCAGTTAAAGATTTAATTTATGAGGAACAACTAGTAGCAATAGTGGACAGATAAGTAAAGAAGTTATGGTTCAAAGAAATACCTATAGTAAAGGTGATATGAAAAAAAAAATCACTCTTTTCAGAAAGCTACTTGGGAAAGAGAGGAGGATATACGGGCCAAATATCCGCATTTATTTGAACAATGAGGTTAGTGTTTATCTGCAACTGTGGTGGTGAAATTCGGGGACCGAATTTCTTTAAGGGGGGAAGAATGTAATAACCGTAAAATTTAACGAAAAATTCCAATTAAAGGGAATGTAGAATAAAAAAAAAGAATTTTGACAATAGAGATAAGAACCAGTGAAAATATGTATATTTATTACATGGATTAAAGAATTACAAAAGAAATATGAGAATTTATATTTTGGCACGCTATTAGCAAAAATATTATTATTTATGTAGAAATAATTATGATTTGTTAAAAGTAAGTGGACTTTTAAGTAAAAGAAGTATTGTGTTGCTTAAAATAATTATATCGGCCTCTATTGAATTTTTATGGTATTTTTAGAAATATTCTTTCTTTTAATATGAATAAAGATATTTGTTTTGAAATTTGTTTTAATATGATTTTTATCAAGAAAAATCATGATTTAAGAGTTTAACTAAAGGTTTAGAAGAAAGGAAATTTTTAGAAATTTTTGGGATATTTTATGATGAAAAATGGAATTTATATGAATTTTTATAAAAGAAAATCTTATTATTAATTATTTAATAATTATTATTATATTTAAAAAAAACGAAAGTTGATAAACGAAAACCGGGGGCGGACGATTTCAGAAGGAAAAGAAAGGAAAAAAAAAGGAATAGTGCATGCATAGTGAGTGAATAGTAATCTCAAATTTTATCTTTCGATTTGGAGTGTTTAAGAACTTCCAATCTCAAAACTGAAAGTGTTATTAGATTCACGACGAAGAGTACTTCAGTTTTGACCAATCAGTTTTTCAAATCAACCGTTGAATCGCCGTAGATCTGAAGTAGAAAATCTCGGTAAAAGGTAAGTTCTGAAAAACCTTACTTAGAGACCTCAAATTAGAAATCTGACACCGTAGATGGGTTCAGAAGCTTGATAAACATTAGAATATGTAATTTTTTCGGTCATTTGGTAACTTTTTATGTGGCGGTGAATAGTAATTTCCGGCATGAATAGTGCGTATGAATAGTAATTCCGGCGATGAATAGTGACGGTGAATAGTTTTTCCGGCGGTGAACAGTACCCCCGAGCTCATTTAAGGTTTTTGGACCCTCCGGACACGTTTTTGAAGCTTATTTGGTCAAATTCAGACTAGAAACGAGGATTTTAGGGCTGTCCAATCTGGAACCCTTACCTGTGAGTAGATAATTCTTCCTATAGCTTACTTTTACTCTTCTTGAACTTTTCATTGATAAATGAGTATGATTACATGTTATTTATATGTTCATATGTTTCTGAAATGGTTTGAAATATTTGAAATGATTGAGAAATGATATCTAGTTCAAGAAGAGTATGAGTTTTGAAATAGATTTTGAAATGCTTTGAATACGATAATTCTAAATGCATTTCGCATTACATGGCAAAGAAAATATGATATGCATGTGGCATTAATTTTACAGTGTTATATTTGCCTCGAATATGGGCATGATTATATGATTTCTCTGATTGGAAAATTTATAATAAAAGATTTTGTACTGAGACTGAAAGCTTTGTTTTGAATGATATGTAAAGTGGTAAATTGCCGAATATGATTGTATGGCGAATTGTTTGATAATAATTCATTGCATATGATGGATATGCACTTTTTTTTACATGTTTATATATTCATATAAATATATATATGTATTGATGAGAAATGACGAGATTATATGGCTTGAGACGATATTGTGAAGATGGTATTAGTGGTAATGTGAGGAGGCAGTAGGGTGATGAACTCACATTCCCTAATTACCTATTGTGATGATGATAGTGGTAATGTGAGGAGGCAGAAGGGTGATGAACTCACATTCCCTGTTGATCTATTGAAGTTGTACTCAGTGGTAATGTGAGGAGGCAGTAGGGTGATAAACTCACATTCCCTGATTACCTATTGTGATTGTGACTATGGTAATGTGAGGAGGCAGAAGGGTGATGAACTCACATTCCATATTTATCTATTGAGTTTATTGAAAGTTGTGACATACTTGAGTATTATATAAAAGAATTGATTTTTATTGCATAACAAATTCGATTTAAGATCAATTTGTATCATATGTGGTTACAGATATTTGTATGTGATTTGAACTGAGATGTTTTGAAATGCGGGTCCCATATGAATGTACTCCTAAATGTAACTTTTCAATATGAGAAACTTTGAAATGAAAAGTACATCCATATGTTGACCTAAGAGGTTATAGGGGGTGTTATCTGCTCACTGAGTTGTAAAACTCACTACACGATGTGGATCTATTTTTCAGATAAAGACACAGAGTTTGGTCAAGCAACCAAGTGATCGACTAGAGGTTGTACTCCAGTGGTGAGCCTATATTGTTTCTAGGCTCTCAATGTTTTATAGTTGCAAAATATTTGTACTCTAGAGTTGCTCTGAACGTCACAGGCAGGATCCTTGCTTCTACTGTTACTCTGGTGTTTATAGACGTAAACTGTATATTGTATATGTGTATGGGAACTTATATGTATTGGTTTATATGATAAAGAATGGCATTATGTACATTTATGAAAAATATATGTGTATGGTATATGGTTTTCACATGCCCTAAAATTAGGGTCGTGACAGATTGAGAGCATTAGTTGTAGATAAAATGAAAATCTGTGCTGAGGTTTCAGGATATTACCTGAAAAGGTTGGGGATGCTTGTGGATGTGGCTTTTAGTCTTAAAAAGGCAGACTCTTGGTTGTTTGGTACTTACAACACTAGATAATTTTTCATTTGACATTTGAATTTAATTTTATGTCATCTGAATGCACATTAAACTTTGAGAATCTAACTAATACTCTTTATTGACATTAGAGCACTTTCAGAAACATTAAAAGATTATTATTTTAAGGGTATCTTGCAAGGCAGCATTAAGAAGTTTCATGTGTGCTAGTCACTAAATAAATATATTTTTATAAAATTTATGTTATCTATAACACATACTACCTAGGAAATGGAGAAAGAACAAAATGTAAACGTGCACAAAAAATGAAAATATTATGTTCAAACATATCTATTCCTTAGTTCATGCCCGTTTAATATGGGAAATGAATAGTGCATGCAAATGAATTTTTTGTGGTAGCTTCATCAAAACAATGTTCATTTTCTCTAAAGTTGTAATTGCTTAAGTTTAGGGGTCGTCAGTACAAGATGCACATGTTATAGCTTTATAGTTTACATGTGAAAAGAGCTAATGGTTAATTTTATTTTCCTACAAAGTAAACATAAAGGGTTTTGATTTCTGGAAACTTGCATTATAATTGATGATTTGAAAAGTTTGTATTGGTAACTAGTTTCTATTTTGCTAAATTAGTACTTGTTTATTTTTTGAGTATTTCTAGATAAATGGGAATGATTCTCATAGACAAGGATATTTTGGACAAGAAAAGTAGCATATTGTATATCATTAAGAAACACAAGCAGAATGACATCAAAGGGGACCAAATAAATTTTCTCAAGATTTTTGTCTTCGCCAACAACCTTAGCACTGATGAATGTGATGAGCTCAAATATGTTAGTGTTGTACATGATGTACTAATGAAACCTCTTTGGCTTAATGCTTTGGTTCGCTGCTACAAGGAATCCCATGGAAGTGCAAAAAAAGCAAGCATATAGAAAGAAAGAATCAAATCTTGGGAACTTACTAAAACATAAACGAATTTTGGTGGTTGATGATAATGCAGTAAACAGAAAAGTAGCAAAAGTTATTCTGAAATAATATGGGGCAAATGTTACTAGTGTGGAAAGTGGCTAGGCTGCTTTAAAGATCTTTAAGCCACTACATAGTTTTCATGCTTGTTTTAGGGAGCTACAAATGCCAGAAATGGACAGGTAATTAATTTTTTTGTTCTAAATTTCCTAGTTTGTTACTGACTTTGAAATGCAAATATAGCCACCATAACTTCTCATCATAATAGAACCTAGGAAGACTAACTTGTCTATTAACTTTATTTGGTATTGGAGAAAACATATATACATCTTAATGAATAATAATTAAGTTGACTTATGCAACAAATTTGCATACTAAATTATTATGTGTTTTTGCTAATAACTTGTTGCCTAGAATATATGAATTGGGAGTTGTTACTCTTGTGTCTCATTACTGCACTGTTGACCTATATAGCTACTCACAAATTCTTTAATCTATAAGTAAGTAAAAGCTACGATGAAATATAATGTAATTATGCTTTGTGCCTGTAATTACCAACCTTATTTAGCTGATTGTTTAGGAAATGGTATGGGTGATTCAGAATATAATTAACTTCATCTTAATTTGTGTTAGATGTTCAAAGAGCTTAGGTAAGAAAATTGATATTTCTGCATACTGTTTATCATATGATCTCATGGAGTAAGATTCTTGTAAAACTACCAATAATATCTACTTAAGAGTAAATTTGAGGTTTGAAAGACAAAAAGTATTGTGTTCTGTCCTGGGCTTAATGAACTAATTTATTTTGATGCTTGGAAGAGAAATTTTCTAACAATATTTTTATACTTTTTTTATTCAGTGCGGCTAATGGTTGGCTTGTATGGAAAATCTTATAGATTCTGAACTTTTTCATATATAGGATCTTACAAAGTTAAGTTCTTGACCAAGGTTAATTTAAAATATTCTTATCATTCTGAATGATACAGTTTTGAAGTGACTAGGCAAGTTTGTTATTTAGAGAGAGAGGTAAATGAGAACATTGCATATGGTAAGCATAAGCAGACATGTTGGGTAATGTGGCTTATTGGCACATCCCAATATTGTCTATGACAACTGATGCAACTCAGGCTTTAAATGAAGAGTGCCGTAGGTGTAGGATGGATGTTTATGTGTCAAAGCCATTTGAAGAAGAGCATCTCTATAAGGTAGTAGCACATTGTTTTAGATTTAATTCATATAGTGGAAGTACCATGTTTATTGTGAAGGCACCCTGTTGACAATTATTTTGATTGCTTGTAAGTATGTTTAACCATTTAGGAATGTTACCCATTTATTATAAATATATTGAATTTTTCCTAAAATTTGAGTAATTTATTATTTTGTTTTTTTTCCTTTTGTCCTGCATCAATAGTTTTTTTTTCTTTTGTTTTTTTTCCTCCAAGAAGTTGATAGAGTGTGCTGTTGAAAATGAAGAACAAGAGGAGGTCAACAAGAGCATTGTTTAAGTAATTATGGGGTTAAATGTAGAATGACCTTTTAGTTATTTCTTTACTTCATGTAATGTTCAAATTTGTCTGCATCACAGTCTTCTTACTGTTGAAAGTTGAAATAATTGGTATTTGCTATAGTAATTACAACTATCATAGCTAAGACTTTTAGTTTTGGCATGGGATGTGAGCTAATTGGTACCTTGCAATATTTTCTTTATATCCAGACTTGAAGTCTGTCTTTTTTGATTTAAAAATAGCATTAGCTTACAAAATTAGTTGGATATAAATTTTAAGCTAGTGGGCATTTTTCTTGTTTAAATGTTTTATTTTGGTTCATCCTATATATCTAGTGTAGATAGTAGACCATTTATTTAACTGATCAGTAGCTTGATTTGGTTATTTGGCTTACAAAGCTAAAGTAACCATTATACTTTGTAATTGTGTGGTGTATTATTTAGGGAACTGGGTAAAGAAGAGTTGTTTAACTTTAATGGCACCTTAACACATTTGTTTTCAAGATACACTTTTCATTACTAACATCATTCATTTCTCATTTATATAAAAAGGAGAGATTAAAAAGAAATTTTTGTTTTCATGTTGTGATAATGAAGAAGCAAAAGCAATGTGTAAGACTAGCAAGACCATATGTGGGACTTTCTTGTGCTATATTATACTTGACTAATGTGATGCTTTTTGTTAAAATAATGCCTCAGATCTTTGTGCAGTGCCAATTTCGATAATGCATGCAAGGGACAAGAAAATTATACTTTTGGGAAGATCTTACGTTCATAATTCTAACATTTTATAACATTTTTATTACATTTCTTCTCCTATATTTTCTCTAAAGATTGTAGACATGATATTGTATTTTTAAAATAAATTTGCATGATTTTAACTTGTTTTTCCTCACAGGAGGTTGCTATATAATGACTTAAAAAAGAAATTAAAAGAAACTCAAAGAGAAAGAACAAAAAATAAAAAATAAATAAATGACTATTTAGAAGCCATACAGTAAGACTATATTTAAATGTGGCTTATTATATTTAGCTAGTTATGTTAGTAGAGTGTTCATATATGCTTCCTTACGATTTTTTTACATGCATGTACTTTTGTACAGAACACGTTATGTTCTTTCTTTACATTTCTTGTATGTTTACCTTTGTGTATTTATATATTTAGTGGGAGGAAGAAGATAAAATGTCATGGGATGATACATTAATTCATTTTTTGGGCTAAGTGTGGAGGAATGATAAATCTTCAGACCCTCAAATTTTGTATATAATATGTAAAATAAGATTGTTAGTTGTTACATAATAATATGGCAATATACATACATAAATAAAGTCATAATTACTTATATATAATGCTTTAGTGGGGAAAAGTGAAATGGGGGCAATTATCAAATATCTACCTCACCGTCGTGGAATATAAACTTTGAGGA
This sequence comes from Gleditsia sinensis, assembly GCA_037074535.1. Lineage (NCBI taxonomy): Eukaryota > Viridiplantae > Streptophyta > Magnoliopsida > Fabales > Fabaceae > Gleditsia > Gleditsia sinensis. The sequence continues at coordinate 20,981,859 of CM073468.1, read as the reverse complement.
GCTATCTTACATTCTATACTATGCCTCTGAAAAGAGTAGCGTTACATAATCATTTTTTTTATAAAAACAAAATAATTAAAAATCATAGTTGAATTTTTAGAATGAGCAACGACAATTCCTCTTAAGGTTATGGTAGTGGCATCATCTATTAGAATTTTTAATAAAAATTTTACAACAAAAGATTGTCATCTTTTCGTGACAATTGATGTCTTGTATATATCTACATGAACTATTCTAAATTCTGGTTATCATCACTATAAAAAAAAAGGGAATCTTTTCTTAAAATATATGATCGGAGAATCAGAATATTGGTTTTTCATGTTTTAAATATATATATATATATATATATATATATATATATATATATATATATATATATATATATATATATATATATATATATATATATATATATATATATATATATATTCAACTTTATTCTTAAAAATCTACCTTTATCAATTTAATCTTTTAAGAATTAATTTATTTTATAACAAATTTTTTTATAATTAAATTTTTACATAGTTGAAGCAAAGATGTAGTTTAGTTGAAGTTTCATTTTAATTAGTTATAGAAATTTATTCAATTTCTATAAATATAGTTAATGTAAAATTATTTATACATAAAAAATAAATTTTTAAGTAATGTGTTTAAAAATTAAAATTCAAAAAATATAAATTAAAAATAAATTTTTTATATATTAAACTAACAAAAGACTTTTTGTACTTTATTGTTTTAAGTTTTGAAGAATTTTGATGGTTAAGATAAATTGAAACAAACCCGTTGTTATTAAAATTAAAAACAATAAAAGAAAAAAAATATAAAATGCAAAAAAAAAATGTGCATTTAACACATTTTCTTATGTAGTATAATTAAGAATTTATATAGTTTAAATAAAGATATTATTTAATTAAACTTCTCTTTATGTTAATTAAATAAATTTTCAAACTTTTTTGTTAACACCATCAACATAACAATCCTTTTTAAAAAAATAAATTTTTATATAATTTATTAAAAATTTTAAATTTTATGCATAGATTAAAAAAAATAAAGATAAAGATTACTTTTAAGAATAATCAATAGATGATCCATTCTCCATGCTTTTTTTTTAAAGTAATATTACTTTTTAGTGGTGACTCAATTTAAGTCGCCACTGAAACCTTTCAGTGATGACAAATAGTCGTCATTGAAAACTAGCTTTTAGTAGAAAGTCAACTGTGAAGCAAATTTTCTGTAGTTCTTCAGTGGCGACTGTCAAAGTCACCACTGAAAGTTCACCTTTTAGTGGCAACGCCATAAATTCGCCACAGAAAGGGTTGGAAACCCATTTTACACCCACCTTTCAATGGCGATATTATGAAAGTTGCCATTGAAAGTATGTTTTTTTGTGGTGACATGCCTAAATCGCCACAAAAAGCCAATGATTTAGTGGTGATCCTAAATATTGCCATTGAAAATGGTTTTTAGTGATGAATTTCATAAGTCGCCATTGAAAACTATATTTCTTGTAGTGCCAATAGAAATCTCTATCCATGGTACTAGTGGCAAAATTTCATTCTCTTAGCTAAGGAAGCTCTAGGGCCAGAGGCAAATCACCTCTAAAAGAAAACATTTCTCAAGTGCTAGAGATAGAAGATATTGAGAGCAAGCTCCTAGGAGAAGTTGAAATTTCAAAATTGCTGAGTTTGCTGCTATGTTAGAGGACACAACACTGAGGTTGTAAAATCAGTATATGGGGTTCAAGGAGGCTGTCCTAAATTAATTTGTCTCTTTAGTCGCCTTGAATATAATTAGTTGGAAGCGTAGAACTATTGAGGCTTAGGTTGCCCTATCACTTGGTTTATCTTGACATTTTATTTTTACAGTCAATCATATGTGGAAAAGACAGGATTAATGGATAATGCAATTATGGACACTTGATTATTTTGCTTTCTCTGATTCTGTGGGTTAAAAAAAAAGAATGTTTCTTCGCTGGAAAGAACATATAAAAATTGATATAATTGAGATAAACCCAAAATGGTTCATGGTGTTGTTAAAATGACTTTGTAGAGAAGTTGAATATATCTTGGTCTACAGGTCACCAAAGTTAAATAAGCATAATTTGCTTAGGGATTTCCTTTTTTCTTTCTTTCTGATCCTAGCATGAGTGTCCTCACACCCTTTAGGTATAAGATTAGTCTCGTTGAACTGAGATTGTCCCTTCCTACAAGTATTTTTTCGTAGGTTTGAATCCCTTACAATAAAATTAACTTACCATTTAAGCCATAAGCTTGTGGGTGCTTAGAGAGTTTTTAAAGTTAGTAATCAATAGATTGAAGTAGCATGGTTATGCCTAGGCAATTTTAAATAAATTCTCGACTATCAATTAAACAAACAAAATTGTGAAATAATTATGAAAAATTACCAAATAACATTGTGAAGTAATTGATTACATTGGTTTTGTAAAAATTCATGTCTCTAGAAACTGGTTTACTTATACAAATTATCATCTAAATGAATATGCAGTGTAGGAATGACTTGATAGAATGTTGAGTAATGCCTCCTTAATGCAAACGTTTACCAATAATCATGTTTAAGTTTTTTCCATTCCTACCTCAGATCATGAACCCTTTATTTTGTCTACATAATGTTTCAAGCAATCTGGTCCAAAGTCATTGAACTTGGAATAATGGTCCATTGTCAGTGTCATGCGCATTCAAATTTGTCCATAAATTAAATGAAGTAAAAAATAGGCTTCAAGGTTGGAATATAAATCATTTTGGAAATACAAAAGTTACGATTGGACAATAAGAAAATGAATTGCAAGTTTTACAGAAAGCCAATTTTGATTTAAATGACTTTTCTTGATAATTTAAATATGATTTGGTTTGTGAGAAATCATGTGAACCTGCCAGGCGAGACATATGTAAACGATATAGGGTGATAAAAATACAAAATACTCGTTGGAAGGAGGAGGAAGAGAATAATTCTATGCATGAGGAGTTTGCTTAAAATCACAAGTATTTCAATTGCCTGACTTGCTTTTAATCACATAGTAAATAGGTATATATAGACACATTAGGTGATTATTTAGCATCTAGTTACATAAATCATATTTAATATACAATACATGAATCACACAATTCTTGATACATGAAATAGAATATTCTAGAAATTAAGATACACATTGAATCTATCTATTTAAAAACTCAAAAAGGTATGAACCTATAAAATTCAAATTACACTTTCCAACATGCCCTTAATTTGAACTTTTCTTAAGTACACCAAGTTTTCTTCACACTTTTTGAAATCTTGAAACTTGAGTGGTTTTGTAAAAATATCCGTAATTTGATCTTGAGTCTTCACAAACTTGAGCTTCACTTCTTTTTGGGAAAATCACTTCACAAACTTGATTTTCTTCGGTCATGAAACAAATTAGTTTTAGCAAGTGCTTGTGTGGGCTAGTTATCACTGCAAATTTTAGTTGCTTCCTCTTGTGGCAAATTAAGTTATTTCCACAATCTTCTAAGCCAAATAGCATGATAGGTACATGAAGATGTTGCCACATGTTTAGATTCATAAGTTGAAAGTGTCACTGTGGATTACTTTTTATAATACCAAGAAATAGTACAATCTCCCAAGAAAAAGACAAATCTTGTGGTGTTTTTCTATCATCAATATCATTAGCAAAATTTCTATCATAGAATTTAACAAGCTCAAAATCATGTGAAGATGAGTAAAACATCCCAAAATCAATTGCACCTTTTAGGTAACAAGGAATACTTTTAGAAACCTTCCTCTGAGTGGGAGCAGGAGCTTCCATCTGGTGACTCACTATTCCGATTGTAAATAAAAACATCAAGCCTTTTACATGTCATGTAGGGGTGTGCATAACTTGATGGATCTAAATTAACTTGATTGAAACAGATTGAGAATAGTCATTTCGGATGGATTGAATCTGGTTGATGAGTTTAATCGGGCGAGATTTTAAAAGAAATCGGGTTGATCTATTCCGGTCAAGTTCAAAATATTTGGACCTGATGTAACCCGGCTTGACCGAATACCTTAAATTTATGTTTTTAGAGTTAAAATAATGTCTTAACTATGGTTTTGTGGTGAATCCTCCGCATTACAACTTTGATGTCCTAAGTTCAAGTCACAAAGGCTGCTTCTCTTCTATTGCTTTTTGAATAACAAGAAAAAGTAAAACGATGTCGCTTTTGCTTCACTATATAAACACCTTCAACCAGAAAACCCTTAAATTCTTCGTAACTCTTCATCTATTCCTTGTCTTCCAAAACCCTCAGCCTCTCAATCATCCATGGCATTCTATCTTCCACTCAAAGAAATCGTTGGCCTCTTCTTGTTCCTCTTTTCCTCCAACTGACAGCCATCACAAACCCTTATCTCTCATATCTTGTCTTCGTCTCCTTTCTTGATCTCTTATCATCGTCTCATCTTTCTTATATTATCAATTTTAGAGACTTTCAGAGATGTCATTTTTAGCATTTTGCCCTCCATTAGAGCGTTGCTGTGACCAACATTGCATTTGTGGAGTTTTGGCTGTGAATCTAGTCTATTGCTATTCGAAGAAACCATTTGGCTTGCTCTTGCTAGCATGAGTTTTCATAATTTGTATTATTTACTCTAGATTGCTTTATGAAATTTATATAATCTATTTTGTGGTCAAATTAGGGCTTATTGTTAATATTTCAATGTTCAGTTCTTCCCTTTTTTTCCCTTTTCTCTTTTCTATTTTGTGCAATGTATCAAGATCTTGTTTCAATGATGACCTATCTAAATCCACTTGAAGCATATAAAACCTATTCAAACCCATATACATCTAGTGAGTCAAAATTACGGGTGGGTTCAGAAGGGTTTTTTCCAACCTAACCACTATTCGGTTGGGATGAGTTTATGCCTTAACCTATCAACTGGTGAACAGCCTTAATGTCATGTATCTCAAGCTTCCTATAAGAGTTTTAGAAATAGTGGGATCCTTTGTCACTTCATCATTAAAATTTAACAATTTTACTCCACATTTCATGGGTGTATTTGTAGGATTGCAATTAAGCATTTTGAACTTCTTCAACACTTCTATTTGTAAAAAATGAGAAACATATAAAAAGGGGGGTTGAATTGAGTGTTTAAATTTTTAAAACTTTTACACAATTTTAAAGTGTTTTGGAAATGGTAAGGCAGAGATAGTTTCTTGGTAAACAAGATTTGGTAAGGCAGAAACCTTTAAGTAAATTTAAACAATTTTATGACATCAACACCTACTAGGGAAAGATATTTAAGATATTTAAATTACTTCAACTAGGAAGAAAGATCAAATAGATTTTGTTGAAACAGTGTGCTAAAATATATCTTAAAACTTTAGACGTTTTGAGGTATTTTTATGGAGTTATAAAACAAAGTTTAAAGAAAAATTTCTTTCTTAAATATTTTTGAAAAAAACCCCCTTTGAAGAGTTTTGAATCTTCTAAAATGAGTATTAAAGGAATGTTGAAAGCTTGGTGAAATTGTAAAACAAACTAGAGAGAAAAAGCAAGAGATTGAAAATTTGGATAGGTTCAAATCAACATGATCCTATATCCTCTCCTTATGCACCAAACAATAGAATTATTATATATAAGGGTAATAACCAAAGTATAGGAAAGCTAGAAGCTTTTACAAGCTTAACCCCGAGAACCTTTGATCCTCATAAACACTAAGATTTTGTCAACCCAAAAACCTAACAAAACTCAACTATTATAGCCTCTAACTAGGAAACCTTCCAACTCCCCTATGTTTGTACAAGATCCATGAATTTAGAACGATGTTCAAAAAATGAAACTTGCTTCTAGCAAGCAGATGAAACACTTAAGCATATTAATGCCTCTTGATAAGCTGATAAGAACTCTCTCTTATCAAAATATGGACACAACCATTTTTACTTGATGAATTCATTGATTTTATTCATATTTACTTCTCTACTTTTGAAGGGTTAAAGGTGCAACTATATAAGACTACTAAAACTAATTGTTTGAAGAGTTGTTTCTTTGTTATAATGCTACTCTAACATTTAGAATATAAGCTTGTGGAAATATAAATTTTTTCTCCAACTTTCACCTTTTCTTGAAGAAACCTTTGACTCTAATAGCTTCATAGCCCTTGGGAAGTATTTTTAACTCCTAAGTGTTGTTGTCATAAATGAATTTGATGTCTTCATCTATGGCTTATCTCTATCTTTTGCTTTTCACAACTTTATCAAAGTTCAATGGCTCACTATCTAAAAAAAGTCAAAACAAATCATTAGTAGCTTCATATAAATGATAGATACTTCTCATTTTTCAAGGCCTTTCACTTGAACTTTCTTCAAAAGATGCTTCACGAATAGGAGTAGGTGAAGGAAAATGAGTCACTTCTAGCATTAGTGCCATGGTATCTTTGTCCTTTTCCATAAATCCTTTAGGATGGGTCATGTAAATGGTCTCCTTAAGTTTTCTATGTAGAAAGGCAGTCTTGACATTTAATTGCTCTAGCTTTATGTTATTCTTAACCACTGATGACAACAGTAACCTTATTGAAGTGTGGTTTATCACTGATGAAAATATGTCATGGTAATTCAGGCCTTTTCTAACTTTCTAATTAAAACTATATATACATGCCAAGTCTATACATCTATACAATCACAGAAACAAGGATCGTGCGTATAACATTCAGAGCATACTTTAGAATAAAAAATACAATATAAATAAAAAACTTTGAGCCTTGGAAACCAAGTAGGCTCACCCAGAGAATAAGTTTCCTAACCAATCACCTATCTAAAAAGGAAGAGTTAGACTCTATATTTTATATTTAAAAAAACATAAAGATATCGTGTAGTGAGTTTGAGAACTCAGCGAATAGATAAAACCTATTATGATTTTCTAGGTCAATATATAGATGCACTTGTATATAAAAATGTTGCTTTCCTTCAAAGTAAAATATAGATAAGAAGTACATCCATAGATGACCCATATTTTCAATATTGTTAAAAAAAAAGGTAATATGAAGCTTAAAGGTAAATACAATGCATCTTGCTTATAAAGGGTTTCACAATAAAATGTTTCACATGTTCTTCAATGTACAAACTTTAAAGTATAGGATGATTCCTAATCAGAACCATTATTTAATCCCAAGAACACAATAAAGGAGGGCAATCACAAATCAGATAGTCGGCATTTCGCCTAATAATATGAGGCATTCTGCTCTCCTTCACAGAACAGATCCTGTGTGTTGACCGTCACATAAGGCTAGCAACACCTCTATTAGTTAAGGTTTCAAGGTGCACCAGGGCTCGCATATCCTGCCGCTAGTAAATAGTGTTTTTGAATAGAATTCCTCCACAGAAAATAATTGTATAAAATACGTTGTCATTCAAAATCAGAAATACTATTCAAATTCAATTTCTTTGTCAGAGATTTCCAATCACAGTGTAACATGTGATTATTTTCAACCAAAAAATTTATGTCTGTATCAATGTCACTTGTACGAAGGAATGTGCTTCCCAAGGTCGTGTATGCAAACATATGTTTCTAGAATTTTAAAATTAATATTCAAATAATACTATTCATGAACCTATACCAGCTAGTAATCAATTATGACAATATAAATCATTCTCAATGTTAAATAATAAAATAAAATCATATGCTGGACTAGGTTCACAATCATAGTTCAAGAATGGCATAGGGTAAGTTATAGCAAGCATTATCTACTCACAAGGTAAGGGTTCCAAGTTGGATAACCCCAAAATGCACATTTTTAAGCAAAATCTGATAAAATAGACCTTAAAATCTAGTCTACAGGGTCCAAAAATCTATAAAATGTCTTTGAAATCATGAAATTTCACCTTCGGGAGCTCGGTCAACGCAATAGGGTCTTAGGTACACATGCTGCATGCACCGCCTACCGGGGCTGTGCGTGGGCTTCATGCCTTAGGAGAGAGAAAGCATGTGGCGGCGTGTGAGGCTTCTCCAGAGGTGATCTAAGTTTGAAATTTGAGATATGAAGGTTTTTTCATCTCTTGAATCTATCTATGGTGTTAGTTTTGTACTTTGAGAACTCTAAATAGGAGTTTCAGAACTCACCTTTTTAAGAGATTTTCTCCTTTATTTTTTGGCCAACTTTCGACCAATTTTTCATAAACCAATCTAATAGACTTGTAGATCTCGTTGTTCAGAATTCATTGGTGGCGGTGGTGTTAAAATTCTAGGTTTGGAAGTGATAAAATTCTAGAGAGAAGTTTTAGAGTTTTCTAGAGAGAGAAAATAAGGAGAAAGAGAAAACTTCAGAATTTTCCACACCTCTTTGTGCAGCAGATGTGATAAAATCTTATGGGGGACCAAACAACAAAATTTGATTTATTAAGGCATGCCTCTTGTAATTTTTGTTATTTACATTTTGACCCTTAAACATTTAGAAAATTACTTGAGCTCTTCCTCCAAATCCCAAGTTTTTTTCTTATTCAATGACTTGAGCTCCTCCTCTATGGCTTCTAACCATTCCTTAGAATTAAGACTTTCAAGTGCTTTCTTAAACGACTTAGGCTCATTTTATTCTAGATCTAAGGCAGTATTTAGAGCAATTGTAATTAACTCTACATATTTATATGTTAGGGGTGGTTATACATTTCTTCTCTACCTATATATGCTAATTACGTAATCAGGCAATAGGCTTTGTCTTGTTTGCCTTATGTACTAGCTACTACTTTCTCCAAGGTCATGAGGAGATTCATTATCTTCATGTTTTGTCTTCCTATAAGTCTCCTCTCAAACTGAACCTCAACAGCTTTTATGGACTTATTTTGTTGATTATTTCCATTTACCTTATAGTACATCTCATCCTCTTAGAAGACAACATCTCTGCTTATAATCACCTTGGGGAAGCCTTTCTGAGTGTTCACAATCAATACCCCTTGACACCTTTAAGATAACCTAAAATCATGCACCTTAAGGCTCTAGGTTCGAGCTTACCCTCAATGATAGAGGCATAGGCTACATACCCAAACACTCTGAGGTTTACAAGGTCGGGTGGTCTGCCTCTCTACCTCTCCTCTGGTGTCTTGAGGTTAACCACTTTTGAATAACTCTTATTAATCAAATAGGCTTTTGTAGTAACTAACTTTGCTCGGAATGTCTTTGGGATTTTGGCATGTGCAAAAGGCACCTCACTCTCTCCAGTATGGTCTTGTTCATTCTCTCTGCAATTTTGGTGCGCACTGTCGCAAGTACACCCAAATTGATACCTTACCTCAAAACTAAACTGTAGTAGTGGGAGTAAGGGTCGATCCCACAGGGACTGGTATTATCTTATGTGATTGAAAAAGGGCGGAATTGATAATTGTAAATAAAATCAAGTAGACAATAATGAAAGTAATTAAGAGAAAGTAATTAATGATAAAGACGTTGGTTTCGGTTGATATCCACCGTCAAGGGATTACATTGATCATTGACAACATAATCAATCTGTAATTGAATATCTATCATTGGGGTTCTAACCCTGTTTCTCCTTAAGTCTAGTAAATTAATGACAATCGCACTAATTAAACCCTAATTAACAAGCAATCCTTTAGCACATCGGTAAAACTTAACTTGTTAACCGCATGAAGAACTAGAGAAACTGACAGAGCTAAACAAATATAAACAACATCGGCTATATCTAATTTAGTTAATCATTCATCATAGGTTCAATGATTTATAATCCAAAATCCTCAAACGTATTTGCCTCATGAATGGCAGTTTGAAGACTTTGTTCAAAACACAATTCAGCGGTAGATTAAGACAGACAATATACTAGTAGACCTCCTAGCAATCATATGAATAATTATTAAGAAGAAGAACAGATGAATAATCAATACTCAATTCAAATTGAAACAAGAAAATCAAATCCAAATCTCACAATGTATGAAAATCCCTTGAGGTTTCAATCTACCTCAACCAACTAAAAAGAACTAGCCACGCAGGGCCATAAGAAAATCTAAAGAAGAATTGAAGAACATAACTAAGAACTTGGATGAAGGATTGGATGAATTATCTACTTTCTTTCCTCCCTTTTTATAGATTAACTCCTCCTAATCGAAGTAGGATTGTATCTAGGTCAAATCCCAGCCCATCGGGCTTCAATTCGAGTAAAAAAAACCCTAAAAATCGTGATTTTAATGACCTGTACGGCGGCGCTACGGACCTACAATGACGTAGCACCGCAACGCCCAGAAAATTCCAGAATTTTCGAAAGTGTTCAACATGAAAGTTGTAGCTCTATGTCTCTTCTTTCCATAACCACTGGAATCGCCTTAATTGGATCTGAATTGAAGGAGATATGACAAACTTAGTGACCAAAGGTCATAATTCATTTTGCTACACTGTGATTCTGATTTGTAAGCTTTGTAACGCTATGAAATCTCCCGAATTTGACCAAGTTTTCAACATAACAGTTGTAGATAATTGTGTTGTCGTTTCACAACCACTTGAATCACTTTGATTGGAGTTCATAAGAGAGAGATATGCTCAAAACAGTGCTGAAGGGTCTGGAATCGCTGCAATGTATCATTTTTCCATGAATTTCTTATCTTTTTCTTCTCTTTTCTTCCTCCTTTGTTCCTACAACACAAAACAAAAAACTAAGCTAATTCCTAATAATATTTTACTTAAATCAAACAAAAAGTAAGTTTAAAGGTATTAATATTATGCTTAATTAAGATCACATCAAATTCTATTCTATCGAGGAGTTTTTGCTACTATATGATGCTTTTGTATGCCATTTTCCTTGCAATATCTATTAAAATCCTCAATACAAAACTCCAGCCTATTATCATAAATGCAATGCTCATAGAATTCCAACCCAATAACCTCTTATACCCTTATTAACCTTTATTTACCTATCTCTTTAAAACCATTCTCTTCAATATGGGCAATCCTTCTATGCCGTAATTGAGCCTTTAATAGTATTGACCTTTCTACTAGAGCTATAATGCTAGCAATGGCTTTCCCTTGTAGTAGGTCAAGGCCATTTTGTAAAGATCCCTTTAGGAAAACAAGGGACCCCTTAATCACTTTAAGCACTCTTCCCTCAATCTTATAACAATAACCCATATTATCTAGCATCCCTAAGAAAAAAATAGGTTTATTATTAATTCAGGAATGTACCTAACATTCTACATAGGTTTTTCCATTCCATCAGCTAACTTTAGAACCATTGATCCAGTCCTTTCACCTTATATGCCTTGTTGTTTCCAAGAAGCACATGACCTTCATCAATGTCCTTAAATTCTTGGAACCAATATTTATTGGGGATGATGTGAAAGGAACACCTAGAATCTAACACCTATTATACCAGAGTTTTAGAGCTTGACTCACACAAAAGTCTAATTTCTCATAATCATCTAAGGCTATGTCTGCATCGCCATACTCCCTTTACGTGTCTCTATCTTTCTTCTTTCTTTTAGGATGCTCCTTTTTAAAGTGACCTTCATTGTGACACAAGAAACACTTTATCTTCTTTCTTAACTTGGATCTTGGTTTTTTCTTGTTTCTACTATCCCTATTCTTGGTTCTTTCCTCCATATTCAATCCCTTGGTCATGGCATCCTCCTTCCCCTATGCCTTTTTCTTTAGTTCCCTTGAGAAAAGTGCAAAGTGAACCTTTTTGAGAGACAAGGAGTCTTGACCATAAATTAAGGTATTTGAGAGTGTTTCGTAATCACTAGGGAGAGTCCTCAACTGTAGTAATACCTTTTCTTCATCCTTAACATAAATGACAATGTTCTCAAGATCAATGATGACCTTGTTGAATGCATCCATGTGATTTAGGGAGGTTTTTGGTGCCATCTTTTAAGTGTGCAATCTCAAGAACTATGGCATTATGTGCCTTGTCCAACTTCTGCATTTTCTCATTTTCTCTAAGATTTGAAGGCAGGTTCTTTTCTCCTTTAAGAGCCTCATCCAAGCCTTGCTACATCAGTAAGGCCTTTATCTTTAACCTCCAAACAGCAAAGTCATTCCTCCTTTTAATTTCTCTATGTCAAACTTAGTTGACCTCATTTCTTGATCCTTCAAACCAAAACTCTGATACCACTTAAGTTGCAGTCGAAAAGACTTTCAAGAATTCTCTCTCTACCAGCAAAATAAGATAAAGAACAAATGCAATAACACAATTCTAAAATACTTCTTCTTTATTTCTCACACACATTGGTTCTCCTCAAGACCAAAAATACACATCAATAAATAAGAAAATACAATGTAGTTTATAAGCAGAAAATAGCTCTCTCAAATTCTAATACAAGGGACTAAAGCTGGTTATCACCTAGAACTAGCTATACAAGGTTGACTACTCCTTGTTAGAGCTAATCATAGGTGCAAGTCACAGCCACCTAGCCATTGCCCTTTAGTCCTATTTTCTACCTCTTAACCGAAATGTAAGCCAACTAATACAACTTAATTATTTTATTGTTTGAATATAGTTAGGATACTGAGAGTTGGTACGTAATGAAGATTTTATTTGGTTCCTTGTGGAAAACAATCCTCTACTCAATCATTCTATTGCAACGCAATACGTATGCTTGGGATATAAATTAAAATTTATCATGACCTATTATTACTTTTGCTTTATGCTTTTAACAAACTAGATTTAAAAAAAAAACAATCTTATTTCTTTAGTCCATTACTTGTCCTTTTTTATTATAATCAAGGATGGGCAGTAAATTAATATTTCTTTTTATGTTAAAATAAAATCAAGTTTTCTTGGCTCAAATAATAATAATAATAAGGCTAGAGAAAAGTGGGTAGCTCTCAGTTTTGTTCTTTTCATCAACCTTACATGGTTGAGTTTTAAGTAATATCCCATAAGCTTTAGTTTTAAGACTCGAGTGATGATCACCACTTAGTTGAATAGTTTAGTTTATGTTTTTTTATATTCCTTTTATAGATAATTCTTTTTTCAACCCAAAGTCAGATGAACCAAATCAAATCAATTCATTAATGCAACTACTACCATCACATTTTATATAAATACAAAAGTGAAACAAAGGAAAATAAAGAAAATCATTTTGTGACCAACTCTTTGGCCACCACACTCAGATTTTCAATTAGAATGGTCAGCAGCTCAACGTCAGAAAGGAAAGGTTTTTAGGCTTAGGGAAAAGCCACTCAATGTTGCTTCAACCATTTATTTGCTTTTTCTTCTTTTTTATGGTTAATGGCTGGCTGGATTTTTTTTTAACTTTCAACCACATAAGAGATATGTAAGTAAGCATTTACCAACAAATTAAATGTTGGCTCAGTTGATACATAGGTTGAACATAAAATATTTTCAGTTTGGTTCCTGGTAATCTTTTAGCTAGGTATGTGTTCATCAATTATAATAAACATTGCCTTGAAGTTAGAATAACCTCTTTGTCTTCAAATTTTTTTTAACAAAATAGAAAAAAAGAAGATAAACCTCTGTGAAGGAGATGGGTTGGTGAAAGTGATGGTACCTTATTATTTGTGTTAATAAAAGAGACTATAAATATATAGGCGGGGATTTGGCGAAACTAGTGGTGGGTTTGGCCACGGATTGTCTCATATTTCAATATATTATTTACCTAAACTTGACCAATATTATTGTTATAACTAACTAAGCTATACTGTTTTTCAATATCCACTTCAAAGATGTCACCTACCTTAAAATTTAGTTATTTTATCACTTTAAAGGCAGTGACCAAGAAAGATCATGAAAGAAACATCTTAGCTAGTCTATCATAATCATGACTGAAATGATAATTGTTCAAGAAAAAAATGATAATGACTCTAGGGTTGAAAACTTTATGATATGTGGCTATGCAGCTAGCACTGCAATATTGTGGTGCACAAAAATCGATAGAGTTATAGCACCCCCTAAATGGTAACTTTACATTGAAAAATTTTAGGTGATATATATATATGTTTGTATTTTGAAAAAGTTAAAGAGCCAAATTTTTTCTTTTTCTCGGTTTTCCAATATTACAACTAAATTCTGTTTGAATAAGCTTAATTCACTTCTTCAATCTAGTAAAAAAAATGCTTATTCACGTCGGGATTAAGGAATTTGCAAACAAATTGCATTTGATTTGACTCTAAAGAATTAACTAAGATATATGATTTGAAATTATAATAGTGCACCTAATCACAGTGGACCAATATTTCAAAAGTATACAAGTTTCGAGGAAATAATTAAGCTAAACAAAGTAGCACATATAGAGTAAGTATAATTTCTACAGGAACACTTCCGCGGATGAGGATTAGGCATCTATATTCCCCGGTTTTATATTTAAATTTCATTGAGATTGTGTGGATTGAAATCCATAATTATGAATAGGAGGATAGACTATGTACTTTCTAAAATGTGACTCCAACCATTATACGTGGGGATGTAAAATCCTAATAAAAATTAAATATTTTGAAGTAAGTAGTAAATATGATCACATTATCTCCTTTGCAGTTAAGGAAAAGGACCAAAGAAATTGGATGGATTAAAAAAAATCTAGCAGAAGGATCAATTTAGTTTAACTCAAACCAGTGAATTCGTAAAAAAAAAAAAAAACCTAATGAATCAAATTGGTTCTAATGTGTTACTTAATTTTTTCCTTTATTTATTTTTATTGAAATGATAGGGTTTTGACTATTTTTTAGGTGACTCAAAATAATGTTATTTTAGCTTATTTCTTAATATTAATTATAATTATACATGTATTTTTTTTATTAACAATGTCATTGTAATGACTATCCTTAATTGTTGAATATCATATCATAAAGGAGGGTGAATTGCTTTTATATATAATAATAATTGACGATGTTTCAAATATATTTTATTTTTAACATATATGTTTTATAATATAAAAAATTTAAGATATATACTATAATGTTTTACTAGTGATTTGATTATGGTTGGATTATGTATTAAATCCAAAACTGCTTTCTCTGTCACTTTAATGACTAGTTCGATTCTTAAATTATGAATCTCCTCCTAAATAAAAATTAGATAAATATATTTATATTAATTATATAAACTCACATGAAATAGTAAATAATCTAAAATTGATTGGTAATAACTTACAAATTTTGAGAATTAACTGTTATGAGGGTACATAATAACTCTAAATATTTAATTTGTTGTTATCCACTTTGAGCTTGGTAGCATTGGGGTCAACTATCACTCAATCACCAATAAAAAATCAATCACTGCATCATAAGTTGGACCTTCCCAACTTTTTCTTTTATAAGGGGAAGACAAAAAATTAAATGTTATGAATAAATTATATATGAATGTCCTAAAAACACCAAAACTATCAGTGGCATCAATCCCATTTAAACCCTTTTATTGGTGAAATTCTTTTTATCAATTTCCTTTAATTTGTATGATTAAATTTATTGTAACCAAAGGTGGCCACGAACCAATAAATAGATATGTACCTCAAAAGGATGGATATACATAAGAATGAAGAGGAATCTCTCCTCCAATGCTCTATATTCTCCTTGTCATTGTTGCTTATTAGCTTTTGTTTCTTTATTTGCTTTCTTGTTTATTTTACAATATGTTATCAGCACAATACTCTTAAAAGTTGAAGAAGCAAATCAATCCTTCAAATTTACTTTTCATCAATCAAGGTAACACATTCAAATATCCTCCTACGGTGGCAAGAAGGACAAATAATTTTCATGGAATATTGAGCTAATTTTTAAGTTTCTAGTTGAGCAATGTAACAACTCCATTTTTTTTTACATATATATATATATATATATTTAAATCCCATGAAGTCATTATCTCTTTAGTTATAATTACTTAACTCAAAATAACATTCAATTAATTTAACCAAATAAAATCAAGGTTTAAGGTCTACCATTAACACTAATACAATTCTGAATTCACATACACATTATTAATCAAAACATACATACAAAAATTAAATACAAAAATATCTACATGTTATTCATTCATGTTGACCAATTTCGGAGATACGGTGTGGGTGGTTGCACCTTCACCGGGATTTTAGCTAACTAAACCACAAACATCTTATTAATTTTTGAGATCTACCCAACATAACTCGATCTAACGTGCACTAAAAGTCAGAGCCATAGAAAAATCTACATAACTAATTTTTTGAACATGATATGGAAATATAGTTAGAATTAAATCCTACTAAGTTCAAAAATAAATCATAATTATCATCAATATAGCTCATCATGTTATGTTTATCTGTATAAACTACAACAAATATCTTTAAGTCACATAAATGCACTTTATCCATACACATGAAAATTGTACAGTTATGACATGTATGACATAAATAACTATTTACATAATATCATATGATGTCTATCAACTTATTTTCATACCAAGCTACCTCGGTCAAGGTGAGTACTTCATATTCTCCGGTATGAGTTTTTTTCACTTTGTCCGACATGGCACACTTTCTCTTTCTTTTCTCATTAACATAATTATAGCCGTTAGTAGGGCGTCCCCTACTGTTGCACCACACGGACCGCCATGTGACAATGCTCGTCTCTTTTCTTTTCTTTTCTTTTCATGTTAATAGCCAAAAATATGATTTCAATAACAAGTATGTGCATTATATTCACATGCCATAATTTATCATCAAAGCATAATCACTACCAAAAATCATTGATAAAATAAAATCATGTCATGATCATAATCATTTTTTAATATCACTTTATAAAATATTTTCATGTCAAAATTATACACTTAAGATGGTAAGGAGTTCATGCAATGGCAATGGCTGGGGCATACACTAGTATTTATTATTTCCATTTATAAGATTCTTCTTCTTTTTTTAAATATTATTTTTATCTTTTTATTTTCTTTATGCTTGACCTCTAGTTACTTTCCTCCTACTTATATAATTTCCAACATATGTTTTCACAAATTTTATAGGGCATTATTCTCTAATTTGGTTTCTTTATTACCCTATAGTTAATGAGGTTCATTTAAGATAGAAAAATGTTACAAATAAGCTTACTAGCTCCCAACACAGCCTGGCCATGTTCCAAGATACGGCCATACTTAAAAAATACTTCAAACATACTTAAAAATAGCCATGAACACAGCCTACCCGCGCTGAAGCAACCCAGAACATAGCCTGACTGTCTCCTATGACCTTTTTTCACTCATTCAACCATATCTCCCTCATACAAATTTCAATTGAGGTGATTCAAAAACCTATAAAATTCTAAGACACTTATCTACAACTTTTCTATTTATCATTTCTTCAAATTCCTTACGAAATATTTTCAGAAAATCAAAAACAAAAATGCTTACATTTACCACCCTAGATTCTAGACTAATTATGACCTCTACTTATTAATTAGTCATATATCCCTCATATGGATTTCATCTTAAGTGATTTCAAAGCCTATAGATCCATGAGACATATGTATATATTTATTATGTTAAAAATTTCCTTTAATTCTCCATAGATTTTTTTTTCCAAAAATTCAAACACAGAATTTTATCTAACAGATTCTTCCCTGGTTAACTATTTTATGATCACTGCTTACTAATTAGACCATATCTCCCTAATTTGAATTTCAAATTGGTTGATTCTAGTGGCTTAAAATCTGTCAGAAATATATTTATATTTTTTATGTTAACCATTTCTTTTAATTCCTAATCAATTCTTCTCAGAATTTTAAAAATTGAAGCTTCCCTAGTTACTCCGAAATCCAATTTTCTTAACCTAGCCTTTCCTAAAGTTCTAGTTCATCCTTTTATTAATTCATCTTCCATTTTCCTTCCAATTTCTACCTAACCATAGAATTACTCATCTCAACATTTAATTATATTTCTTATTTAATTTAACATATTTCATCATCCACTTCAAAAGAAAAATAGAATAAAATTATGCATCATTAAGGGTATTTCTCAACAGAAATTTCTCATGATCTTTCCCTAGATGTTTAAGGCCATACTTCATTTACCAACTTAACCATCTTCCATTCATTTTTACCATATTCAAATATACATAACAACAACATAAAAGCCTTAAATTTTGCCACCCATAGCCATATCTATACAGAACTTTTCATACCAATTGAAGTATTCAAAACATCCATCACATGCAAGATCAACATGTAACATGATATAGCAACATCCATGGCCAATCATCAAAGTAGTAAATATTATAAATTTCATCAAAGTTCTAAGATCAAAATCCCATATAAATGTTACAAATTTCAAGGATTTTCTTCAAAAAGAGATATTGTTAAACCTACCTAAAGATCTCCCTAACTCACTTAGTGAATTCTTTTTCTTGTTTCCTCTTGAAGGAAATAGTGAGATTCTTCCCTTACCTTAGCTTTTTTAGCAAGTTAAATAAGAGAAGGAGGGTTATTTTTGAACCCCAAGGATGAAGAGAAAGGATGGATTCAAGTAGAGATTAAGTTAACTTATTTTGAATACTTAGTCCTCTAGACTTCTCCTTCTTCTTCCTTCTTCTCTTATCCTTTCTTTCTCTCCTTTCCTCACTGTACCTTGTTTCTATTTTTCTTCTCCCTCACTTGGACGAAATTATAATGTTATAAGGGTGGGTTTTGCTTAAATAAACTATCAAGTTGTTCACATCTCATAATCATGGGTCTATCTTATCACAATTAAGATGCACTTAGTTGTTTTTTTAGAGAAAGACAACTCATGTTGTTATCTTCCTCTCTCTTAGTCAAGATATGCATAGCAAAATGATATTTGTATTTTGAAAATCATGATAAAATATTCTTAAGACAAGGGACAAGGTCCTTTTGATTTAGGGATTCATTTTTTTTCTCTTTTGTCTCACTTAAGTTTGATAGGTTTGCCTTTCTAGGTGATAAATTTTCAGCCCTTGAGTTTCCTTTGCTTGGCTGAAAATATTTGTGTAGGATAAGGATGTTTTGTCATAATACCATGTATTATTACCTACTTGTTGAAATTATGAATGTAGGATACAGATGTTTTGTCATAATGACATGTATTATAACCAACTTGCTAAAATTATGAATGTAAGATATAGATGTTTTGTCTTATTGTCATGTGACCTAATCTTGATTATTATTACACTACTATTTTCTCACATGATTCTTATTTTTTTCTCTCTTGAATTTGGGCTCATTCTTACCCATTTCCTTTGCTTTAGTTGAAATTCTACCTTTCATAGAGGGTTTGATCACATTTTCATGGTTTGTGGGCTATCGGTCCAACTTCTAACTCCTATTCCAAGTCTATATTTTATTTCTTGCTTAGGCTATCTTATTAGCTTGCTAGAAACTCATGTGAAGTAAAAAAACTCTTTATGAAGTGTCCATAGGTGAAAGCTCAATGTATAGGTGAAGATGTTAAACTTAGAAATTCTAACTCTTGAATTAGGAAAAGTTACCCTAATCCAATCTTCTTGAAATTTTAAGACCTTTACTTACATTCCAAAAATTTATCTTCCTTATCCAAGAATTTCAACTCTCTTTAGTATGTTATTTCTAATTTTTTCTATTAAGTTTTCTCTCTTTATTCGTTCCCTAATGTTAGAAACATTTTCTATGCATACACATAAGGTGAAAATTTTCTAAGGATTATATTTCCTTAGATCTCTAAAAATTGTCTAATAAATTTTATTTCCTTATCTAAATATTTATGTACCTTTATTAATAAAAGAAACGAAATTATGGATGTTACAAGCAAAGTATTAAATTTTATATCATTTAATTGATTCAACATATATAATTACCTGAAGTGAATGTAAATATGATATTTAGTTATGGAAATATAGGTGGCTCTTGAAAAGACCATATTATATTGTCAAATAAAACAAATTAAATTTCATATTGATAA
Organism: Gleditsia sinensis; assembly: GCA_037074535.1. Lineage (NCBI taxonomy): Eukaryota > Viridiplantae > Streptophyta > Magnoliopsida > Fabales > Fabaceae > Gleditsia > Gleditsia sinensis. The sequence continues at coordinate 20,962,026 of CM073468.1, read as the reverse complement.
TGTGAATATACTTTAGTAGATGCTAAAGAAATCTACAAAATTTCAAAGATTGATTACAGCAAGTATCATGTTGAAATTAAAGTGAAGGAAATGTGGAATAATTTTACATTGATTATATTATGTTGAGCAATAACATTTTCAACAATGTTGTTAAATTCTAGTGGTTAGAACCTTTTTTATTCAAACTTTAAGTGGTCATAAAGTTTTACCATTCCAAATCTTTTAATTTTTTTAAAAATAAATGCAAGTTATGAATACTTATTAATTTTAAAAAAAATTTCCTATAGAAATTGGGATACATGCCCAATTATTAACAGATTGTTAGGAACTCTTCTCCTTTCTCCTCTTTCTCTATCATTCTCTTTGCCTCTCTTTTACTTTTCCTTCTCTCTTGTGAACTATAATGTCACACCCCTAAACTAGGAGTGTGACCAGTAGGGAATGGACACCCAAACCCTGTGACCAACTACACCTACACTAAATTGACAAAACATAACTCAATGATTCTTTATGATTTTAAGATAAGACTTGGAACATTATTGAAAATATATGCAGGCATTTTAACATAAATTCAACATTCTCCCCATAAAATAGGACTCTCCTGAATGTGTACAATCATAAATCCAAATATAAAACATAAATTAAGCTAAGCTCGAACAAAAATCAAACATAGATAGGAAATTTAAGACTACAACCCTGACACTATCAAAGTCCATAGCTTGGACCCATTATAGAGCCTTTGCTGTCACTTCAAACTTGTTTCTCCAATAATACTTTTGCGGCAGCTTTGGTAGGCAAGTTCTACATGTGGGAGGTATGTTTTGAGCTTTACTAGAGCTAAAAACATGAAGGAACAATGGGATGAGTCACTCAAATTTAGTGAGCTAGAAAAGTACCAAAAGGTTTCTAGAATGACATTCATTAAATAAATCATACATGTATTCATATATATATATATATATATATATATATATATACCTATGTTTACATTACAGTGTCCAAAAGTATAGTATAATATACCTTTCATCCTCCACTTATCATCATAATAAACATTCTCATAGTCATATATAGGATTATCAATTATCACACATATCCATAATAATAAATTAAGATAAAAAAAAACAAGCAAGGGCTAGTTATCCAAGACTTTTAGTCTTGTTAAAGTATTTAGCACTTACCATAGGACGTTCAGGACCTTTTTTCTCATCAAACTATTCATCATAAGATGCTAAGGTATCAATCATCTTAACTATTTATCACTAGACATTAGGATATCAATCTTCTTTACTATTTATCATAGGATGTTAGGGTATTAATCTTCTTGACTAACAAGACGTCAAGGTATTGATCATCCTAACTAATAGGATGTTAGGGGTCATTTCTCTTGACTATTTATCACATAAATTTTCACAAGATATCAACAGATGTTCGGTACTTGCCTTACTTGACTTGTATTATTATATCATATTATTTTCCTTGGTTCACTTGGGTACATATTTCATATGTTTCATTGGCCTTATCAACCACATACAAGGCAATATATAACATTTTACACTACACAAAACTTCCAAGATCATAGTTAATGAATGGGATTTACACTTATAATTTGGATACCTTGAGCTTAGAATTTTGTTAGCTTTTGAATAATTTCTATTTAAATTTATGTGTGATTATGTGTTTATTTTATAGGAAGAAAGAAGATGGAGAATTGAGCGAATTAGAAAAAAAAATGAAGCAAAAGAATAAGAACTGTAGGAATATAGGCAGAAATTCTAGTGTCATGACTATGGATCTTAGTGTCGTGATACCAGAATTAGTAGAAATACATGTGAAATCCAAAGCCGTTAGCATCATGATAGTGGAATCTTGTTGTCGTTATGCCATAATAAACAGAATCAAGTATTCGATGATTGAGACTTCAACATCGTGACGTTCTATCTTAGCGTTGCGACGCTAGTGTGAAAATTTTGTTTTTGAAAGTACAATTTTGAGTATGATTGGATAACCTTTTGCAACCTTTAAATGACCCTTGGGCTACGAATTAAGTATTGGAGGCAAAACAAAGGGAGAAACATATTTGGCTTGGAGAAGGAGATATATCAAAGTAATCCATGTATTAGAGCTTTACTTTCCATTCCTAATTCTTTTTTTCTTCTTCTTTTTATTGAACCTATGTTTACTTTTTATTTTGGGATAATTTAATTTTCAGTTATGAACTAATTTCATTTTCTAGGGCTACAATGTAGCCTAATCATGAAACTTTTAATTATTCATTCAATTTAATCAATGTGTTATTTTTTTTAATTGAGTTTCTACACTGTTCTTAATGTTTCTAGTTAATTGATCACTAATTAGATTATCTATTAACCATGATGATATTAGGAGGTGATATGTGTGTCTAGTCCATTATGTGAACAACCATGGATTGCATGTGAGATAGAAATATACTTACCTGATCTATGTAGTCATAATTTAGAGCCATAGAACTTAATGAACCTTTGGGTATTGTAAGTCACATAGGAATATAATGGGTTACTATTTAAAGAAATTTTTGTTAGACCTTAGGAAATGCTAGTAGATAATTTTGGGTGTCTTAACTATTGATTAGGATTATAATTTCTCGATTTAAGAGGTTGAAAATTTAAAGTGGATTAATTATGTTAAATTCAAAATCCCTAGAGTTTCTATACATTGATCTCTTGTGAATTACATTTTCTTTTTATTCGGTTTTAGTTTTGCATGATTTTACTTTTGAAATTTGCATTAATCTATCTTCATATCATTAAATTAGGATTAGTAGGTTCAATAGTTAATAACATTAATCCTCGTAGAAATGATATTCTATACTTAGAGATTTTTATTACTTGACAACAATAGTGTATGCTTGCACTTAACAAACAAATAAATTCATGCATATCAAGTTTTTGACATTGTGTATGGGGATTTATTTTGATTGTTCATATTGAATTTAATTAGTCCTAATTTATTTCAAATTTTTATTTTCCTTTTGCTCATGGTTGTTTTTACTTTGAATTTTTAGGTGTTACAATTGATGCATGAGAAGATTTGGAAGTAACAATTTAATCCCTCTAGATACTAAAATTGAACAAACCTATCATCAGAATAGAAAAGAGAGGAGAGAAGCTTGTAGACAATCTCAAAAAGCCATGGATAATGCTAGAAAAAGTCTATAGGCTATAAACAACCAGAATAATTGGGCATTGAAGAACTATGCCATGCCCTCCGTAAATGGGGTAAATTATGAAATTCAATGCTCTACTGTGGATGCAAACAATTTTGAGATCAAGCCTACTAATATAGAGATGGTGCAAGCCAATAAATTCAGTGGCTTACTTAGTGATGATCTAAATGCTCATAACATATTTTTTGGAAATTTGTGAGATATTCAAGTATAATAATGTCTCAATGGATGCAATTAGGTTGAAATTGTTCCCATTCTCACTACGAGACAAGGCTAAGAGTTGGTTAAACTCTCTACCTTCTAGATCAATCACTACTTAGAATGGAATTGTGGAAAATTGTTTGGCTAAATTTTTTCCACCAGCAAAAATAGCCAAAATGAGGAATGGAATTACTACTTTTGGACAGTTGAATAATGAGTTATTATATGAGGCTTGTGAGATATTAAAATATATAATAGAAGATGCCCACTTCATGGGCTTCATAAATAGCTAAAGGTGTTTTTATAATGGTTTGGGTAAGTTAGCTAGAACTTTAGCAGATATAGCAGCTAGAGGAACCTAATGAGTAAAACATAAGAAGCCACATATGCACTACTACAAGAGATGGCTGCTAATGTATATCAATGGCCAACTGAGAGAAATACACCAAGGAAGGATCACAAAGTTTATGAGGTAGATGCCTTTACTACTCTTATAGTTCAATTTGCTACTCTATCAAAGAAACTTAGTTCCTTGACTGCTAATGCGAATGTAATTGACACTTCACTTGAGGTTTGTGATTTATGTAATGGATCCCAATCTAGTTCTAAATTTCAAACTAGAAACCCATTTATTCCATGTCAACTATAGTAGGCACAATTTTTTGGAAATTTTAAGAGACAAAATAATCCATATTCCATCATCTATAATCAAGGTTAGTGCAATTATCCTAATTTTTCATGAAAAAATAGTTAGAATGTAATGCAGCCACCTACTGCTCTTCACTCTTAATTCTAGCCCCAACCACTTAAGGCTTTCCAAGAAGATGCTTTTGCCCAACTCACAAAGAATGTTAGTAAACTCTTAAAGAACACTAAGCAATACAAAGCAAGAATATATGCTACTCTTCAAAGGATGGAAAATAATATTCAGAGCCAAACAGCCTTCATAAAAAAATTAGAGCTTTAAATAAGCTAGCCTACTGATCTTCTTACTCAAAGGATGTAATGTTCATTGTCTAGTAATATTGAGACAAAATCTTTTTAGCTCTACAATCCTTTGCCATAGGTTTGGTGATGAAAAATGTGAATATGCTATCATATATATTGCTAGTATGTGTGCTTATTTGATTACTCTATGTTAGGCATGATCTTGATATTTAATATGTATTACCTTATATTTTACCATGCTTTATGCTTCTTCTGTGAAATATACTTACATATATAGTATGTATCCAATATGTTTTGCAATATGATTTTATATATTACAAATTGGATATATTCCTTTCATATGCATCATGAAATCGTTTATAGCATTAATCATGTATATTGCTCTTCAGACTAACTACTTGGTTAGCAAGTTAAATAATCTTCTATGTAGGATAGTCTAAAGCAAGAAGCTTGAAGACAAATGCTCCAAAAAATGAAGAAAAAGAAGTGAAACTTATGAAGTATAGTAAAAAAGCTCAACTTGCAATTTGGGGACTGGATATAGGTTTAATGGTTGAGATAACACAAGATTAATTCTTTTGTTTGGTTCTCTCTTTATCCCATTCTCTTTTATTTGCTGCAATATCATTCTGATATATATTTTGCTGTAAGATATTCTATTTTGACTTGTGGTTTTTCATAAATAACTTCACCTTGGTTTTCACAACCTTTTACTATTATTTGTCTTCTTTATAGCTACAATATTCTGATATTATTTTTCTGATATAAGTTATTTTTTCTAGTGTACAGTGCATAAGGTTTTATGATATGTGTTTTTACTAGTCTTAATATTTTACTATAAGTGTTGCTTTCTCTTTGTGCAAACTTACTTGAATGATGTACTACGCTTTTCAAGTTTGCATTCATCTTTTTAGTTAACTATAGTTTCAAAAGTTTTGAATTAGTTTTTGAAAGAATTTTAATGTTTTATTGGAACACCCAATTCGCCTCCTTTCTTGGGTGTTGGTTGCCTTGCTTAACAATCCTAAAAAGTAGGTAAAGTTGCAACTCTTTGTAGTGTAAAGGAGCTACCAGAGCCTAAACCAACTACAATTAATACCACTTAGTCAGTTGAAGCATAGGAAAAATTAACATCCAACTCGCTTAAAGAGAACTAAGAGAATGTGGTTGAGAAGCCTAAGTCAAGGTTATTTTCTAATAATCCTATACTATATGTCCCAACATTTCTATGGCCTCAAAGGTTCCAGAAGTAAAAATTAGATAAGCAATTTTTAAAATTTCTTAATGTATTTAAGAAATTACATATTAATATTCCTTTTGCATATGCTCTATAATAAATGCGTGTATATGCAAAACTCGTTAAGAAAATTCTCTCACATAAGAGAAATTTGGAGGAGTATGAGATAGTTGTATTATCTAAGGAATGCAATGCTATTCTGTAGAAGAAATTGCCTCCAAAGCTTAAAGATCCAAGGAGTTTTGCTATTCCTTACATTATTGGAATTTATCAATTCGATAAAGCTTTATATGATCTTGGTGCAAATATTAATTTAATGCTTTTTCTGTTTTTAGGAAGCTTGGAGTTGGATAAGTAAAACAAACTATAGTGTCCTTATAAATGGTTGACAAATCCATTATATATCCTTATGGAATTAATGAGGATATCTTGATAAAAGTAGATAAATTTATGTTCTTTGCAGATTCTATTGTTCTTGATATAAAGGAAAATTAAGAAATTCTAATATTCTTAGTCGACCTTTCTTCGCTATAGAAAGCTTTAATTGGTGTGCAAAAAGGAGAGCTCAACTAAAGAGTATAGGGAGAGCATGTAAATTTTAATGATTTTAATGCTATGAAATATCCTATTTATAAGGAAAATTTCCTACTCATAGATACTATAGAAAAGAACATTGAGAAAAACATTTAGAAAAATCATTTAATTGATCCTCTAGTGGCATATGTAGCTAGAAATATTAATAGTGAAAATCTAGAAATGTCATAATGTGTGAATTTGTTAGAAGCTGCACCATCTATGTTCATTGAGAAGCCTTTTGAAAAATTGGGAGAAAGAAAGCCTAGCCTAGTGCCATATATTGAAAAGCTGCTAATATTAAAGCTTAAGTAGTTACTAGCCCATTTAAGGTATGCATACATAGGTGAAAATTCCATACTCCCCTGTTATTATTTTTGCTTCTTTAAATAATGAACAGAAGGAAAAGTTGCTGCAGGTGTTAAAGGAGCATAAAACCACTATAGAGTGGTCAATTGCTGACATTAAGGTAATTAGCCTATCCATATACATTCATAAAATTTTAATAGAGGATAACTACAAGCCATCTGTGAAGTATCAATTCAAGTTAAACCTAAATATGAAAGAGATAGTGAAAGTAAAAGTACTGAAACTTCTAGATGCATGTGTTATCTATCATATGTTTGATAGTGCTTGTGTTAGTCCAGTACAAGTATTTCTTAAACTGTAGTAAATAATGAAAAAAATGAATTAATGCATATTACAATAGTCATAAGATGAAGCATTATTGATTATAAGAAGCTTAATAAAGCTACTAGGAAAGATCATTTTCTATTGCCATTTATTGTTCAAATGCTTAATAAGCTAGCAGGCCATACTTATTATTTCTTTTTAGATGGTTATTTTGGTTATAACCCCAAAGGATCAGGAGAAGAATATCTTCACATACCTATATGGAACCTTTTCTTTTAAGATAATGCCATTTGGCTTAAGTAATGTACTAACCAACTTTTAGAGGTGCATGATGGAAATATTTTTCTAATATGGTGGAGCCCTTTATTAAGGTATTTATAGAAGATTTCTTTGTTTTTGGTTTTTATTTTGATTCTTTCATGGGTATTGAAATGATGTGAAGAAATCAATTTAGTAGGAAATTGGGAAAACTGCCATTTTATGGTATAAGAAGGCATTGTACTTGGCCATAGTGTTTTAACCAAAAGAATTGAAGCGGACCATGCAAAAAATGAAATTATTGAGAAAATGCCACCACTAAGATTAGTGAAAGGTGTTAGAAGTTTTTTTGGACCATGTATGTTTCTATTACTACTTCATAAAGAACTTTTCAATGATTACAAAGCCTTTATGTAATCTCCATGTGAAGTATGTACCATACAAATTTGATGAAGAGTATTATAAAGCCTTTGAATTTTTGAAAAAGGCTTTGGTGTCAGCCATTATCATTATCGCTCTAGACTAGGACTTGCCTTTTGAATTAATGTATGATGCTAGTGACTATGCCATTGGTGCAATTTTTTGTCAAAGGATAGGAAAAGCCTTCCACATAATCTATTATAATAGCAGGACTCTCAATGATGCACAGTTAAATTATGCCACTACTAAAAAGGAGTTGTTGGCTGTGGTTTTTGCTTTTAATAAATTTAGGGCTTATTTAATTGGCACTAGAGATATTATTTATATCGATCATTCGACCATAAAGTATTTAATTAAGAAAAAAGATGTTAAGCTTAGACTAATTAGATGGGTGCTTATGTTGCATGAATTTGAATTAGAGATTCGAGATAAGAAAGGCACTAAGAACATAGGAGTTAATCACTTATCTTATCTAGAAAAATTTGAAATTGATGTTTAACTAGAGGCCCTAATTGGTGAAACATTCCTAAATGAACAACTATTTGCATGAATCTCAGGCAAGATGCCTTGTCTTGCTTATTTTGTTAACTGTTTGGCTTGTAATGAGTTACCTCGAGATCAATATAGTCAACAAAGAAAGAAATTTCTAGCTAATGTCAAGCACTACTATTGGGAAGACCTTCTTCTTTATAAACATTGTCTAAACCAAATAATTAGGAGGTGTGTGCCTAATGATGAAATAGCTAGCATCCAACACAACAACCACTCTTCAAATTTTGGTAGTCACTTTGGAGTCTATAAAATAATGGCAAAATTTTTGCTATGAGGTTTTTATCGGCCAACACTTTTCAAAGATGCCTAACCTTATATAGTAGATTATGATACATTCCAAAGGACTAGAGGTATTTCCTTTAGACATAAGATGCCTAACCTTATATAGTAGATTATGATACATTCCAAAGGACTAGAGGTATTTCCTTTAGACATAAGATGCCTTCCAACAAAATCTTAGAGATGGAATAATTTGATGTGTGGGGAATCGACTTCATTTGGCCTTTTCCATCATCTTTCAAAAACCACTACATCCTTGTGACTATAAAATATATCTCCAAATGGGTTAAAGCAGTTGATCTACCAACAAATGACTTTGAGGTAGTGATGAACTTTCTCAAAAAAAATATTTTCACACGCTTTGGCACTTTAAATCCATTATCAGTGATGGAGGTGAGATTTTTCAAATAAACAATTGAATGCTCTTCTATCCAAGTACGAAGTCATACATAAAATTACAACTGCATATCACCCACAAACTGTTGGCCAAGTTGAGATTTTCAATAAAAAGAAAAAATGGATTTTGGAGAAAATGTTAAGCTCAAATAGGAAGCATTGTTCCAAGAAATTAGATGATGCACTCTAGGAATATGGAACAAATTTTAAAACACTAATTGGCATATCACATTATAGCCTTGTGTTTGGAAAATCTTGCCACTTACTAGTGGAATTAGAGTACAAAGCATATTAGGCAATCGAAAAGGTCAATTTTGATATGCAAGCCATATGAGAAAAAATGTCATTAAAATTGATAGAGATGGATGAATTCTGCCATATAGCCTATGAAAATTCCAAGCTTTACAAAGAAAGAACAAAAAATGTGCCATAACAAGAAAATTTTGGCATGAGAATTTTATCTAGACTAGAAAGTGCTACTCTTAAACTCCCGTCTATGCCTATTTCCAGGTAAGCTTTGTTCTAAGTGGTCTAGACCTTTTATAATAACCTAAGGCTTTCCTCATGGTATAGTAGAAATCTAAAGCAAAGACCATCATTTCAAGGCTAATAGGTAGCAATCTTAAAGAATACATTGATGGAGGAGAAAATTTCTAAAAGTCCTTCATCACCCTCATTAGAGAAAGGTAATATGGAGGTCATATCTTGCTGAAGATGTTAAAGTAAGTGCTGACCAAAAAGGAACCGTGTATGAAAAAAAGAGAGAAAAAAGAGTTTAAATTCTAGAATGGCTAGAATTGTGACACTAAAAAAAGATGTGTATGATAGAAATCCAGAGAAGTCAGTGTGATGATGACAAGCTCTCAATCCCAAGAATTTAAGGCTTTCGCGTTATGATGCTGCATCCCATTATTATGACTCTAGCTGTCTTATTTTGAATTCTATATTTTTAGAATTGATAGTGTCGCCACATTGTATCCTACCATTGCAACACTAAGAAATGAAGTTGTCAAACAAGAATTGACCCACATATCTTGCAGAAATCAACCACCCACAAGCCAAACTTTTAGTTTTAACTTTTTTTTTTACATTAAGGATAATGTAAAACTTAAAGTTGGGGTGGATGAATTTTATAAATGAATGAATGATTAAGCTTTTTACTAAATATTCAAACTATTCTGAATGCATGCATTGATTTATTGCATTTAAATAGGTTATGTGATTTGTGTGAGTACGTGTTTCAATTTTGTTTTTTTATTTTGAGTGACTTATTGGAGTGTACAACACTAAAATTTGATGATTTGATGGTTTTAAAATATTTATAGCTTCTAGAAAATAGATACAAATTATATTTATGGTTGAATTTAACTCATTAAAATTTATATTTTACTTGAGAATCCTTTAAATTTTGAGCACCTAAATCTAAAGCATTTGACTGGTTAAATACTTAAAGAAGGTTTATGTGATTTAGATATTATATATGATCTCTTAAGACTCTAGAATTTATTTGATTGTTGCTTAAGACAAAATTCTATGCAACACCTTATTTATAAAATAATTTAGGTATTTTTTGGATAGTTTGAGCCTTCCAAGCTGAGCTATGAATTATTATATCTTTAGTCTCTTTATTTTGAGCATAATTGAACCTTCCTTTGGAACTAATATTATTAACTGAGTTAAGAATAATTTTTTTTTCTTATTTTTACCCTTTTCACTTATATGCATGGTTAGTATTGAAAGATTTTATTAAGAGCTATATTGTTAAAGGATGGAAGGGTAGAGCATGGAATAAGAAAAAGAAGGAAAACTGTGAATGAAAATAGTTTGCAATGAAAAAAAAATGAGAGAGTGACGAATGATAATGAATGTAAAAGAAAAAGGTGAATAAAGTAGTTGATAGAAAAACAGAAGATGAAAAATAGGTCTGGAGAAAATCTCCTGTTAAACTTCGAAGGCTATATGAAAGGAATTGGAATGATTATGTGTGATTAGGTGACTTGAGCAGAAACTAATGTATTATATACTACCCTAAACCTAAGCCACACATTACAAACTTAAGAAAAGACTATTGATCCTAGGTGTAGTGCCTAGTCTATAATAGTATAGAGTGACATGAAAAGTAAGCCTATGGAGTTTTTAAAATTCATTTATCTAGAGATCTGCTCTTAAAATATAAGGTTGTATAAATTCATTTGAGTGTAAAAGGTTAAGTGATATAGGGTTATTCACACACATATTCAAGATTTAAAAGGGTGAAATATAAATTGTATTTGAGATAAACTTACACATGATTATAATTTTTAAAATTTTTCTTGAGCTACATATTCTTTAAAATCTTTGAGGCAAATTTAGTAAGTCAAAACAACATGGCACTGAATGCATGAATTTTGAATTTTTTTTTTAAGTTTAGTGAATTTTTGTTTTAGTGTTGCTTGAGGACAAATAAAAAGATAAGTTTTAGGGGTATTTAATGAATGAGTTTTACACTCATAATTTGGATACCTTTAACTTAGATTTTTGTTAGTTTTTGAGTAATTTCCATTTAGATTTATGTGTGATTGTTTGTTTATTTTGTAGGCAGAAAGAAGATGGAGAATTGAGTGAAAGTTAGAGAAAAATGAAGTAAAGGAGCAAGAATTGTAGGAATCAAGGTTAAAACTCTAGCATCATGAAGTTAAAATTAGCAAAAATACATGTGAAATCTAGAACCACTAGCTTTGTGAAAGTGGAATCTTACCATCATGATACTGGAATGAAGAGAATCAAGAATCCCATGACCGAGACTTCAACATTATGATGCTAGATCTTAGCGTAGTGATGCCACTATGGCAATTTTGTTTTTGAAAGTATAAGTTTAAGTAGGATCGGATAACATTTCGCAACCTTAAAATAACTCTTGGATAATGAATTGAGTATCTTTTAGTGGTAGAACCAAAGGTGAAAGTTTACCTTTATCCTAGAGAAGAAGATCTATCAATGCAATTCATGGATTTAAGCTCCATTTTCCATTCCTAATTCTATTTTTCTTCTTTTTCTATTGAAACCATGTTTATTTTTATTTTGGGATGTTTTATGTTCCAGTTATAATTTAATTTCATTTTCTAGGGCTACAATGTAGCCTAATCATGAAATTTTGAATTACTCATTCAATTTAGTCGACGATTTATTTTTCTTAATTGAGCTTCTACACTATTGTTTATGCTTCTAGTTAACTAGCCACTAATTAGATGAACTATTCATTATGATGATACTGAGAAATGATTTGTGTGTCTAGTTCATTGTGTAGATAACCATGTATTATATGCGAGATAAGAATATGCTTACATGTTTTGTATAGTCATAATCGAGAGTCATAGAACTTAATGAATTTTTGGGTATTTTAATTCACATAGGAACATAGTGAGTTAGCATTCAAAGATATTTCTGTTAGACCTTGGGAAAGACTAATAGATAATTTTAGGTATCTCAACTGTTAATTAAAATTATAATTTTTTGATTAAAGAGATTGAATTCTTCATCAATCTATTTTTGTATCATTCAATTTGGGATTAGGATTAATTTAGGTGTAGTAGTTAATAACATCAACTCTAATAAGAATGGTATTCTAATACTCACATAGAGATTTTTATTGCTTAGCAATGATACTATATGGTTTTACTTAGTGAATAAATAAATTCATACACAATATCCACTATCCATACAACATGTGTTCAAACAATTACAATAAAATTCACAAACAATATTCCAATTCTTTAATTTACAAGGTATACAAAAACAATTAATCATGTTGACCCCCTTAGTGTGTTGTCATAGTTTTGATGATAACAAACTAGTAAAATGAAAATTTCAGGAAATATATCAAGCTTATCATGGGCTTCAATTCATGGAACCCCAAGACATGAATATTTTTATTTCAATAGGTATCCTACAATTAGATTCTATGTAAAAAGGATTTATAAAACTCTTGAGTTCATAAATATATTTTGAAAAACTTACAAATTGTTTTCTGATGAATTGTTGGTTAATAGTTTGTAAAATTGTTCAAAAATAAAAAGCTGAAAGAGCAACAAAAGTTTGTTGAGTATAACAAGAGCATGATTACTTGAGTTAAAAGAAATTTTACAAACCAATAACCAATAGGCACCTATTAGTTTCTTTTTTTTTTGGACAAGGCACATATTAGTGTCTAGAAATTCACATTACAACATCTAAAAATGACAATAAGTGACCTATGGAAGTAACAAGAACCTATTTAGTTTTGAGAAACTTGAAAGAAGCTATTTCACACAATAATAGGTGACCGAAAGGAGTAATAGGTGCATGTTTAGTTTTTGGAAGAATAAAATCAAGTTGTTTAAAACAATAGCTGTTGTTTGAAGTATGTAACAGACACTTATTTCTTGGATGGTGAAAATAATTAAAGCTTTTGTAACAGGATTTATTTTCAATGAATTCAGTTATTAATTTTTTCCAATGGCTATTTTGTTCAAAACATTATAAATTTTAGGCTCCATTGAGCATCTAAGTATCAGAAAATGACTCTAAGCATTCTATTTATCTATATTGAGCTATAATGTTTCTAAATTTATGATAGATTGCTATTCATTATGTATATCCATTCTTTGAGAGAGTTTGTAAACCTTCTACCTTTCATATTCATGATTTGATCATTCAAGAGAAGGGTCTGTTGAAGTTTTGGATAGGAAATATCCTTGTAATGGCTCGCAAGTGCCCATTGTAAACTTGTGGATATAGTGGAAACATTTCAAGTTAAGGCTTAAGGTCTAGATGTAAAATTTGTGGTTAAGTTGAACCAAGATAAATTACTTTTGTCTATTTTTCCCTTTCCCCTTTAATATTTAAGTGCTTGAATTTTATTCTTAAATCCTTTACTTCACTTAAATATTTAGTTTAGCTATTTAGTTTTCTAATATAATCTTGTATTGGAATTCTAAAAATCTTCTTAGCTTTTTAGTTATATACAAGGATTTCAATTGTTTTAATTTTTGAAGATACCTAATTCACACTTTTCTTGGTTATATACCATTCATAATAAGCAGTATTAGAGCTTGGGCTCTTGCTTAAGGACATAGCAATCTCAAGAGTAACATGGTTGGAATGGGTAATAGTGTTTTGCCTTAAGATTATTCCATTAATAGACCACCTTCTTTTAATGGATAAAAGTATACCTATGGGAAGCTAATGATGAAATTTTGTATTGAAGTTATTAATATTGGTTTATGAGAGATTATTGAAAATGGTCCCTTCATTCCTTGTATAGTTAAAGGAAATGAAGTAATACAAAAAATATGTTTTGTACTAAATCTTATAAAAGGAATGTTTAGTTGAATGCTAGAGCTAAAAATATTCTTTCAAGTGCTTTGAGCCAAAATGAATATTTTAGAGTTTCAGAATAGTCCCTTCATTCCTTGTATAGTTAAAGGAAATGAAGTAATACAAAATAAAAATTTGTACTAAATCTTATAAAAGGAATGTTTAGTTGAATGCCAGAGCTAAAAATATTCTTTCAATTGCTTTGAGCCAAAATGAATATTTTAGAGTTTCAAATTGTAACAATGCTAAAAAATATGGAAAGCTCTAGAAATTGCTCATGAAGGAACTAGGGAAGTAAGAGAATCAATAATAAACACTCTTACTTACCAATATGAGTTGTTTAGAATGAAAAATGGTGATTTCATTAAAAATATGCACATCAGATTTACTTACATTGTTAATCATTTTGCAGCACTTGGAAAAGTATATATAAGCAAGGATCAAGTTAATAAAATTTTGAGATCTCTCACCAACGAACAGCAACCCAAGGTGACAATCGTACAAGAAGCTCAAAAAGCTTCCACTCAATCTATATATGCATTATTTGGAAATCAACAAGAATATAAAGCTAAACATGAAGAATATCACCTTAAGTATAAAGAAGATAAGAAATAGAAAAGAATAGCGCTAAAGGTTGCATCATCCTACCAAGAAGAGGAAGAGGAAAGTGAAGAAGCTAATGAGCATTCCATTAAAGGTTTTGACATAGCCCAAGAAAATCTCACTCTCTTTGTTAGAAAATTTGAAAAATTTATATGAAAAGGACAAATAAGAAGACTACTTTCAAGGAGATATTAATAAAAACAAGAGAGTTATGTAATATCCCATAATTTTCAAATAATAATATTTTGCTATAAACAAATATTTTTTTTTTTAAATGATTATGTTTTGCTAAAATAAAATATACTTTTAATTAAATTACTTTTTGTTTGGCTTAAAATAATTATATTGACCTTTAATAAATTTTTGTTTTATTTTTAGAAGTATTCTTTCTTTTATTATGCATAAAGATATTTATTTTGTGATTTGTTTTATTAAATTTTTTTTATCAAAAAAAGTCATGATTTAAGAGTGCAACTAAAGCTTTACAATAATATAAATTTTTAGAAATTTTTGGGATATTTTTAGATGAACAATAATATTTATATGTATATATATAACAATAAATCTCATTATTCAATTATTAAATAATAATAAGTAAAAAAAATGAAAGAAATGAGGAAGGAACCTGGAGGCAAGCACACAGATGGAAGTATCACGCACAAAAAAAATTCTTCTTCTTTCTCTCTCTAACCTTGACCTTCTCACTAAGATTTCTTCCAATATATGTCCCACATCGGTTGGCGAGGGGGTCCTGGTGTTGAATATAAAGGTTCGCAACCCTCCCCCTTACGAGCTAGCTTTTGAGTGCGGGAGTTAGGCGGGTCCATTAAATTGGTATCAGAGCCTAACCTCGACCGATCGATGTGGATGGCATGCACGAAGGTTCCCTGCACGGGGACGTGCAGTCTAAAGGGGTTGGGAATGATGCAGTCCCACATCGGTTGGCGAGGGGGTCCTGGTGTTGAATATAAGGGTTTGCAACCCTCCCTCTTACGAGCTAGCTTTTGAGGCAGGAGTTAGGCGGGTCCATTAAATTGGTATCAGAGCCTAACCTCGACCGGTCGGTGTGGACGGCATGCACGAAGGTTTCCTGCACGAGGACGTGCAGTCTAAAGGGGTCGAGAATGATGCAGTCCCACATCGGTTGGCGAGGGGGTCCTGGTGTTGAATATAAGGGTTCACAACCCTCCCCCTTACGAACTAGCTTTTGAGGCTGGAGTTAAGCGGGTCCATTAAATTGGTATCAGAGCCTAACCTCGACCGGTCGGTGTGGACGGCATGCATGAAGGTTCCCTGCATGGGGACGTGCAGTCTAAAGGGGTCGGGAATGATGCAGTCCCACATCGATTGGCGAGGAGGTCCTGGTGTTGAATATAAGGGTTCACAACCCTCCCCCTTACGAGCTAGCTTTTGAGGCGGGAGTTAGGCGGGTCCATTAAATTGTATCCAATGGAGATACCGAATGTATCGTTGAACTCGTGGTGATGAGAGTTTCAAAATCCATTGATCAATTTCACTGAGAGTTCACCGAAATTTTGCTAAAAAATCATGAATAATAACTTATAAGTAATTGTTCTAAAATGTTGCATTTTTTTATATGGTTTTTCAAGCTTTCAAGTTAGAGATTTTGTTAAGAATATAGAGTATTAGTTGTATGATAAATTTCACGGTCAAATAACGTGATTTGATACTCTAATTTTGCAAATTGTTCTTCGATGAACAGTGCCCAAATAGTGTGTGAACAATATTTTCCAGCATGAATAGTTTTTTCCGGCCATGAATAGTACCCATCAATTGACTAAGCTCTCAATATCATTTCCTAAGTTTTTTAACCCTCTGGACACCTTTTTAAGGTCTATTTGGTCAAATTTGTCTTGAAAAAGTATATTTTGGGGCTGTCCAACCTGGAGCCCTTACCTTGTGAGTAGATAATACTTACTATAACATAATTTTTAGTTATTCTTTTAATATATCCATAGCACTACCTTGTGAAATGTTGAATCCATTTGGAAACCCATAATTTACTTGGCATTTCATCGAAAACACTTATGAAATATTATTACTAACGTAAAACTCATTTTTATTATGAACAAGTATTTCAAAGCATGGCTCCTAGTATAAACCTTAGGAATGCATGACAAGCATCATATATTTCATTTACCTCTTGCATTTCTTGTTATTTCTTTATCATATCTATCATATCTATATGAAGGAATTTAAATTGGAAACACTACAAGTTAGCAGCAGTTAATGCTACCCCTAGAGCACTTCAAATTTTATGTAATGGGCTTTGGCCTAATGGATTGTACAGGTTTTTGCCTGATAAATTGTGTGGGCTTTTGCTTGATAGACTTTGCAGGCATTACCAATGGATTATGGGTTTTTTCCTGATGAAGCACAGACTTTTGGCCTGATTAATGGCGAACACTTCCCCTACTGCATTCTTTGTTTTTTAATGACTTTATTTGGTGCATGATCTCTTAGTTAATTTTCAATAATTATTTTAGAGATTTAATTTGTAATTATTTATAGAATACATTAACATTATATTTATGCCCCTTTGTACTGAAATTTTCTTGTAATTTCTCTTTCAAACATATGATATATATGGTATTCATCTTTTCCTTACATTAAATTATTACTTGTGAAAAAGAAAAACTTGTGCCCTACTTGTCCTGTTTCCGTTATGGTAATGATTACCTGCTCACTGAGTTGTCAAACTCACTACACGATATTTCTACATTTTTCATATAAGAATATAGATTTTGGTCATTATCATTTAGATAGTTGATCAGTTAGGCGACACATTTTCTAGGTGAACCTAATTTATTTCTAAGACTCCCAGCTTTTGGCTTATGTCGTATTTTGCACTCTAGAGTTGCTTCATATATCACAGGCAAGATATCAGCTTTCATTTTGCATAGTATTTGTGTATATTTTGAGATAATTGAAATTATATAGTATAGAAAGTTAAGCTCTCAAATGAATATGTAATTCTAACATTTGGTTACAATGTATATTAATTGTGAGAAATTCATTTATATTTATCAATAAAGAGGCTTACGGGATGAGTTTATTCTCAAAATCTATGCCGGTTACATACTCCTAACTTGGGGTCGTGACAAGTTACATTTGATTCCAACTATTACAAAATTGAGAATAAAAATGATAATCAAGTGAAGATTATTGGTTATAGGACAAACAATGTCTATGTCATTAATCTTGATGAGGATTTTCCTAGAGATCCTAAATGTTTAATAAGTGTCAATAATGTCAATTGGCTATGGCATATAAGATTAACTCATAAGCTTGTTAAAAAGAATATAGTCATAGGTTTGCCTAAGATTAATGTTGAAGATTAGACTATGAGGAAACATTTGCTTTAATAGAAGCTATTAGAATGATGTTGGCATATGCATAGATTAAAGAGCTTGGTATGAAAGTTTAGGCACACTAAGATTAGACATCATTTGATAAGCAATCATGTACAAAAGAAAGATATTCCCTTTAACTTATTCAAACTAAATTCCAATTGGGAGATATCTTCACTAAGCTCTTTTCTAAAAATAGGCTCTATTTTATAAGAAGAGAGCTAAGTATGGTTAATCCTAATAAACTATAAATCCTTCAATGTTTTCCCCTATTGAATGTGCTTGTTTTCTTTGAAATATTTATTAACTTAAGCATCGGAGTGTCCTCTAAAGTTGTTTTACAACTCCCCTTGCCTTATGGTATGCTCATCTACAATGTTTCTCATGTTTGAACATACAAAAAGAAGAAAATGGGTCAAAAGGATGAAAAATAATTATTTTGGAGAAATTTTAGAGAAAACAAAAGCAAACAGGGGTCCATTGGTTTAATCAAGCGCCTGACAACAACTCTTGTTGGAAAAGAAAAATCAAATATATGCTTAAAGAAGGAAATAGACACATGTTTACTAGGAAAAAAATTTATACAAGAAAAATATAAGCAAACAGATACCTGACGTCTATAGCAAGTACCTATTTCACTTACAAAGAGGAAAATTCTCAAAATTTCATATCAGTGATAACAATAATAACCATAACTAATTTTATTTTAGTCTTAATATATTATATGTGTTACCCCATAGCTACTTTTCCTTACTTCTTCGCTTTTTGTTCATGACATAGTGGGAGAAATATATGACTAGATTATAGTTTTTGATTTATGGATTATATACTTAACCATGAACGATGGATTATATACTTAACTATGAATGCTTTTTTATGGATCATAATGCTCATCTTGATATATACATATAAAAGAATCTTAAACTTGTGTGCTGGCTATATATATATTAGTTGGTAGAATTAAAGTTTCCATATATTATAAGTATTCTGAATATGTGTGTAACAACTATATTTTTTTTATTTATATATATTTGTAAAGTCTCATGAAGTCAATACCTTTTTACTTCTAATAACTTAACTCATAATAACATTCAATTAATTTAACCAAGCATAATTAAGGTTTAAAGTCTACCTTTAATACTGATACAATTATGAGTTCACATACACATCATTAATCAAAATGTCCGTACAAAAGTAAAAAATATATATATCTACATCTTATTCATCCATGTTGACCAATTTTGGAGATACGGGTGTGGGTGGTTGTAGCTTCATTGGGATTTTAGCCAACTCGACCATAAACACCTTATTAATTACTGAAAACTGCCTAAATAGAGTAACTCAATCTAACGTTTACTAAAAGCTAGAGCCATAGAGAAAATCTGCATATCTAGTTTTCTACACATGATATGGAAATATAGTGAGAATTAAATGAGCAGGTTCAACAATAAATCATAATCATCATCAATATTGCTCATCATATCATGTTCATCTGTATAAACTACAACAAATGTCTTAGGTCATATGAATGCACTTTATCTATGCACATGAAAACCGTGCAGTAATAACATGTATGGCATGAATAACTATGTCACGCCCCAATTTAATGGAACATGAATAACACAACTAACAGATAACTTTACCCTTATTTATTTGCATACGGCTTCACAATATCACATATCAGGAAAATATCATACGTTTACAAGTTTGCCAAAACTACACTTAACAATAATATAGCAGAAGCAGGGATCCTACCTGTGGTGTTTAAAGCATACTCTAGATTACAATGACAAAATATTTTAAACATTTTGAGTCTTGGAAACAACGTAGGCTCACTCAGAGAATAAGGCTCACTCAGATAATACGACACCTAGCTGATCACGTAGCTGTAAAATCAAACTCTGAATCTTTATCTAAAAAAAATATAAGCATCATGTAGTGAGTTTGAAAACTCAGTGAGCAGATAATACCTTCTATGACCTCTCAGATCAACATATGGATGTACTCATATATTAAAATTTACCACATCAGAAATTACAGTTTAGAAGTACATCTATATGGGACCTGCATTTTCAAATATTCTCAGTTCAAATCATATCAAATACCTGTAACCATATATGATACAATATGATCATTAATCAAAAATTGATATGCATTAAAACCATTTCTTATAAAAATATTAGGAGGATCCTATATGAGAACTACCATATCAGAGTTCAATCCCTTCTGTACTTTGTTGGTGTACGATTTACCTATACTCAGCGTCTCAACCAAGGTTTGCCCTACCACCATTCAAGAGGATACACAAAAGGACTCTAATATGGGTAATTTTTTAAGCACAAAGCAAAGGAAAGAAAATCACATATCATATAACTGGCATCTCGCCCAGATAGGACACATTCTGCTCTCCATCATATATCATATCCCATGTGTTGGCCCTCACACGAGGCTAGCACCACCCCTATCAAGGTGCACCAAGGCTAACATCACTTGGTGTTAGCAAACAATGTTTCTAATATGATTCCTCCACAAAATTTTCATATGCACATATTCCATATCATTCAAAACAGAGCTTTCAGTATAATACAGCTCATCTATCATAAATTTTCCAATCAAGATTTATCACGTATATATGCCTTTTCTCAAGGCAATCATATAGCATCATAAATCAATACCATGTGCATAAATCTTAATTTTATCATTTAATGAGAAATACATGTAATATCAGATCTACCATGAGTTCAGAAATCAATTTTCAAAACTATACTCTTCTTGAACTATATTTTGGATAATAAACAATTTAGATAATTTAATCCATTTCAGAAACATATAAAAATGTAAATAACTTATAAACATATTCAATTACACATTTAAAGATCAAGAAGAGTATAGGACAAGTCGTAGAAAGAATTATCTACTCACAAAGTTAGGGTACCAAGTTGGACAACAACAAAATCCTTATTGTTGTTCCAAATTTGGCAAAATAGACCCTAAATATGAGTTCGGAAGGTCCAAAAACCTTGAAAATAACTCCAGATTTGCAAAATTTGGCCTCCGAAAGCTCAGTCAACGCAACAAGGGCTAGATTGACACGCTGCACGCGCCACCGCAGGGGCCACGCGTAGGCGTCATTCGTCGAGGGAGAAGCGGCACGTGGGGGCACGTACAAGGGAGGATGATCCTGAAATTTAAGATCCTAAGGTTTTGACACCTTCTGGGTCAATCTACGGTGTTAGTTTTTGCGTTTAAAAACCATAGATAGGAGTTTTGGAGATTACCCTTTTAGGTTATTGTTTCCTCCATTTTCCAGCCACTTTTCTAGAAACCAATTAGATGGATTTGTAGAAGTCTTTATCCTGAGTCTGTTGGAGGTGGTGGTGTCGAAAGCCGAGGTCCAGAAGCGGTAGAATTCTATAGAGAAGTTTTAGGGTTTCGGGGAAGAAAATTTGGAGGAGAGAGAGAGGGAATCCAAAATTTGCTATTTCTTAGATGGCTGAGGCCCTTAAAATATCCCGAGGGACCTTTCTACAAAAATTCAATTTTAGAGGGTGATCCTTGCAAATTTTTCTTATTAACATTTTTACTCCAAAACTTTTAAGAAATTTCATTTTGGTCTCAAAACGTAAATTCTCATATTTTCTTTATAATTTTTCAACCCATGTAATAAATAAACATACTTTCGACAGTTCTTATCTCCATTTTCAAAATTCTCTCCTTTTTTTTCACAATTTTCTTTAATTTAGAATTGTCTTTAATTTTTAAGGCTATTACATTCTTTCCCCTTAAAGAAATTCGGACCCCGAATTTCATTACCATAACTGCAAATAAACACTAACCTCATTGTTTAAACAAATATGAATATCTGGCACGTATGTCATCCTTTCTTTCCCAAGTAGCCTCTTCAAAAGAGTGATTTTGCCATATCACTTTCACTGTAGGTATTTCTTTTGAACGCAATTTCTTTACTTTTCTATCCACTATCACTACTGGTTATTCTTCATAAGTTAAATCTTCTCATAACTGAATCTGTGAACACTGTATAACATGTGTAGGATCCGGTAAATACTTCCGTAACATAGACACATGAAAATCTGGATGGACATTACCCAATTCAGAGGGTAAAGCCAAACGATAAGCTACTGGGCCAATCCTATCAAGAATTTCAAATAGTCCAATATATCGTAGACTTAACTTTCCTTTCTTTCCAAATCTTACTACTCATTTCATAAAGATATTTTCAAAAAGACATGTTCACCTATGGAAAAATCCAATGGTCGACGTCTATTATCAACATAGGCTTTCTGTCTACTCTGATCTATTAATAACCTTTCCTTAATTAATTTTACCTTGACCAGTGCATCTTATACCATATCAGGCCCTAAAATCTTAGCTTCACCCATCTCAAACCATCCAATCGGAGAACGGCAATGTCTACCATATAATACTTCAAAAGGGGCCATTTGTATACTGGCTTGGTAGCTATTGTTATAAACAAATTCAGTTCGGGGCAAAAATCTTTTCTAACTACCTTGAAAGTCTAGCACACATGCCCGTAGCATGTCCTCTAATATTTGGATGGTTCACTTAGACTGTCCATTTGTTTGAGGATGGAATGCGGTACTGAAATTTAACTTCATGCCCAAGCTTCTTGGAAAGCTCTCCAAAAATGAGCTATGAACTGTGGTCCTCGATTATAAATAATTGATATTGGCACTCTATGAAGCCTTACTATTTCATTCAAATATAAATTTGCATATTGAGCTACATTGTATGTGGATTTCACTGATAGGAAATGTGCTGATTTAGTCAACCTATCAATAACCACCCATATTGAATCAAACCCTTTTGGTGTCCGTGGTAGCCCTATAACAAAATCTATAGTTATTCTTTTCCATTTACAATCAAGTATCTCTATCTGCTGATGTAGTCTTACAAGCCTTTGATGTTTCGCTTTTACCTGTTGGCAAGATAAGCATCGAGAAACATAATCAACTATGTTTTTCTTCATACCTTTTCACCAATAAATTTCTTTTAGATTCTTATACATTTGAGTTATTCTAGGATGAATGGTATATATAGATCTATAGGCTTCCTCTAAAATTTATTTCTTAAGTTCTTCTTTATCAGGTACACATAACCGCTTACCCAATCTCAAAATTACTTCAAAGTCTACAGTAAATTCAACTTCACTGCCATTCTTCACCTCTTCAATTTTCTTGCATAAATATGCATCCTCTTTCTGTGCCTTTTTCACCTGCTCAACCAAAGATGATTGAAACTGTATATGGGCCAATAGTATCTCAGGCTTCCTTACTTCAAATACTACCCCATGACTTTCCAACTTATGCATTTCTTTAACCAACGGCCTCCTTACCACTGTGATATGAGCTAAATTACTCATAAACTTTCTGCTTAATGCATTAGCCATTACATTGGCCTTACCTGGATAATACAATATTGTACAATCATAATCTTTAAATAATTCCATCCATTGTCTTTGTCTCAAGTTAAGATCTTTTTCTTGAAAAATGTATTTTAGCCTTTTATGATCTGTATAGATTTTGCATGCCTCACCATACAGATAATGCCTCTAAATTTTGAGAGAAAAAACCACTACTTCCATCTCCAAATCATGAGTCGAATAATTTTTCGCATATGGTTTAAATTGTCTAGATGCATATGTAATGACTCGACCATTTTTCATTAACACACATCCTAATTCAATTCTTGATGCATCACAGTATATCGTGTATCATCCAGCACTTGAAGGAACAGACAGTACTTGCACTATAGTCAAACATTCTTTGAGTTTTTGGAAACTTCTTTCACATTCATCTGACCAGCCAAACTTTATTCCCTTCCTTGTCAATCTCGTCAAAGGAGTAGCTATTTTTGAAAAAAATTTAACGAATCTGTGGTAATAGCCTACTAAACCAAGAAAACTACGAATCTCTGTAATTGTCGTAGGGCATGGCCATTGCTGTACCGCTTTTACCTTTTTAAGATTAACTTGAATACCATCCTTGGTAACCACATGCCCTAGAAAGGTAACACTACTAAGCCAAAATTGACATTTTGAAAACTTGGCATACAGCTGGTGTTCCTTTAGGGTTTGCAAAGCTATTCTTAAATGTCACTCATGCTCATCTGAACTATTTGAATATACTAGGATATCATCTATAAATACAATAACAAACTAATCTAAGAAATGTTTAAATACTCTATTCATTAAATCCATGAATGCAGCTGGAGCATTTGTTAAACCAAATGGTATTACTAAGAACTCATAGTGCCCATAGTGAGTCATAAAAGCAGTTTTCAGAATATTCTCCTTCTTTATTGTCAATTGATTATACCCCTATCTCAAATCAATTTTTGAAAAACATTGGGCACCTTGTAACTGGTCAAATAGATCATATATACGAGGTAATGAATACTTATTACATATTGTCACCTTATTCAACTATCTGTAATCAATACACAGCCGTAGCGATCCATCTTTCTTTTTTATAAATAGAACTGGAGCACCCCAAGGAGAAGTACTAGGGTGTATAAATCCCCTGTCTAACAAGTCTTGTAACTGGTTTTTCAATTTCTTGAGCTCAATTGGTGTCATTCTATAGGGGGTATAGACACTGGTTGAGTTCTAGGAAATAAATCAATACTAAACTCAAATTTTCGTTCTGGGGGTAACTCTGGCAACTCATCAAGAAACACATCAGGAAATTCCTTAACTACTGGAACCTGCTCTACCTTGGTTTACTTCATATCAATATTTTTAACTACTACTAAATACCCTTGGCATCCTTTTTATAACAGCTTATGAGCTGTTAGAGCAGAGATTAAGTTACTAGACACCTCACTACGATCTCCTTGTATCAAGAAGGAAAACTCTCTAGGAATGTTAAACTTAATCACTTTAAGGTGACAATCTAGAATGGCATGGCATGATAACAACCAATCTATTCCCAGTATCATATCAAAGTCTACCATATATAGAACTATTAAATCTACAAGAGTCTCATTATCTTCTATCGAAATCTCGCATGATTTATACACATCATTTACTAATAAGAATTCTCCTATTGGAGTAGCAACTATGAAAGAACAATGTAAACTAGTAGGATCTCTATCCAATTTCTTAACAAAGCAAGGTGATATATAAGAATGAGTAGAACTAGGATTGAACAGGACATATGCTTTATAGGAACATACTGATAATGTACCTTTCATAACTATATTTAAGGCTTGAGTATCCTATCATGTCAAGGAAAAAACTCGAGCTTGTTCTCAGCCTCAACTTCCTGATCCTCTACTAGTACCACCACCACTTGCTTATACTAAAGCTATTCTATTTGGTCGTTCTGGTACAGATGTAGGGGGTGAAGCTAATTGTACTGATATTTGACTAAAATTTCGTAATTGTGGACAATTCTTCATCAAATAACATATTTGTCTACACTTAAAATATGCACCAGTTTCTTTATGACATTGTCCAGTATGAGGCTTGCCAAAAATAGGACATGGTGGAATTGACCTTGAATCTTGTTGGCTAATAGGTCTTATATCTCTTTGATTCATTATTTGCTTATTGATATTTACTGATGTCTAGTTAGAGCTATCAGATCCTGTTTGAGTAAAACGCTGTGGATTTTGAAATCTTGATCCTCTGACATTAGGATTATAACTAGTTTGGGCATTATTATCATGTTCTCTCTTTCTTCTCCTTAGACCTTCTATGTCTACTTCCTCTTGTATTTCTATCATATTAGCACAATCCACAGTTGTTGAATAAGTTGAAAAATGATTCATCTGAGGACTCACCGATTTAAATAATGGACGTATCAATCCCGAAACAAATCTCTTAATTCTATCTTTTTTTATTATGAACCAGATATGGTGCATATCTAGACAACCAAGTAAAACGGATGTCATATTCAGAAACTGTCATGTTCGGTGTTTGTCTTAATTCTTCAAATTCTCTGGTCCTTTTATCCCTTTCACTCATTGGTAGAAAACGATTCATAAATGTTTCTTTAAATTCTTCCCACTCCATTGGTAGTAAAGCAACTGCTTTTCCCTATATTAGAGTCTCAAACCAAACTTAAGCCACATCTAATAGTTGGCTAGTCATCCCTTCTTCCCTGTTCTACTATAAATCCAGACAATGTCTCTAAACTCCTATGTATGCCAGCAATCATATCAGTTGTTCTATCATATGGCTTTTGAGGAGGTTCTACTCTCTTATCAAGAGCTCTATTAGATACATGGGCCTGTTCATCTTGTCTTGTGGTTCTCATATCCCGTGTATGCCCTCGGCCTCTGCCTCTTCCTCTAAGTTGACCTCTACCTCTTCCTCTAGGTCAACCTCTACTACAACCTCTTTGTACTCAAATTGTAGATTGTTCAGAATCTTCTGTAGAGAGTGCACGATCTATAGCTTCTCTAGTAACCGCTCTAATTCTTGGCAGCATCATAGACTATACAGAACAAAACACCTTTTTAAGATACCATAATATTCAATCAAACATTATACTAGGAACTTTATCAAACTTGGAATAGAAAGGAAGTTAGTATCCTATAGAATCCCTTAGCAGCACCTGAAGTATAAATATGTCCGACTCATATCCATACTAAAGGTTCTACTAAAGAATCCTTTGTTCCGATAGCCATAGGAAAACCTAATGCTCTGATACTAACTTGTCACGCCCCAATTTAATAGAACGCAAATACACAACTTACAGATAACTTTACCCTTATTTTTTACATACAGCTTCACAATATCACATATCAGGAAAATATCATACGTTTACAAGTTTACCAAAACTACACTTAACAATATTATAGCAGAAGTAGGGATCCTGCCTGTGGCGTTCAGAGAATACTCTAGATTACAATGACATAATAGTTTAAACATTTCGATCCTTGGAAACAATGTAGGCTCGCCCAGAGAATACGACACCTAGATGATTACGTAGCTGCAGGACCAAACTTGGAATCTTTATCTAAAAAAAATGTAAGCATCGTGTAGTGAGTTTGACAACTCAGTGAGCAGATAATACCTCCTATGACCTCTTAGATCAACATATGAATGTACTCATCTATTAAAATTTATCACATCAGAAATTACAGTTCAAAAGTACATCTATATAGGACCCGCATTTTCAAATATTCTCAATTCAAATCATATCAAATATTTGTAATCATATATGATACAATATGATCATTAATCGAACATTGATATACATTAAAAACATTTCTTATAAAAGTATTAGGAGGATTCCATATCAGAACCACCATATCAGAGTTCAATCCCTTCTGTACTTTATTGGTGTAGGATTTGCCTATATTTAGCATCTCAACCAAGGTTTGCCCTACCACCATTCAAAAGGACACGTGAAGGGACTCTAATATGGGTAATTTTCCAAGCACAAAGTAAGGGAAGGCAAATCACATATCATATAACTGGCATCTCGCCCAAATAGGACGCATTCTGCTCTCCATCACATATTATATCCCGTGTGTTAGCCTTCACACAAGGCTAACACCAACCTTGCTAACTGAGGTATCAAGGTGCACCAAAGCTAACATCACCTGCTGTTAGCAAATAGTATTTCTAATAGGATTCCTCCATAAAATTTTCATATGCACATATTTTATATCATTCAAAACAGAGCTTTCCGTATAATATAGCTCATCTGTCATAAAATTCCCAATCAAGGTTTATCACGTATATATGCTTTTTCTCGAGGCAAATAACTTACAAACATATTCAATTACACATTTAAAGATCAAGAAGAGTATAGAAAAAGTCATAGAAAGAATCATCTACTCACAAAGTTAGGGTACCAAGTTGGACAACCCTAAAATCCACGATTTTCTGTCCAAATTTGGCAAGATAAACCATAAATATAAGTCTGGAGAGTCCAAAAACCTTGAAAATGACTCCAGATTTGCGAAATTTGGTCTCCGGGAGCTCAATCAAAGCAAGTCAATGCAACAGGGGCTGGATTCACGTGCTGCACGCGCCACCTTAGGGGCTGCGCATGGGCGTCACTCGCTGAGGGAGAAGCTATGCATGGGGGTACGTGCAAGGGAGGATGATCCTAAAATTTGAGATTCCAAGGTTTCAGCATCTTCTGGATCGATCTACAGTGTTAGTTTTTGTGTTTAAAAACAATTGATAGGAGTTTCAGAGATTACCTCTTTAGTTGATTTTTTCCTCCATATTTCGGCCAATCTCCGGCCAATTTTCCAGAAACCAATCAAATGGATTTGTAGAACTCTTTGTCCTGAGTTCATTGGTGGTGGTAGTGTCGAAATCTAATATCCGAAAGCAGTAGAATTCTAGAGAGAATTTTTAGGGTTTCAAGGAAGAAAATTTGGAGGAGAGAGAGAGAAAATCTGAAATTTGCTGCTTCTTAGGTGGCTGAGGCCCTTAAAATATCCCAGGAAACCGTTCTGCAAAAATTCAATTTTAGAGGGAGGTCCTCACAAATTTTTCTTATTTACATTTTGACCCCGCAACTTTTAAGAAATTGCATTTTGGCCCCAAAACGTAAATTCTCATATTTTCTTTATAATTCTTCAACCCATGTAATAAATAAATATACTTTCGATAGTTCTTATCTCTATTTTCAAAATCCTCTCCTTTATTCAAATTTTTCTTTAATTTAGAATTGTCTTTAATTTTTATGGCTATTACAAACTATTTTCAGAATATCATATGATGGCTATCAACTTATTTTTATATCAAGTTACTCCAGTCAGAGTGAGTACTTTCTACTCTTCGGTACGGGCTTTTCTCACTTTGTCCGATATGGAACACTTTCTCTTTCTTTTCTCATTAGCATAATCATAGCCATGAGTAGTGCGTCCCCTATTGGTGCTCCACAAGGACCGCCAAGTGATCGTGCACGTCTCTTTTCTTTTCTTTTCACATTAATAGCTAAAAATATGATTTCAATAACAAGTATGTTCATTATACTCACATGCCATAATTTATCATCAAAGTATAATCATTACCAAAAATCATTGGTAAAATGTTATCATGCCATGAAAATAATCATTTTCAAATATCACTTTATAAAATATTTTTATGTCAAAATTACACACTTAAGATGGTAAGGAATTTATGAAATGGCAATGGTTAGGGCATACACTAGTCATTTATTATTTTTATTTATAAGATTCTTCTTCTTTTTTAAATATTATTTTTATCTCTCACTAATTATAGCAGGATTCTCTCATTTTAACTTCGATTGAGGTGATCTTGGTGTCCATTTAAATCTAAGACAATCCTATAAAACTCTTATGTTGAAAATTTTAGTGAAATCATAAGGAATCATGATGTTATTATTACCTCAAATTCAATATTATTTCTTCCCGGGTAGGTTCTGACCTCTAATTACTAATATGACCATATCTCCCTCCTATAGATTCTAAATTGAGTGATTCCAGTGGTTAAAAATTCATGAGTCATATATATATATATATATATATATATATATATATATATATATATATATATTATGTTAACCATTTCTTTTTATTTCCTACAAATGTTTCCAAAAATTCAAACACAGAAACTTACCTAACAGATTCTTCCTTGGTTAACAAGTTTCTAACCACTGCTTACTAATCTAACCATATCTTCTTCATATTAATCCAAAATTGAATTATTCTAGTGGTTAACAATTCGTGAGACACATATCTATATTTTTCATGTTAACTATTTCTTTTAATTTTCCTATAGATTTTTCCTATAAATTCAAACACAAAAGCTTACCTAACATATTCTTTCCTGGTTAACTAGTTTTTGACCACTGCTTACTAATCTGACCATATCTCCCTCATATAGATTCTAAATTGAATTATTCTAGTGGTTAACAATTCGTGAGACACATATCTATATTTTTCATGTTAACTATTTCTTTTAATTTCCCTACAAACGTTTCCCAAAAATTCAAACACAGAAGCTTATCTAACAAATTCTTCCCTGGTTAATCATTTTCTTCCTAATTTACATCTAACCATAAGATTACTCATTTCAACATTTTAATTAGATTCCTTACACTTAATTTAATATATTTCATCATCGACTTCTCAAGAAAACAGAAATCAAATCATGTATTATTAAGGGTATTTCCCAACAGACATTTTTCATGATCTTCTTCTAAGTGTTTAAGGCCATATTCATTTTATAAATCTAATCATATTCGATCAATTTTTTACCATATTAAAATATACATAACAGCATCATAAAATCCCTAAATTTTTACCACCCATAGCCAAATATATGCAGAACTTTTCATACCAACCGAAGTATTCAAAACATCCATCACATGCAAGATCAACATGTAACTTGATATAGCAACATCCATGGCTAATCATCAAAGTAGCAAATATTATAAATTTAATCAAAGTTCTAAGATCAAAATCCCATATAAATGCTACAAATTTCAAAGCTTTTGTTCAAAAAGAGATATTGTTAAACCTACTTAAAGATCTCCCTAATTCACTTAGCGAATTCTTTTTCTTGTTTTCTCTTAAAGGAAGTGGCAAGATTCTTCCATTTCCTTAACTTTTCTAGCAGCTTGAATAAGAGAGGGAGGGTGAGTTTTGAACCCTAAGGATGAAGAAAAAAGATGAATTTAAGCGGATATTAAGCTAACTTACCTTGATTATTAGTCATCTAGACTTCTTCTTATTCTTTCCTCTATTCTCCTCACTTTCTCTCCTTTCCTCACTCTACCTTACTTATATTTTTTCCTCTCCCTCAGTTGGACAAAATTCTAATGTTATAAGAGTGATTTTTGTTTAAATAAATTATCTAGTGGTCCTCCTATCATAATTATGAGTTTACCTTATCACAATTAGGATGTACTTGGTTGCTTTTTGGAAAAAGAAAAATCATGTTCTTATCTTCCTTTTCCTTAGTCAAGATATGCATAGCAAAAGGAGGATTTGTTATTTGAAAATTATGATAAAATGTTCTCAAGACAAGGGGCAAGGTTCCTTTAATATAGAAATTCATTTTCTTTTTCTTTTGTCTCACTCAAATATGATAGATTTACCTTTCTAAGTGATAAATTTCTAGCCCTTGAGTCTCTCTTGCTTGGCTGAAATTATTTGTGTAGGATAGGGATGCTTTATTCTAATGCTATATATTATTACCTACTATAACATCACATGGCTTGTTGAAATTATGAGTGTAGGATATAGATGTTTTGTCCTAATGCCATGTGACTTAATCATGATTATTATTACACTACTATTTCATCACATGGTTCTTATTTTTTTCCTTCTTGCATTTGGGCTCATTCTTGCCTATTTTCTTTACTTTGGTTGAAATTCTACCTCTTATGGAGAGTTTAGTCACATTTTCATGACTTTTTGACTATTGGTCCAACTTCTATATCCTAGTCCAGGTCTATTTTATATCTTTTGCTTGGGCTATCCAATTGGCTTACTAGAAACTCATGTGAAGTGACAAAACTCTATGAAGTGTCTCTAGGTGAAGGCCCAATGTATGGGTGGAGATGTTAAACTTAGAAACTCTAACTCTCGAATTATGAAAAGTTACCATAATTCAATCTTCTTAAAATTAAGACATTTACTTACTTTTAAAAATTTATCTTCTTTACCCAAGAATTTCACTTCTCTTTAGGATGTTATTTCTATTTTTTTTCTATTTGATTTTCTCTCTTTACCTATTCTGTTAATATTAGAAACATTTTCTATCCATACACATAAGGTGAAAATTTTCTAAGGCTTATATTTTCTTAGATATCTAAAAATTGTTTAATAAGTTTTATTTCTTTAATTAAATATTTATATACCTTTATTAATAAAAGAAACAAAATTAGGGATGTTACAATGTACACACTAGCTAATGTTGTTTGATCGAAGCTATGTGCTTAAGGCACTAAATTTGCTTTTTTTTTTTACTCATAGAAAATAATAACTCTTCTTTTTAAAATCTATAATTTACTGCTATGTGAATTTTTATAGCAAAAAGTTTTGCATATATTGAAGGGGAGCTATACCTCATCTAACATAAAAAACTCTTAGCTATGTGTTGGTCTTTCTACTTGTTTGTCATTATAAAAAAGGAGAGATTGTTGACCTCATTGATACGCTACATAGTTTTGATGGTTAAAAACTAGTAAAAAAAATTTTAGGATATATCCAACTTATCATGGACTCAAAGTCATGAAACCTCAAAACATGAAGATTTTTATTTTAGTAGGTATCCTAAATTTAAACTCTATGTAAAAAGGATTTAAAAAACTTAAGAATTGTCTTTTGATGAATTGTTGGTTAATAGGTTGTAAAATTGCTGAAAGATGAAAAGTTGAAAGAGTAACATAAGCTTGTTGAGTATAATAGTTGCTTGATTATTGGAGTTAAAAGAAATTTTACAAACCAGGGCTTGATGAGAGTAACAGGCGCCTATTAGCTTCTGGAAATTCAAATTACAATAGCTAAAAAAGACAACAGGCGATTGATGTAAGTAACAGGCACATGTTCAGTTTTGGAAAACTTGAAAGAAATTTCACTTGATAATAGGTGACTGAATGGAGTAATAGGCACCTGTTCAATTGAGAGCCTAAAATAAAGTTGTTTCAAATGACAACAGGTGCCTAAAGTATGCAACAGCCGCCTGCTTCCTGGACGATGAAAACAATTAAAGTTGTTTTAACAAAATATTTCTAATTCATCTATTAATTATTTCCAATGACTATTTTGATTAAAGCCCTATAAGTACCAAGCTACATTGAGCAACTAAGTATAAAAAAACAACTATAAGCATTCTATTTCTCTATATTAAGCTCTTGTGTTTCTAAATTTCTAATAGACTGCTGTTCATTATGTATATCCACTCTTTGAGAGAGTTTGCAAACCTTCTACATTTCATTTTTGTGATTTGATAATTCAAGGGAAGGGTTCCTTGAAGTTTGAGATTGAGAAAATCTTTGTAAAGAGAAGAGAAACCCTATTGCCAAGTTTTTTGAGCCCAATGTAAATTTGTGAATATAGTGAAAAATTCTCAAGTTGAGCCTAAGGGCCTAGATGTAGGCTATGTGATTAACTTGAACCCAAATAAATTGCTTGTGTTTGATTTTCCCTGTCCCCTTCAATATTTAAGTTTTTTCTTTTTGTTGTTAAATCCTTTATTTCACTTGAATATTATGTTCGCTTATTTAGTTTTATGATATAATCTTGCATTGGCATTCTGAAAATCTTCTTAACTTTTTATTTGTGTAAAAGGTTTTCAAATTTATATATCCTTTTTTCCACTTCAGGTTTTAATTTTTGAAAACACCTAATTCACCCTCTCTTGAAGTATACCATTCCTAAAAAATCATATTGTACTAGTTCTTTAATTTATTGAGCATGCAAACACAATTAAATATATTATATTGATTACATATTTTGTTAAGTATATAAATATACTTAAACATATTATGTCAGTTCTTTAATTTATTAAGCATATAGATATGCTTAAAACATATTATATCAATTCTTTACTTTGTTAAACATATAAAATTACTCAAACATATAATGATCATGCATAACCAAACAACAAATATGTGATTTTTTCATAATTTATAACTAGTAGCCATTAGTTAGTATTTTCAACTCTCATATTTGAACCACCGTTTGTGGCACTAACTAGGTCACCAAGTTGGCTGTCACAATCTTGAGAAGAAAAGACATATCAAAAGAGTTCTTTCAAGTTGCTTTATCTTAGGTCATATATCCCTAATCCTGAAAGATATTTCAATACTAGAGTATTTTGAATTAAGGACTCAAATTTTATGGAACTTCTCTTCAACATTTTTCTGAACACCTTGTATGCACACTAGTTTTGACTATTACTTATATAACTTTGAGTAATAAAAATTCAATGTATGCTCAATACCAAGGGCATAGAGTTTAAGGGAACTTACCCATCCTCTATGTTCTGTTGTTAAACGACCCACATATAATGCTCGAACCATTTACAAAGCTATAAAGTGACATGAATAGTAACCTAACAATACCCACTATGAATTTATAATCACCCAAGCTTCCAATGAGTTATGGGGATCTTAAATAGCCTACCTTTGGATTAAGTTGAAGTTTATTAACTCAAATGTTCTCAAAATTAAGCTCACCCGATGGGTCTCCTCAAAGACAGTTGGTGTGTGAAAATGGTGAGTTCATAGTGATTTTTGGAGGATTGACAGCACAGGGAGAGGTTGAGGATGGTGTTGGGTAGAGTTGGGTAGGCATTGGCATTTTGTGGGCAAACACTGAGAAAAATTGAGAAGAGGAAGGGAGGTGGTGAAGGGGTATTTTGTCGAAAATGTTATCCTCCCTTTCTACCCTTTTTTCTTGGCCCAAAATGAAATATAATAGCCACACAAAATATAGATATTTTAAAATTGTTAATATTCCTAATTTCTTTTCATTCACAGGAAAATATAATGACCACATAATAGCTAGATATTTTTCATGGTTACTAATTCCAATTTTTTTTATTAATTCATTCCTTTTCTTTTTATCCACAAGAGAATTTGATGGTCACAAAATATTTAGAAAAGTCCATTTTCACTATTCGAGATATTTAAAATGTTTGATATGATACTGATTTATTACATATAAGCCATACCACTGTGAAAAAGAATAATATTTGTGCGTGTCCCTTACTATCTTCAATTGTGGAAAAAATCATATATTTCTTAAACAATTTTTAAAGTAATTATACTGTTTACATAATTTATATTCACTAATCCAACTAATTATTTGTTTTAATCTTACTAATTATTTGTTTCTAGGTTATTTTATCTAGCTAATATTTGGACTTCCTCATTATACAAGTTAGCATCACTAAGGTATGTATATTTAGAAACTATCTTTTTATAAAAATAATAAAATAGAACCATGTTAACATGTTCAAATGTTTTTTAGTATTCTGTTTGGTTTAAATTAATGAATGCATGAATTTTTTTTATTAATTTTCTTAAGTAAAATAGGTAGTATGAATATATTAATTTTATCTAGTATTTAAAATATTTAATTGAAACACTACAATAAAATGAGTTTCAATGTCAACCGAAAAAGTTTCCATTGAAAGTTTCCTTTCTAGCAACAACTTTTATAGGTCGCCATTGAATGGATAACTTTTAGTGGCAACCTCTTTGTCTTCACTAAAAAGTTGTGATATGTATATTTTTTAGGGCTTTCAATGGCGACTTAAAATGGAATGTTAAGAAAAAAAATTGGGGGAAAGGCTTTTAGTGGTGACTTTTGTTGAATTGCCACTGAAAGCTAACCATTCAGTAGTAACTCATAAAACATTACAAAAGAAAAAAAAATAGGCGGAATTTTTTGTTTTTCCTATTTCTTTCTCCAAGGTCAGTATCAGTTGTGCCATTGAAGCTTGAAGGTTTCCCCTTTTCTCTTTTCCTCATTGTGAAATTTGCCAAGGTTAGAGGTGCTAATGCCATAAAAGCTCAAAATTTCCCCTTTTCTCTTTCCCACGTTGTGAATTTTGCCATGGTTAGGGGCACTTGTGCCATCAAATCTCACTTCACCTCTCCCACTTCTCCTACTTCTCCATCTTAGTCACTTACAAGTATTGTCACTAGCTAGTCTCATTATAACCGTCGTCATTTGCCTTAAAGGGTCTTTCATCACTAGGGGTTGTTCATTTTCTTCATTGTTAGAGGTACCGATTTTTCCTTTTCTCTTTCTCATATGTCTTTGTAATTTTGTTGATCTAGTGTATGATTGGTTAGCATTATCTAGTACTCTCTGATCAGAGCAATCATTTAGACTATATGATTGTACCACTTGTCATAGTTTGCATTAAATTTATGTTCTTAATCCTTAAATTTATTATTTAATTTAATTAATGGAAAGACAAAAATTTAGGATAATCATATGTGGAAGCGAAAAGATAAATCCTTAATACCTTTTACCAGCTATAACATTTCATTCACACTCCTAAAAGGAGAATATTATCATTTTTTACCATGTTCATTTCATTTGTACGGGAAGGAAATATGGCTTGTTTCAATCTAATTCTATATTGAGTGGAAAAAATGTGTTTTCTACTTCCTGTACTATTCCTAAAAGGAAAATATTAGCATTTGGTTCCATGTTTATTTCATCTATTTTGCATCTTCATGTAGATTTTGGTATTGTTCCTAGTGGATGATAGTTCCAATCTTTTCTATTAGAGGTGTTTTTAATTCTATCTTTGAGCTTATCCTTAGTCTATTTTGTTGCCACGTGGAAAACAAGCTCTTCTTTCTTTTTTATAGTCAATTGTATAATGTTTTTCTATTTTTTATTTTGTAACCTGTTCTGAGTTAAATCTTAAATTCATTCTAGTTTATTATGTACTTTTCTTCTATCTTGAATGCTTATTTTTATTTGTTAGAATCTTGAAGTATGTTAATTTGAATATGGGAATTGAAGCTTGAGCCCAGATACATGGCCACTAGGCTACAAGCTTGTGCTTCTTTATATGACCAAGTATTTTTTTTATTGCTTAACTTGGATAGTATTTTATGCTTGGCTCTTCTTTTGACATAAATGTTGCATATGCATAATATTTGATTTAATTTGTGCTTAGAGTTAATTTAATTTGTGGTGTTAGAATTTTCTACTTGGTTTATTGTTGTTCTTTATTCACATAGTGTCATATATAATTTGTTCATTCCATCTCATTTTATATGAACTAGGAAAAATTTCGACAAGCCTTACGGGTAATGTTACACCAAGCTCTATAGTTAATATTATGAGTAATGCAACATCAAGCTCTGCAAGAGAACCTTTGACTTAATTTTTGTTGTTGTGAATATTCTATCATGTATATTGTATTTAGCTAGCTTCATTTGTAGCTGACATGGCATTTGACTAGCTGTGAACATTTGTTGTATTTCAAATTATATAAATATTTAACATTTTATCAATTTGTTTATTTTTTTTATCATTTATCATATAAAAAAGCTTTGAAGTATTAAATATATATTGAAAAAAAAAACCAAAATAGAGATTCAATGGCAACCATCTATCGCCACTAAAAGTGAAGTTCATTTATATTAGAGCATTAAGTGGCTACTTTTTGTTACGACTAAATATAGACATTTAGTGGCTACCATCAATTGCCATTTAAAGTGAGATTCATTTATATTAAAAGATTTAGTGTCGACCTTTGTCTCTATTGAATAAGTGCTCAATTATTTATATTAAAAAATTTAGTTGTCATAAAATGTGTACATTCAATACTAACCAATTAAATTCGTCTCTAAAAAGAGATTCAACGATGACTATTATGATTTTGATAGTGACTTTTATGATTTTCTGTGATGACTTTTATCGTTGTCAAAAACATTCAATTTGTGCTAATTATTATGTACTGTGAGCACCCAAAATAAATTAGATTTTTGGATAGTTCAAGACTAAACTATGAGGCTAGTGAATTATCAACGTACACCAGAGGTTGGATATAAGATGACATGACCGACGTCACTCCCATAGATGATGACATCACAAGTGGTACAATGAGAGACCATGCAGGACACATAGATGAGATTGATCGTGACAATGGTGAGGAGATTTGAAAATGAAAATGAAGATAAAGATGAAGATGATCCTAGGCCCTATTTGAGTTAAATCATTCTGAAACTTTTTAATGTATATATATTTTATTTCGTTAATTAAATTTCAACTTTAATTCTGTGTCATTCTATTTAATGATCATTGACCACAAAATAATCAATTGAAACATTAATTATATTAATTTAAATAAAACAACCCATCAAATTTAAATAAAATGAAAAAATATAATTTATTTTTAGTTAAATTCATTTTTAATAAGAAATGAATTAAATAATAATTAATTTTAATTAATGCTACCCTTTGGTAATTAATAACTTTTTCTTTTCACAAAATAATGCTACCCTCTGACAAATACCATTTTTATTTTTCGAAAGAAAGAAAGAAAGAAAAAAAGAAAAAAAATCCAATTATCTGGACAACTAGGAGTGGAAATTGGTTGGCTTTGAAGGAAAAACTGAGAGTTCTTATTCCGTTGGAAATGGAAATTTTTGTCTCTAATATTGTCAATTTTCGAACTTGATTTGTGACGAATTTGGAGATAAAAATAAAATTTGGTCATTGATTCTTTTGTTGCTAACTATCAAAGACACATTTCTTATTCCATCTCTAACTTTGAGACAGAAAATTTTGCCGTTAAAAATAAATTCCATTGCCAAAATTTGAGAAGGAATCAAAGATGGAAAAAATTTCACCTTTGATAAGAGATGGAAATTCATCTCTTGTAAGAGAAGAGTAAGAGACGAATTTCCATCTCTAATCTAAGACAAAAATTTACGTCTTAAATCTGTCTCTGATGTGCTTTTTTGTTAATGCAATCACAAATCAATCTTTAAAAGTAATTTATGTATTTAATTATTTTTCAACTGAGAATCAAATATGCAAAAATGTTAAAATGAGAATTTGATATTAAAAGTAATGGAAATTCCCACCCAAATTTTAAAATAAGAAACTACTGTACTAAAGTATCAAGTGAAGCATTGACATAGCTAGTAAACATTGTCATACAAGTATAAGTATATCCATATAGTTCTTAAGGACTGATATCCATATGACTAAATAGACGGTTAAACATACGTTGATGCTCTTGCAACATATGGGTCTATATCAGTTGGTGTTGTTGCTTAATTCTCTGTCGTAGAGCAGCATGTTTCTCCTCGGCTGTTATTGCACACCACTCTAGGTCCTCTTGAACTTGAGGGTGCAACTAAGACTTAGCTACGGCATCGATCTTGCTCGCACAACTAACATGTCGTTTTGCCTCTAATCCTAGCCCAAAGATTTTATCCTTCCTGTTTATACCACCCACAGCCTCTATCCAGACGGCAGTTTCTTAAGAAGCCTCATCAATACTATCTATTAAACCATCAATCGATGCTTGAGAAGATCCAGCTTACTTGAGCCTATAAATTTCAGTCTGCAAAGTTCAACCAATCTGCTCAAACGGAGAAGAGAAAACAATTTAAATTATCTTATTTCGAAATCCTATTGCATAAAGTTTATGTATTTGGTCAATACTTAAATCTCCGTAACACCAGAACATGCATTTTAAACAATAAAGAGCAGCACTATTATCCATACAATTAATAACGTAAAAAATAAGAATATGCATTTCCAAAAGTAAAGTGCAGCACAAATATCCATATGATTAAGCATAAAAAGAACCCAAAATATGCACATTCAACACCCAAGGGCTGTACCATTATCAACAGAGTTGTCCTGCACAGATGTGTATTTTTTTTTTTTATCTTACTTAGGAGAGTACAGAGTATTGAGTCTAATGGCCAGTGAATTGAGCTACAGGTCTACCGGGCAAAAATGTGAATTGTACGGATTTTGGTTTTAAGTTTTCTCAATACTAGCTATAAGACTGAAAAGATAGGCATGGATATGGTGGCAAATGCCGCAAATCACACGCATACCAATCTTACATTTAAAGAGAAACCAAAGCAGCATATCAATTTGACATTTAAAGACAAATCAAAGCATATCAATTTAAACCGATGATAGCAAATTCTACTGCCAAATTCCAAAACCAACGCTTGATAAACAAAGCATAACTGTTTAAGGCATCCCATTAACTTGTAGATTCAGAGACTTTATTTTCGCTTAGTTTAGCATATGGCACTGTTAAAATAATTGTTCTTGCATGTTAGTGGCCTATTAGAAATCATTTCCGAAAAGTCAACAATGCTAAATCTCTATGAAAAGGTTCAATGTGAGCTTGATTCATTTGGTCGCAATTAGTAGTATACATCAAACAACCATTTTTTATGTTTTCATATACTATTTGCACATCTATCAATGTAGAATATGTTATTCAACTGCATATATCACTGGTTGTGAATACTGCATAATTCAAATCTAAGATCTTTTATCCAAATCCCTTATGACTCTGTTTGTCCTACTGATTGAGATTTTGGAAAGCATCTTAGTACAACTTCTAGCGAACTTCCTTGGTCCACCAATATACATTTGACTACATTGTTAGCCGCCACTGCAATAATGACCATAAATTAATCATGGTCTGGATCCATCCCCAGAAATATTTACCAGTGAAAGTAATGGACAACCCCCAGATCCTTATTTCTTTATCTTTTTGGGGCCATGTAATCCAACTGTGACCTAATGTGCTGCTTGTTTATTGATCTTGGAGGAAAATCTCCTCTTCTGTAATCATCGGCAATGATGTTGATGATTCCAATTAGGACTTCCTCGTTCCTTTATTGGCATCCTTCTTAATGACTATCCTCCCCCGTTATATTCTATCTCTTGGCTCGACTTCCTCCCTTCTTCAAGCTCAGTCTTCTCTCTTTAAATGAGACTGGGTCGTTCATCATATTGCGTTAAGAGCTCGCCCCTTCATTAATCCCCGCAATTGACCTCTTTTGGTGAGATCTTCAATCATCCTCAGGGTAATGCGCTTAACCAATTTCATTGCAATAATCCCTATGAAAACAGTACTCTTACCATTTTCTCCATCGGCCTAACTGTATTCCTATTAGCAAAGTAGCTCTGAGTTGTACATCTCTAATATTTAAGCTAGAGATTTGCTTAAAGGGAAAAAGGAGAGAAAATATCCAAATGGCGGGGACTTCGGTCGCCACTACAAGAAATTCGACTTTCGGTGGCGATTTTTTCCGCCACTAATACCTTTTAGTGGCGACAATTCGCCACCAAAAAGTCGCGACTAATACGACCGTCACTAAAGGGTTTCTGTGGCGACAAAAATGAGTCGCCACCAAAAATTATATCTTTAGTGGCGACTATATGATGCGCCATAGAAACTATTATCAGTGGCGAAATAAGTCGCCACTAAAAGAAAAAATTAACATCAAAATATAAAAAATCACCACTAAAAATTGGGTATAAGGTAGCGATTTGTGAATTTCGGAGATTCAGTGGAGATTTTTACTGTCGCCACTGAAGGGTTTCAGTGGCGACCTTTCTAGGTCGCCATAGAAAACCCTTTAGTGGCGACATAGAAAAGTTGCCACTGAAAGGTTTTCAGTGGCAATGTAATAAGTTGCCACTGAAAACCCTTCAGTGGCGACTTTTTGATATCACCATCGAAAACCATTCTGTAGCGACATTTCCAAATCGCTGTTAAAAGATAGATTTTAGTTGCAATATTTGTCGCCACAAAAAATAATTTTTTAATGGCAACAGAAATTATGGTCGCTAGTAAAGCCATTTTTTTTATTTTTTAAATTTGTACAATTTTAAAATTGACAATATAAAATTATATTTATTTTTTTATTTTATATTCACACTATATTTTATCATAAAAATCTGATAATATATAACAAAATCAAATGAAAAGTAAAAATTAATAAAATATTTTTCTTTAACATTTATGTATAGATAAAAAAGATCCTTTTATACAAAATAAAGTAAGTATAGATATACCTTGAATTACATAAAGAGCACAAAACAATCAAATTATCATACTTGCCAGGAATATGGCTGTAGCATAGAAAAAAACAAGATCAAACATAGTTTAAATACAATAGATACGCAATACATGCAAGTTTTGTAAAAATAAAACAAGAGACTAAATCCAATACAAATTTCATATATACAATGCATTTACAAAACTAAAGGTTTATACATATTCCTTCTCTTCACTAATAAAGTTGCAACTCTATAATATTATGTACAAATCACTTGCTATTGGTGCTGTTGTCAATATCTTCTGGGACATGATAAGTTCAGAGAAAAAATGTGTCATAAATTTTTTATAAGAACCTACATCACAAGATAGATAGTGTAAGACATGATACCCTAATTATA
The DNA here is from genome assembly GCA_037074535.1 of Gleditsia sinensis. Lineage (NCBI taxonomy): Eukaryota > Viridiplantae > Streptophyta > Magnoliopsida > Fabales > Fabaceae > Gleditsia > Gleditsia sinensis. The sequence goes on along the minus strand of CM073468.1, from coordinate 20,920,109 downwards.
ACAATATTGAATATGAAAAAAAATATTTAGCTAGATAAATCAACATGCTAATGTGCAAACAAACTTGAATCAACTTATCTACCTTCCAAGCTATATGCTCCACCAGATAAGTATCAACAGTGACTAGTTTAATCAAAACACGTAATCAATGATGTAAACTGTGCAGTATAACAACAAACCCGGCTTGACATTCAATATCTCTTGACAAACATCCTCAGCATTCATAAGGTTATCAAAATATTGAAGCAGATCCATGGTATCTACAAATGGCTACAGCTAACAATACTTTCTGATACAGCACGATTAGGCAAATATATATTCAACTCTGAGAAGAGTTACCCACTGTCGATGGCGCTTCAACAAACTTAGGTGATGGAGTTTGTGGCCTTGAGATGATCCCAAAATCAGGATGAAGCATGTCCGCCCCATTCCAATTAACACTAGCTGTGTTTCTGGTGTCAAGGAATTGAATGATTCAAGACAGAAGAAGAAATAAAAGGACAGAGGATAACAGAAAGGCACGAAGGTATTCAAAATCAGGGATACAATCTGTTTTCCACATATCTGTAATGCTAACTTCAGCATCCGATAGAAGCCAATAATCTGTATCATTCTGTAAAAATTACCGAGAACATTAGCAACGCAGCCAAAACCAACTCATTCTATCAAAGAGTGACTCCTATTCAACCATTGTTGACGGAACTTGCATGCTAAGTTTCCAAAAAAAAAAAAAGAACGGATACCATCAGAAAGATGTGATGACTGCAAAAGGATATATCAATGCAGGCCACAATGGGGGCATCTTTACACCAGATGAGCCAGGTTAATAAAGATAAAAAAAAATTGCAATCTATTGAAATATGCTACACATATTTTCCCTTATCCTGGTATCAGCATTTAACACGTATGTTCACTTGACAATTCAAGAATTGTGACCTTATTGAGTCCAAAAGAAAGTGGGGTGTGGTAAAAAATATAAGTTGCACTTCTTCAAATTTCTCCTCAAATTGACTAGAAAACAGTTCATCAGTTCTAAAGATTATAATGAAACTGATGATAAAAAAAACACTGCAAGGTATCCATTAGCATATAGGAAATGCAAAGTAATAATGAAATTTCTAGAAAGAATAGAAAAAAAAATTATTGGACAAGGTAGTCATACCTGACAAGATAGACATCAATGGGACCCATTGTGCTTCTAAGAATGATTCTATATCTCCTCTGTGGATAGTCAACAACCTGATGGATGTAAAAGTGAAAATTCTCCATTATGCATCAAAAACCTCAATTACAACATTATCATGAACCTTCCTGAAAATCTGTCCTAAACAGGCTAAACATACTTCCTCAGGATGAGGGACTTCTAGGGTAGTTCCATGTGGAGCTTTAATTGCTATCAGAGTTTCATTCTGCAAGCAGAAATGCACTAGTAGTATAAATAAAAAGTTAAATTTCAAAATTTTCAGCATGAAAAGGAAGCTAAGCTATTGCAATTAAATAGCAATAAACAAAGAACAAGTATAATTCAAGAAAACTTTCCTGCAAGCAAGGCGGGCCCGTAATATCTTCTTCAGTTAAAAAAGCCACCTACAAAAAGTTCAAATTTCGTACAAAATTATCATTGTGATAAATTTCATTTCCTTATAAAAATGGAGAGCATCAATCTCAGGACTGGATGGAAAGAAAATTACTTCTGGTTGTTTTCATCTTCACTCAAACTCCTCAGTCTTTCCTGCATTTCCCTACAAATAGATTAGAAGCATCAGCATTAGCCAACAGCTTTAAATTAGTGTTTGGGATTTTTCTAAGGCAGCATCGTTATACAACCTTATTTGATCATCTAAAGTGAACTCTTCCAAGGAAAGTTTCTCAACTTGGGCCTGCAAGACAAACCCAGGAGCCCCACTGTGTAATTTACAATATGTGCTACACTGCTAATAACTACTAAGTCATTCTAATTCTCTTAATAACTTTGTATAATATGTAATGAAAAGCAATGCACTTGATCAAAAGAAATCTAGATCCGAGTGCTGTCCAGACATCTTAGATGGACACAAAGTCACATGTCCAAAGGCCCTATCAATGACACTCATTATTCTATAACAATTATTTCCTTGTGCGTCAATATGTCCTTTGCATGGAAACAGCACCCAAAATCACATACCTTTAGCGTAGAGACATCACCATCCATCTCCTCAGACATTGAAGAATCAAATCCCCTACATTAGTTATTCCACAAGGATTGATGTAAAAATTGTGAATTAGAAGCCACATAAATCATAGCATGATGTATAATGCATCACAAATTACTTCCAATGTATTCTGTTCTTTAGCTTTTTCTCAATTAGACCAATGCCTTCCAAGACATTAGTTATGTCATATATTCTCCTCTTTTGCACCTGTATAATAAGAAAAAAAAAATTCAATTCCTATATGATGAATATCAAAATAAACAGATGTTTTGGCCATGATTTTTAAACAAAGACCTCCAAAGTTTGTGCCGCTTTATTCAAGTCGAGAATACCATTCTCTGCATGCTTGAGCAAAGTGATGAACTTTTTTGTCAGGGCACCTGTGAAGTTTGGGTACAATTTTGTCACTTTTTTCTCGTGGAAAGAACTTCAATAGCCATATGAAGCTGAAAAGAGATAACCTCAAGGAATTGTTGATTTATAGTTCTTCCAAAATTACCTAAGGAACTGTCAAAACGACAGCTACCAGCAGGAGCAAGAGGAGAAGGGGAACCTGCAATCCAACATAAACTTCCTGATTAAATTTTGACTTATTGAATTTCCTTCCCCCTTTTGCAGACACAGGAGTTTTGAAGGGACTATTCATTGCCTTCGTATGTCCAGAGCTGTTACGCCGCTCCTGTGACTTTTGTTCATTATCATTCATTCCACTCTTCCACTTCATGTACTGATATCAGTAGCAAGTTCCAAAAATTATAAGATAGGGGGAATATAGATGAATGAAGGAACGACATATACACATTTATATATAGGCGAATGAAGGCAAGACAATGCAACCAATCAAGAATGAGATACAACTTATTCTTTCAGATGTACAACTAAATGTAAGGACTATGAGCGTAGATATGAATTCATATTAGAAATTCTAACAGCTACACGAAAACTTAATTATGAGTGTGAAAGCTACCTAACGATTTAGAAAAATTATTAGCAAAGTCTAACCAGTTGAAATTATGCCTTAAATGGGAAAATCAATTTTAAGGAAGACAACGTAAACAAATGGAGAGAAGAAAAAACCCACTTAAATAAAGACTAAGAGTTCTGAAACACCATGTTTACCTACTACCCCAAAGGCAACCAAAATGAAGATGTTACATTACCTCACTAAAAACCTCCTACTCCCCCTCTAATCATTACACAGAACTGCCAAAGCATACAACGATCAAAATTGACCCAGCACTTGGACATGAATAATCGGATAGCTGTATGATCACAGCTTTTGCAAAAGGTTTGACGGGTTTGGGAACGGGAAATGCTCCGTTAATATACCTCAAAATATATGCATGAATGACGTAAAATTTTATTCACCAATGTATGTACAATTTATTAACCAAAAGGGTGGAAAAGACGAGTAACAACCAGAAGAAAAATTAGTGTGGTATGTTTTGCTTAAAGTTGATAGCACAGAAAAATCTAATTGATGAACAAACCTACGAATAAAATTAAGATAAGGGAGCCACAAACTGTTTATAAGATTGGTCCCAGCAAATAGCAACCTGGAATGCATGCGAATTTTATCCACGCATCGCCGACGGAGCTCCTGCCAGGCCGTATGCCCATGGGTGCAGGATTCTTCAAAAAAGTGCGAGCTGACTCAGAGACCTGGGACCTTGGCTTAGCAACGAATGAAGGGGAGCTCGAAGAGCTTTCTCCGCCAGTGGCTTATCATTGGAACTCGCTGATAGGAAAGGAAAGAAAAACAAAGCAATGCCAAGAGCTCCGTCAATCCGCTGTTCATCGATAGACGAAGCTCTCTCTTTATCATCTCGTGCCAGATGCAACAAAGGATGAGTCATTTTTCCTTCTCGCGAACCACAAGAGCGCCTAGCACCCATTAAAGTAGGCATTAACAGATATTGTAGCAGGGGATTCTCATTGGATGCCTTTATTATACATGAGTACAAGCCTTCATGTCTTCTGATGTGATGTACAAACTGGAAAGGAGGGTTGCGACCTCCAACCTTTAAAACCGATGGAAGGACGGCGGTAGATGCAGTAGAGGGAGGCTTGCCTTCGGGGAATTTGGGCAAGTGATTTAAGAGAGAACGAAGGTGATGTGAGTGAAGAAAAGGGGTAAAGAAGATTTTGGCAAAGGAGGGAGATTTTGGAAAAAAATTCACGAGGGAGATGGAGAGAGTGATTTTCAGATTTGGGGAGAAGAAAGTGTGTTTTGCCACCAGATTTTGTGACCAAAAAAAAAAATACCGCCTTATTCCTTAAAAAAAAAAGCACATATAATTTTGACAATTCTTTTTCACTATAAGTGTTACAAGTTTGGATAGAAATACTTATAAATTTTTTTAAAAATTTTATAAGATAAAATTGAAAAACAAAAGACTCAGTTTGTGTGAAATTTACATAATTTTATCAGTTTTTTAAAATTGATTTAGACTACTCATTTTCTTACACTTTTGTAAGCAAAAAAATAGATAGACTTTTTGTTTATTGTAAAAATATACCTATTTATAATTAATTTTAGGAATGTGAGTAGAAAAAAAAATTGAAGGAAATTTTTGTAATTTTCTCATGGATAAAATTATTAAGGCACACCTATATTTCTTAGGAAGACCTACTTTTATTCTTCATAAACTCTTACTTATATTTTAGAACTATAAAATTATTACCCATAATATTAATGAAATACATTCATTCATGAATTTTGAAAAGTGTTAAATTGAAAATAAATAGGAAAAATCTAAAAACTTTATATTATTTTTGAAATATTTGTATAAATTTAAAGTCTTAATAATATATGATTAAATAAAAATAATTCAAGATAGAATATTAATCAACATTAAATGAGAAAATAAGAAAGAAATCCTTAAAAATAAGATTAAAAAATAACCTGAAACTCATATTTTTAAAGGTTTTTTGGGTTTGAAACAATCTCGGTTGCTATATCATTAAATTCTAAAGAGTTTCAAAATAACAAGCTATAACTTCACTGAAATTGAAAGTTATGCCTATTTTACTATAAATATGACGTTTTGTGGCATATTTCTTCTTCTGAGCTTTATTATGCTCAGTTCACTCCATGAATTTATTGACTCATTTTACTAACTAAATAAAAGAATGAATTAAAATAGAAAATAAGGCTCACAAAATATAGTCTTGGTGACAAAATTTTGTTTATTACATTTTTTGTTAACTTGAAAAATTTAAAACTAATTAATAACTAAAAAGTTAAAACATATATTTCTTTAATTATAAAATATTTTATAAATAATTAATAAAATATAAATACAGCACCAAATGGAGATATGAAGGACAGATAGAGAAGAGTATTTTAATTTTTTTTATTCAATTTCAATTTTTTCTTTTTCATCAATTTTTTGAGATAAAGTAATATCATATATAAGAGGAAATCCATATTTTGTGGGAATCAAGATTTGAGTCAAATTTACTAAACAAACACAATAAATCAATGTAATGGAATCTCAATTCCCATTCTATTAGCTCATTTCTGCAAATCAAATAGGATTCTTCTATAATAATAATTTAATTTATGTTTCAAAGAACAAAGACCGAATTAGAGATTAAAAATTTAGGAATAAAGTTTTCCAATCTCTAATAATAATTTCATTATTATTTTAAAAAGTAGAGATAGAATTAGAGATGAAAAGTTTCATCTCTAATTTCTATCTCTAACAACAATTTAAATATTATTTCTAAAAGTAAAACCAAAATTATAGAAAAAATTGTTATATACATAATAATCTGTTAGCAATTTAATTGGTGAATAAGGTATTGAGTAGACATTCATTATCTCTGATGTCTGATAGCAATTTAATATATTTTTTTTAAAATTATTGTGTGTTCTACATAATAATCTGTTAGCACCAAGCGCATAATAACTATCAAATTTCTTTAAAGATATTTGAGGAGTGGAAATTGTACTTAGAGGGTGCTTTGTTCTAAAACACTTCATTTTTGCTGAATTTTTTATTTTTTATTTTTAAATTCATTTTAAATATATTTTTAAAAATTAAAATTTTCAATAAAATATTTAATATTATAGTGTAAGGACATATTCCAACTTTGTTTTTTGGAGATATAGTATAAAGATGATTGATTTATTATACTTTTTTTTCCATCTTAGTTACAATTATTTTAATTGTTCTATAGTATATATTATGTGAAATTGGCAATGGGCTTGACATTGAGTTCCAGACAAATTACTGTTTAAATTTCTCAAATTCTATTACATCCTCTCTCTCTCTATATATATATATATATATATATATATATATATATATATATATATATATATATATATATATATATATATATATGAGATGATCTTAAGTTCATAATTCTATCATTTTATAACATTTTTTTATTACATTTCTTCTACATTTAATTTTTCTAGAGATTGAAGACATGATCTTGTATAATCAAAATAAATTTGTATGATTTTAACTTGTTTTTTTCTTGTAGGAGGTTGGTATGCGACTTAAAATAGAAATTAGAAGAAACTCAAAGAAAAAAATAAAAAAAATAAATGACTAGTTAAAAGCCATACAATAAGACTATGACTATATTTAGCAAAAATAGCTGATAAGCTAACTGAAAGTTTAAAAGTTAGCTGAAAGGTTAAAAGCTAATTTTAATTTGAAAGCTGAAAGTTATTAAACTAATTTATTGAATTACAAGTGTTTGGTAAAATTATCTATTGAATTAACTGATAAATGTAAAATGACATAAAAGGATACACTTCATTATGTAATTCCAAAAAATACAAAATAAATATATTATATAGTGTCCCACAATAAATTAGTAATATTGTTACGAATCTCTTTTATCTTAATAGATGTCTCTAAATTTTTATTTTTTGTATCACTATCAATAATATATGAAAGTTCATCATAGGGTATATAATTTGAATGTTGTTTAAACATAGTAAAAATAGTGACATCTTATGAGTAGGATAGTGTTGGAATTTGAATAAAATAATAAGGATAAAAAAAGAATAAAATTATAAAAGCTATCATCAACTTTATTTTTTAAAATTTACCTTCATCAATTTAATCTTTTAAGAATTAATTAAATTAAAAAATGTCTTCAAATTTATTTTATTTATAAATATTTTAAAAAAATTTATAATTAAAGCAAAGCTAAAGTTTAGTTAAAATTTATTCAATTTCTATTAATATAGTTAATGCACAATTATTTATACAAGGAAAATAATTTTTTAAGTAATATGTTTAAAAATTAAACTTCAACAAAATTAAATTCAAAATATATTTTTAATAGATTAAAATAACAAAATGATCTTTTAACTTTAAAGTTTTAAATTATGAAATATTTTGATGATTAATTAAAATTGAAACAAACCCTTTGTTATTAAAATAAATAAATAAAAAAGATAGAACGTGACAACAATGTGTATTTCACATATTTTCTTACTTAGTATAAATAAGAATTTATATAATTGAAATAAATATATAATTATATTAAATTTTTCTCTATATTAATCAATTTTTTTTAACACTCTCAACAAAAAAATCTTTTAAAAAATATAAATTTTTATATAATTTATATAAAAAATTTAAATTTTATGCATATATTAAAAATAAATTAAAGATACTTTTTAAAAAAAAAAATTAATTTTACCTTTCAGTGGCGATAATTTGTCGCCACTGAAGCCAAGATTCAGTGGCGACTTCACGTGTTGCCACCAAAAGTTCACTTTCAGTGGCGATTTAGTTTAAATTGCCACTAAAACCCTTTTCGGGGCGACAAACAAGCGCCATTGAAGCCAAGATTCAGTGGCGACATCACATGTCGCCAATAAAACCTTTTTGGAGGCGACAAATAGTCGCCACGGAAGCCAGGATTCAGTGGCGACATGAAATGTCACCACCGAAAGTGTACCTTTTGCCGAAAAAAAATTATAAATCACTTTTTACCCCCATTTTTAGTGGCGACATTATTCAAGTCTCCACTAAAAGTGCAATTTTTTGTGGCGACATTTAGGGTCGCCACTAAAAGCATAATTCAAGTCGCCACTAAAAGTGCAATTTTTTGTGGCGACATGCTTGTGTCGCCACTAAAAGCATAATTTTTAGTGGCGACCCTAAATGTCGCCACTGAAAGTAACTTTTAGTGACAAATTTAAAGGTCGCCACGAAAGTTTAAATTTCTTGTAGTGCGCCTATCTCTTCTTTCGATCGCACGATGGCCTTGTTTTTCGTGGTTCTTCCTTTCTTCTTCCATTTCAAAGGCTTTTTCCACTAAGTAAACTTTCTCTAAGTTGATGTACATGGAGAATCGAGTAAGCACCTGAGTGTGTGAAGGGGCTTCTTCATCAAAGACGTAAAGAAGGGTCCATTTCACAAACAGATCATGATGCCATGTATCACTGAGCCAGCACTTAGGTCCCTTATCTCAAGACATAACATTGTGAAAATTGTTAAATTATTATATAAGGTCTTATCTTACTCCTAGTGAAGGTTGATTCTTCTAGCAAGATCTTCATATTGCAAAATGATTCACGAACATCTCTGACATGTCTTTCCAGATGTTGTTGCTTAATAAGGATGAGAACCATTAAAGAGCATCTTTCATTGGAGTGTCTGGGCCGGAGTGCATTAAACCAGATAGCATCATAACCAAGGAAAAAGCATCAAGATGAACTTGAGGGTCTTTCATCCCATCATATAGTTCCAAATGTGTGGCTGAAAGTTTGCTGGGTGCTAGGCCCCAATGATGAATGATGCAAACGGATGATGAGCATGAGAGACCATGGAGCCGAACGGATAGAATTGATGTTCGAATTGCAAGCAAAAATGACCTTCAGAGCAAAAAGTAAGTGTAGGAGGTGGAAGGAAACGTGAAATCAGGCGAAACTCATCTCCTACCAAGGAAGAGGTGGTGCTGATGGTGGAAATGATGAAGTTGATACAAATTTGCTGTAGTGGTGCAGTAGAGGACGCAGCGGATCCCGTTCACCCCCTTGAGGTAGATCAATCTTCGCCACTAACCTAGATTTGAGAAGCAAAGGCTCTGATCCTTTGCATGGTCGCTTTGATATTCTTTCGGATAATCCTAGTTGCTATGCTCGACTTCTAGTTGATTGAATGCAAGTATTGGAGTTCCGCCATGATTGCTTGCACATAAACTCTTTTGAAGTTGCTGGAACTCTCCTCTCTTATCAAACACCACGAGCTATGACAAATCTCGCTATTGGAGTTCCGCCATGATTGCTTGCACATAAACTCTTTTGAAGTTGCTGAAACACTCCTCTCTTATCAAACACCACGAACTATGACAAATCTCGCTATTGGAGTTCCGCCATGATTGCTTGCACACAAACTCTTTTGAAGTTGCTGGAACTCTCCTCTCTTATCAAACACCACGAGCTATGACAAATCTCGCTATGCTAAGAAACTTTAGCTTCCTTTCAGTCCTCTTCTCTATTCCTCCAATCATTCATATCAGTAGCGTTCGATGGTGTAACTCTTTTCATTCTCTTAATTGGACAGGGAAAATAATTAATTTCTCATAAAAACAAAGCTTTTACCGATAGAAAGAGGATTTTCCCACAAAAAAATTTCAAGAGTGAACTTTTAATTATTCAAATAGCTAGACATGACAGAGCATGATTGGGTAAGCCGAATGTTCGATCAATTTTCAAGGAAACGACGGTTTAGGACCACACTATGGACTTCAACAGTCAAGTTAACAAAGGTCATTTATAGCAAGTAGAGATAGAATATCTAAAGAAAGTATATGGGTGGAGCTTACGAATGGTAGGTCAGGGAGACTTATTTATAAAAGCCAAGGTCAGTGAGTCCAAGGGGTATTTTAACCCTTCGCTTATGCCATTTACCCAATCTTACCTCAAATGAATTAGGATTCAGTTAGGCTGAATCAGTCATGCTCCATTCCCTGATGCCAGTATATGAGAAGTAATCTTGTGATTGGGCTTTTAATATTGGAGCTTTACATTATAGTTCAGTCCATTAGACTCGATCAGCGTGAATGACTTTTTTAACGGATTGAAAACATGCAGTTCTGAAGTATGTAAGTTGATCTGAATACTATCTAAGTGTAATACCAAAAAGAAATCTTCATTTTTTATTAAAAATAAAGATAATGATGGAAAATACTTGTCAATGTAAATTAATTTAGAGTAATATATAATTTAGTTTATGAATTTATTAGATCCTTATAATTTAATATCTAAATTTAAGTTATTACACAGTTTAATCTCCGAATTTATCAAATATCAGACAATTTAGTTCTTCCGTTATCTCTATATTAACTGTTTGCTCACTTGACCCGTTAAGTGTTTACATAGTACGTTGAATGCCAACTAATTATATTACATCAGCGTTGACTCAACTTTAAAAAAAGTAAATACATAATTTAATCCTTGAATTTACTAGATTCCTACAATTTAATCATTGAATTTACTATGTCCTTACAATTTATTCTCTAAATTCAAGTCATTACATAATTTAGACTTCAAATTTATCAAACATGAAATAATTTAATCTTTCTATTATTTTTATCTTAATTGTTTGCTGATATGATTTGTTAAGTGCTTATGTGGCACATTAAATACTAATTATTGTATTTGTTTTGTGGGAAAATAAAAACTGTAACATCTCTTATTTTGTTTCTTTTATTAATAAAGATACATAAATATTTAATTAAGAAAATAAATTTATTAGAAAATTTTTAAATATTTAAGAAAATATAATTCTAAGAAATTATTCACCTTATGTGTATGTATAGAAAATATTTCTAACATTAAAGGAATAAATAAAGAGAGAAAACTTAATAAAAAAAAATTAGAAATAACATATTAAAGAAAGGCAAAATTCTTGGGTAAGGAAGATAAATTTTTGAGAAGTAAATAAATGTTTTAAAATTTTAAGAATATTGAATTAAGGTAATTTTTTTTAATTCAATAGCTTAAATTCATATGTTTAATATCTTCACCTATACATTGGGCTTTCACCTATGGATACTTCATATAGAGTTTTTTTTCACTTCACATGAGTTTCTAACAAGCCAATAGAATAGTTCAAGCAAGAAATAAAATATAGACTTAGACTAAGATATAGAAGCTGGATCGATATCCTACAAACCATGAAATCTGACCAAGCCCTCTATGAAAAGTAGAATTTCAGTCAAAGTAAAAGAAATGGGTAAGAATGATGTCAAATTAAAGAGGAAAAAATAAGAATCATGTGAGAAAATAGTAGTGTAATAGTAATCAAGATTAAATCATATGACATTAAGACAAAATATCTATATCATATATTCATAATTTCAGCAAGTTGATAATAATATATGGCATTAGGACAAAATATCTATGTCTATATTCATAATTTCAACAAGTAGATAATAATATATGACATATATGCATTATGACAAAACATCATTATCCTACACAAATAATTTTAGCCAAGTAAGAGAGATATAGTATCCCGTAATTTTTAAATAATAATGTTTTACGATAAAAAATATATATTTTTATTTTAAATGATTATCTTTTGCTAAAAGTAAATATATTTTTAATTAAAATAATTTTTGTTTTGCTTAAAATAATTATATTGGACTCTAATAAATTTTTGTTTTATTTTTAGAAATATTCTTTCTTTTATTATGTATAAATATATTTATTTTTTGATTTTTTTATTAAAATTTTATCAAGAAAGGTCATGATTTAAGAGTTCAACTAAAATTTTGTAAGAATATAACTTTTAAGAAATTATTGGAATATTTTAGGATGCAAAATAGTATTTATATGTATATAATCAAAATAATAATAAATTTTCAATATTTAATTATTAATTAAATTATATTTTTAAAAAAAGAAATAAAGGGGGAGATGAAGCGTGAGTAATCTGCGAAATTCGTAATCAATGAATAGTATGAATAGTAAACTCCATGTTTTCTCTCTAAATCTAAAATGCCTACTAGCCTCTAATTTCAAAATTAAGGGTACCACTAGATTTAAGACGGAGAGTACTACGATTTTAGCCGAACAATTTTTTAAATCAACTGCAGAATCGCCACAAATCGGAAGTAAAAAATCTTACATAAAGGTAAACTCTGATACTCTGACTTAGAGACCTCAAATTGAAAATTTGACATTGTAGATGAATTTAAGAGTAAGATAAACCTTATGATATGAAATATTTTAACTATCTGACAACTTTTTATGCGTCGTGAACAGTAAATTCGGTGGGTATGAATAGTAATTTTTGGCGGTAAATAATGTTTTTCAATTGAATAGTACCCCATCAGGTGATCAATATTTACCAAGCTCTTAGAGGTCAAATTTCGCGATTCTAGAGTCATTTCTTAAGTTTTTGGACCCTCCGAACACATTTTTGAGGTTTATTTAGTTAAATGTGGATTGGAAAAATGCATTTTAAGGCTGTCCAACCTGGAGTCTTACTCTATGAGTAGATAATTCTTTTTATGACTTACCCTATGCTCTTCTTGAACTTTAAATGTATAATTAATTATTATTATAAGTTATTTATACTTTTATATGTTTCTGAAATGGATTAAATTATCTGAATTGTTTACAATATGATATATAGTTCAAGAAGTGTATGGTTTTAAAAATGGATATTTGAACTCATTGAATACGTGATTTTAAATGTATTTCTCATTATATGATAAAGGAAATATATTGTGCACGTCGCATTGATTTATAAAGTTATATGATTGTTTTGAAAAAAGGCATGTACATGTGAGACTAGAAGTCTATATTATACTGAAAACTCGATATTGGATTATATGACATATGTGGATATGATATTTTCTATGGAGGAATCCTATTGGAAACACTATTTTTTAACAACAGGTGATGTTAGCCTTGGTGCACCTTGATACCTCAGCTAGCAAAGGTGGTGCCAGCTTCGTGTGACGGCCAACACACGGGATATGATATGTGATGGAGAGCGGGATGCCTCCTATATGGGCGAGATGTCGACTATATGATATGTGACGTGCCTCACTTGATGTGTGCTTAGGAAGTACCTATATTAGAGTCCCTTCACATGTTCTCTTAAATGGTGGTAGGGCAAATTTCAGTGGGATGCTAAGTTTAGGCAAATCCTACACCACTAAAGTGCAGAAAGGCCTAAACTCTGATATGGTGGTTCTGATATAAGATCCTCCTAATGCTTTCATGTGAGATATTTTGATGCATAACAACATTTGTTTAATAATCATACAGTACAATATATGGTTTTGGATATATGAATATCCTCTATTTTGAGAATATTTGAAATGTGGGTCCCATATGGATGTATTTTCGATATGTACTTCCTATGTGACAAATTTTAAAATATGAGTACATCTATATGTTGACCTAAAAGGTCATAGGAGATATTATCTGCTCACTAAGTTATCAAACTCACTACGCGATATTTTTACATTTTTTTAGATGAAAATATAGAATTTGGTCCTTCCCCTTCAGATAGTTGGCCAGTTAGACTACATGATCTCTGGGTGACCCTACTTTGTTTCTAAGACTCGTAGATTTTGATTTATATTGTACTTGTACTCTAGAGTATACTCTAAATGCCACAAGCAGGATCCTTACTTCTGTTGTACTTTGATGTTGATAAATTTGGTTTATATATTGTGTATACATGAGAATACCCATCTGTAAAAGAATGTATTATACATGTTATGAAAAATATATGTTCGTAAAGTATGTGTTTTATGTGCTCTAAAATTATGGACATGACAGGAGACTCAAGAGCTGAAAATTTGCCACCTAGAAAGGCAAACCTATCATACTTAAGTGAGATAAAAGAAATGAATTCTTAAATCAAAGGGACCTTGTCCCTTGTCTTAAGAACATTTTATCATGATTTTTAAAATACAAATCTCCTTTTGCTATACATATCTTGACTAAGAGAGAGGAAGACAAGAACATGAGTTGTCTGAACCTAAAAAACAACAAAGTGCATCCTAATTGTGATAAGGTGGACCCATGATTATGAGAGGTGAAAAAATTGATAGTTTATTTATGCAAAACCCACCCTTATAACATTATAATTTTATTCAAGTGAAGGGGAAGAAAAATAAAAGCAAGAAATAGTGATGAAATGAGAGAAAGAGAGGAGAAGAGATGAAGGAAGAAGAAGGAGAAATGTAGAGGACTAAGTACTCAAGCTACTAGAAAAGTTAAGGGAAGGGAAGAATCTTACTACTTCCTTCAAGAGGAAACAAAAAAAAGAATTCACTAAGTAAGTTAAGGAGATCTTTAGGTAGGTTTAACAATATCTCTTTTTGAAGAAACGTTTTAAAATTTATAACATTTATATGGGATTTTGATCTTAGAACTTTGATAAAATTTACGTTATTTACTACCTTAATGATTGATCATGGATGTTGTTATATCATGTTACATGTTGATCTTGCATGTGATAGATGTTTTGAATACTTCGTTTGGTATAGAAAATTCTGCATAGATATGGCTATGGGTGGCAAAAATTTAGGACTTTTATACTGCTATTATGTATATTTGAATATGGTAAAAAAATGGATGAAATATGGTTAGGTTGTTAAAATAAGTATGGCCTTAAACACCTAAAAGAAGACCATGAAAAATTTCTGTTGAGAAACCCACTTAGTGATGCATAATTTGACTATGTTTTTCTTTTGAAGTGGATGATGGAATATGTAAATTAAGTAAGAAATACAATTAAATGTTGAGATGAGTAGTTCTTTGGTTAGGTGAAAATTTGGAAGAAAAATGGAAGATGACTTAATAAAAGGATAAACTAGAACTTTAGAAAAGGCTAGGCTAAGAAAACTGGATTTCAGAGTAACTAGAGAAGCTTCTGTTTTTGAAATTTTGAGAAGAATTAGTTAAGAATTAAAAGAAATTATTAACATGGAAAATGTAGATATATGTTTCACGGATTTTTAGCCACTAGAATCACTTAATTTGGAGTCCAAATGAGGACGATATGGTCCGATTAGTAAGTAGTGGTCAGAAAATAGTTAACTAGAGAAGAATCTGTTAGGTAAATTTTTGTGTTTTCATTTCTGGGCAAAATATGTAGGGACTTAAAGAAAATTGTTAACATAATAAATATAGATATATGTCTCTCAAATCTATATACTCTACAATCACTGATTTGGAGACCATATGAGGAAGTTATGGTTGATTAATGAGTAGAGGTTAGAATCAGTCTAAAATCCAGGATGATAAATATAAGTTTTTTTCGATTTTTTGGGAATAATTCATAAGAAATCTAAAACAATGATATACATGAAAGTTGTAGATAAGTTTCTTAACTTTTAATAGGCTTTGGAATCACCTTAATTAGAGTTCGTATGAGGACGATATGGTTGAATAAGTGAGAAAATGTCACAAAACACGGCAAAACTGTGTTCTGGGTTGCTTCAGCATGGGTAGTCCATGTTCAGGGCTATTTTTTAGTATGTTTGGAGTATTTTTCAAGTATGACCGTGTCTTGTAACATGAACAGGCCGTGTTAGGAGTTGGTAAAACTTATTTTTAACATTTTTTTTACCCTAAATGAACCTTATTAACTATAGGGTAATAATAGAAATCAAATTGGAGAAAAATGCCCTATAAAATTTGTGAAAACATGTGTTGAAAATTATATAAGTAGGAGGAAAGTAACTAGAGGCTAAGTATAAATAAAATGAAAAGATGAAAATAATATTTAAATGTAAGAAGAATCTTATAAATGGAAATAATAAATACTAGTGTATACCCTAGCCATTGTCATTACATGAACTCCTTACCATCTTAAGTGTGTAATTTTGATATGGAAATATTGAATAAAGTGATATACAAAAATGGTTATGATCATGACATGATTTCATTTTACCAATGATTTTTTATAGTGATTATGCTTTTATGATAAATTATGGCATGTGAGTATAATGAACATATTTGTTATTGAAATCATATTTTTGGCTATTAACGTGAAAAGAAAAGAAAAGAAAATAGACGAGCACGATCACATGGCAGTCCGTATGGTGTACCAGTAGAGGACGCCCTACTAACGGCTATGATTATGTTAATGAGAAAAGAAAGAGAAAGTGTGCCATGTTTGACGAAACGAGAAAAGTCCGTATCGGAGAGTAAAAAGTACTCACCCTAACCGGGGTAACTTGATATGAAAATAAGTTGATAGCCATCATATGATATTTTGAAAATAATTATTCATATCATACATGTCATTACTGTACAATTGTCATGTGCATAGATAAAGTGCATTCATGTGACCTAAGATATTTGCTGTAACTTATACAAATGAACATGACATGATGAACTATATTGATGATAATTATGATTTATTGTTGAACCTACTGGTATTTAATTCTCACTATATTTTCATATCATGTTTAGAAGACTAAATATGCATATATTCTCTATGACTGGCTTTTAGCGTATATTGGGTCAAGTTGGCTAAGATTTCAGTGAAGGTGCAACCATCCGCGCCTATATCCCCAAAACTGGTCAATATGGATGAATAAAATGTAGACATATATGTGTTTAATTTTTGTACGGATATTTTTAATTAATGATATGTATGTGAACCTAGAATTGTATCAGTGTTAATGGTATACCATAAACCTTAATTATAGTTAGTTAATTTAATTGAATGTTATTATGAGTTAAATAGTTAGAAGTAAAGAGGTAATGACTTTGTAGAATTTTTTAAAAACATATATGTATATATGTAAAAAAAAATAGAGTTGTTACAGAAACCATGGAAGCATTCAAATAAAAGGGAGACTATTGTAAATGTATTTACAATTCAATCAACTATTTAGCAGTAGAGTGACATTATATTTCATAAGTTAAAGCATATTTTTCTCTATCCCCAAAGAAAAAAAGTGATATATCTCAAGCAAAAAGATTTGCAAGAAAATAAATATCTTATTAAAATATATATGTATATATGTAAAAAAAAGAGTTGTTACAGAAACCGTAGAAGCATTTAAATAAAAGGGAGACTATTGTAAATGTATTTACAATTCAATCAACTATTTAGCAGTAGAGTGACATTATATTTCAAAAGTTAAAACATATTTTTCTCTATCCCCAAAGAAAAAAAGTGATATATCTCAAGCAAAAAGATTTGCAAGAAAATAAGTATCTTATTAAAATACACAACAACATTCAAATACGATCATGAGGGCTAACTAATAAATGTCAACTATAAATCTTTCAATATTTAAATACTTGCATTAAAGTAAAAATTATAAGAACTAGCATAACAATGAACAAGAAAGGATTAATAATGTTGATTTCCTCTTCTTATAGCTCAAAATGTGTAAAGTGTCAAACTAACCATCCACGGTTGTTAATATCACAAATTCCATCTCTACAGAGACAAATTTATTCCATCTCTAATATTTAGAATTTACAAAATTAATTTAGTCTCTAAATTTATAAGACAAAATTGGTTCCTATCTCGAATTTAGCTAATTTTTTTAATTTTCCTAAACAAATGATTATATTGTAAATGACTATATGGCATTAAAAATATAAATATCGAGAAATAAAAAATTTTTAATTCCAAAATGTATCAATTATATTAATATGTAACAAAAAATATCCATAAATAACGTAAAACAAAATATCATCTTAATATTATTATCTATCAGTAACGTCACCAATTTCTCCATTGTCATCATCCTTTCCTTCTCCAAGTGTATATGACGACATTCTTATATTACTATCTATCATGAGATGCATGACCATCCAATTCCATTCTTCAACTTTTTGCTTCAACATCAAACTTTTATCTTTACTTTGTTGAAGATGAGTAGATAGAGCCTTAATCTTTGTATTCATAATGGTAACTAGTTCTTCTGATACACTAACAGAAGCGAAAGATTTAGAAAAGGAACCTCCCGCAAATACATTATGAGCTTGAGATCTCAACCTATATATTCGTCCTTTGTTATTTATGCCTCCACATCCAAGTAAACAACGTTGTCTGAATGTTGGGTGGAGTGTTGGTTAGAACCTTTGTAACTCTGAGAATGGGACTGCCTCTCAACTAATTTTGTTCAATACATTTCCTGAAAAGATAAAGTTGTTAGATAAATTTAATGTTTATAAAGAAAATAAAAGAAAAGAGTAGCGATTACATAGAACAATCTTTCCCTACTACTCGTTGAACCACTCCGATGCCTTCCCTTTAGGCTGATGAAGTCGCTTATACAACTCAAAACAGATCGATTTTTTGTTCATTTGTACCATTTGAAAGAACAAAAAGTTAAGTGTTATGATAGTAACAACTCAATCACTATGATTTTCACAAAAATTACTCACCATTCTTTTGGTATGCTCACCTGCAGATATAGATCCTCCACTATATACATTGAGTCTTTCTTTAGAAAGCCTATTTTGTTTGTTTTTCTTGGCTTTATCTTGCCAAATTTCACTGTCACATTTAGCCCTTAACTATTGTAGCATTTCTTAAGGAATCCAATCACTCTTTTCCTCACAACTACGCACCTTAAACAATGCATTTTTTGGGGCTATTGATCCCCTACTTTTGAAAGACCTTCTAATGTTGTGCTCATCATCCTCAACCATTTGAAACTTGCATAAATGAAGAAAGCAACAAGTTAACATAAAATTCACTTTTTTTTAAACTTATCAATATATGGTGGAGGGTATGACAAATTACCCTAAACTCATCAAACCACATTTTAATGGTATTATTGTCCATTAAAATCATGTCTATCACGACCCTAATTTTAGGGCACGTGAAATCCATATACCATACACATATATGTTCCATAAATGTACATAATGCCATTCTTTATCATATAAACCAATACATATAGGTTCCCATACACATATACAATATACAGTGTAAGTCTATAAACACCAGAGTAATAGTGGAAGCAAGGATCCTGCCTGTGGCATAGAGAGCATACTCTAGAATACAAATACAAATACAATACAAATAACGTGAGCCTTGGAAACAACATAGGCTCACCCAGAGAGTAGACAGTCTAGCTGATCACCTATCCGCAGGACCAGACTCTGTCTCCTTATCTGAAAAATATATCTACAATGTGTAGTGAGTTTTAAAACTCAGTGAGCAGATAAGACCCTCTATAACCTCTTAGGTTAGCATATGGATGACTTATTCTTTAAAGTTTAGCATATAGAAAGTACAATTCAGAAGTACATCCATATGGAACCCGTATTTCAAATATCCTCATTTCACAATATAGCCTAATATTCAAAACCAAATACCGTACAATACAGTTATAAATAAATACTTTGATGCAATAAAAGATTTCATATGCTTTAGGAGGTTTCCCTATTAGAACCAATACAATAAATAATCCCAAGCACACAGCAAGGGAGGGTAAATCACATATCAATAATAGGAGGCATCATGCTTTCCCTGATAACAATAATAGGAGGCATCCCGCTCTCCCCGATAACAATATCTCCCGTGTGTTGGCCGACACACGAGGCTAGCACCACCCCTATTAGCTGAGGTATCAAGGTGCACCAGGGCTAACATTCCCTGCTGTTAGTAGACAGTGATTCCAATAGGATTCCTCCACAAATACTATATGCACATATACCATAGAATTCAGTATAAATTTCTCAAAATAATACAAACTTTCAGTCTCAGTATATTCCTCTGTCAAAACTTCTCAATCAGGGAATCACATATATATATATATATATATATATATATATATATATATATGCCCATATCCGAGGCAAACATATCACTGTAAAGATCAATATTATGTGCATAACACATTTTATTTGCCATATAATGAAAAATACATGTAAAAATCACATGTTCAATGCATTTCCAAATTCATCTATTAAAAATTACCCATTCAGGGTTTATCATATATATATGCCCTCTTTCCAAGGCAATCATATAACTTTATAAACCAATGCGTCGTAGACAATATATTTCGTTTACCATGCAGTAAGAAATGCATTTAAAATTACGTATTCAATGAGTTCAAAAATCTCATTTTCAAAACCATACTCTTCTTGAACTACATTTCTGATAGAAATCATTTCTAGATACTTTAATCCATTTCAGATACATATAAAAGTATAAATAACTTGTAATTATAATCAATAATTCATTTTAAATTCAAGAAGAGCGTATAATAAGCTATAGAAAGAAATATCTACTCACAGGTAAGGGCTTCAGATTGGACAGCCCTAAAATCCTCGTTTCTGGTCTGAATTCGGTAAAACAAACTCCAAAATTGAGTCTGGAAGGTCCAAAAACTTGAAAAATGACTTCGGAAGTTTAGTCACTATCCACCGCCACTATTTATCGACGGAAAATACTATTCACCATCACCAAAATTTTACCAAATCAATAAAACGAATTCATATCCTAATGTTTATCTAGTTTCTGAATCCATCTACGGAGTCAGATTTCTAATTAGAAGTCTCTAAGTAAGGTTTTTCAGAACTTACTTTTTACCGAGATTTTCTACTTCAGATCTACGGCAATTCAACGGTTGATTTGAAAAACTGATCGGTCAAAACTGAAGTACTCTTCGTCCTGAATCTAGTAACACCTTCAGTTTTGAGATCAGAAGCCAATCGGTACCTCAGATCGAAAGATAAAGTTTGAAATTACTATTCATTCACTATGCAAAATTCTCTCTTTTTCTCTGATACTCGCCACCCTCCGGCCCCTGATTTCATTTTATAAATTCTGCGTTCTTTTTTTTTAATATAATAATAATTATTAAATAATTAATAATATGATTTTCCTTTATAAAAATTCATATAAATTCCGTTTTTCATCATAAAATATCCAAAAAATTTCCATTCTCATAAATCTTTAGTTAAACTCTTAAATCATGATTTTGATAAAAATCATAATAAAAAAAATTTCAAAACAAATATCTTAATTCATATTAAAATAAAGAATATTTCTAAAAATATCATAAAAATTTAATAGAGGCCGGTATAATTATTTTAAGCAACACAATACTTCTTTTACTTAAAAGTTCACTTACTTTTAACAAATCATAATCATATCTACATAAATAAAAATATATTTGCTTATAGCGCGCCAAAACATAAATTCTCATATTTCTTTTGTAATTCTTTAATCCATGTAATAAATATACATATTTTCACCGGTTCTTATCTCTATTGTCAAAATTCTCTCTTTTATTCTAAATTTCTTTTAATTGGAATTTTCGTTAAATTTTACGATTATTACATTCTTCCCCCCTCAAAGAAATTCAATCCCTGAATTTCATCACCATAGTTGCAGATAAATACTAACCTCGTTGTTCAAACAAATGCGGATATCTGGCGTGTATTTCATCTTCTTTTTCCCAAGTAGCTTCCTCAGAAGAGTGATTTTTCCATATCACTTTCACGGTAGGTATTTCTTTTGACTGCAACTTCTTAATTTGTTTATCCACTATTGCTACTAGTTGTTCTTCATAGGTTAAATCTTCATGTAACTGAATTTATGGACACCGTATAACATGTGTAGGATCCGGTAAATATTTTCGTAGCATAGACACGTGAAAAAATGGATGGACATTACCCAATTCAGGAGGTAAAGCCAAACGATAAGCTACCGGACTGATCCTATCAAGAATTTCAAATGGTCCTATATAGCGTGGACTTAATTTCCCTTTCTTCCCAAATCTCACTACTTATAATTTCAAAAAAACATGTTCACCTACGGCAAATTCCAATGGGCGACGTCTATTATCAACATAAGCCTTCTGTCTACTCTGAGCTGCTAACAACCTTTCCTTAATCAGTTTTACTTTAACTAGTGCATCCTGTACTATATCAGGCCCTAAAACCTTTGCTTCGCCCATCTCAAACCATCCAATCGGAGAACGGCAACGCCTGCCATATAACGCATCAAAAGGAGCCATTTGTATACTGGCTTGATAGCTATTGTTATAAGCAAATTCAGCTAAAGGTAAAAAGTTTTCCCAATTACCCTGAAATTCTAATGCACAAGCCCGAAGCATGTCTTCCAATATTTGAATGGTTCTCTCAGATTGCCCATCTGTTTGAGGATGAAAGGCAGTACTGAGATTCAACTTCATGCCCAAAGCTTCTTGGAAAGCTCTCCAGAAACGAGCTGTGAATTATGGTCCTCGATCAGAAATTATTGATATTGGCACTCCATGAAGCCTCACTATTTCATTCAAATATAATCTTGCATACTGAGCTACATTGTATGTGGTTTTTACTGGTAGGAAATGTGCTGACTTAGTCAACCGATCAATAATCACCCATATTGAATCAAACCCTTTTGGTGTTCTTGGTAACCCCATAACAAAATCCATAGTTATTCTTTCCCATTTCCATTCAGGTATCTCTATCTATTGATGTAATCCTGCAGGCCTTTGATGTTCCGCTTTTACCTGCTGACAGGTTAAACATCGAGACACGTAATCCACTATGTCTTTCTTCATACCTTCTCACCAATAAAGTTCTTTTAGATCCTGATACATTTTAGTTATTCTAGGATGAATTGTATACATGGATCTATGGGCCTCCTCTATAATTTCTTTCTTAAGTTCTTCTTTATTAGGTACACATATCCGCTTTCCAAATCTCAGAATCCCTTCAGAGTCTACAGTAAAATCAACTTCACCACCATTTTTTACCTCTTCAATTTTCTTAAACAAATAGGCATCCTCTCTCTGTGCCTTCTTCACCTGCTTGATCAAAGATGATTGAAATTGTATATGAGCTAATAATACTCCAGGCTCTCTTACTTCCATCACTACTCCATCACTTTCCAGCTTATGTATCTCTTTAACTAACGGCCTTCTTACCACTGTGATATGAGCCAAGCTACTCATAGACTTCTTACTTAATGCATCAGCCATTACATTGGCTTTACCTGGATGGTATAGTATTGTGCAATCATAATCTTTAAGTAATTCCATCCATCGTCTTTATCTCAAGTTAAGATCTTTTTGTTGGAAAATATATTTGAGACTCTTATGATCTGTATAAATTTCACATGTCTCACCATACAAATAATGCCTCCATATTTTAAGAGCAAAAACTACTGCTGCCATTTCCAAATCATGAGTCGGATAGTTTTGCTCATGTGGTTTAAGCTGTCTAGATGCATATGCAATGACTCGACCATTTTGCATCAACACATATCCTAAGCCAATTCTCGATGCATCACAGTATACAGTGTATCCTCCAGTACCTAAAGGAATAGTCAATACTGGCGCCGTAGTCAAACATTCTTTAAGTTTTTGAAAACTTCTTTCACATTCATCTGACCAGTCAAACTTTATTCCCTTTCTTGTCAACCTTGTCAAAGGAGTAGCTATCTTTGAAAAATTCTTAACGAATCTTTGGTAATAGCCTGCTAAACCAAGAAAACTACGAATCTCTGTAACTGTTGTAGGATGTGGCCATTTCTGCACTGCTTCTATCTTTTTAGAATCAACTTGAATACCATCTTTAGTAACCACATGCCCTAAGAAGGCAACACTACTAAGCCGAAATTCACATTTTGAAAACTTGGCATACAGTTGGTGTTCTCTTAAGGTTTGCAATGCTATTCTTAAATGTTGCTCATGCTCCTCTGAACTCTTTGAATACACCATAATATCATCGATAAATACAATAATAAACTGGTCCAGAAAAGGTTTAAATACCCTATTCATTAAATCCATAAATGCAGCTGGAGCATTCGTTAAACCAAATGGCATTACTAAGAACTCGTAGTGCCCATACCGAGTCCTAAAAGCAGTTTTCGAAATATCTTTCTTCTTGATTTTCAATTGATGATACCCAGATCT
Organism: Gleditsia sinensis; assembly: GCA_037074535.1. Taxonomy (NCBI): domain Eukaryota; kingdom Viridiplantae; phylum Streptophyta; class Magnoliopsida; order Fabales; family Fabaceae; genus Gleditsia; species Gleditsia sinensis. The sequence continues at coordinate 20,896,053 of CM073468.1, read as the reverse complement.
CAGATCAATTTTTGAAAAACATTGAGCACATTGTAACTGATCAAACAGATCATCTATTCTGGGTAGAGGTTATTTATTTCGTATAGTTACTTTATTCAATTGCCTATAGTCAATACATAAACGTAAAGATCCATCCTTTTTCTTCACAAAAAGAACAGGAGCACCCCAGGGAGATGTATTGGGTCGAATAAAACCTTTATCTAATAAATCTTGTAATTGTTCCTTTAATTCCTTAAGTTCTGCAAGTGCCATCCTATAAGGAGGTATGGATATTGGTTGTGTTCCAGGGAGAAGGTCAATACTAAACTCAATCTCTCGGTCTGGTGGTAATCCTGGCAACTCTTCAGGAAACACATAAGGAAATTCTTTAACTACTGGAACCTACTCTACACTTGTATACTTCATATCAACATCTTTGACTACTGCTAAATACCCTTGGCATCCCTTTTGTAACAGTTTATGAGCTGTCAGTGCAGATATTAAATTACTAGGCATCTCATTACGGTCTCTTTGTATTGACAAAGAAGGTTCTCTAGGGACATTAAACTTAATCACCTTAAGATGACAGTCTAGAATGGCATGACATGATGACAACCAATCCATTCCTAGAATCACATCAAAGTCTACCATATCTAGAACTATCAAATCTACAAGAGTTTCTTTATCCTCTATCGAAATTTCACATGATCTATATTGATGAGTGAGTTTTATACTCATAAATTAAATATTTTCATCTTATATTTTGCCATAATTAAGCATAAATCTCCCTTACTTGTCTTTAGTTTTGTGTTTTTCTTACAGATGGAGAGAAGAGTAGAAAATGGACTTAATTGGAGGAATCAGAGTTAAATTGTGGTTCTTTGGGAATGATGTCTATAAATCAAGCAGATAAAACAAATTCATTAAGGATGGCTGAGTAAGGAGCATTATCATATTGTCTCTTGAGACGCATCCTAATGGATATATGCACAAATTTATTCTTGATTTATGATCACATTTCCAAAAGAACTAAAACATAAAGATTCAAGGCAAAGCACCCAATGTTGAGAATATGTTGCAGTCCAGCCCAACCTTGCTGTAGTACTTGGGCCATATCTCCGAAAATACATATCCAATATGTATGAACTTTGGTAGGTGTATAGCTGACACAATTGGGTACAACTTTCATGTTCAAGTGGTTAGAAAATACGGACATTAAAAGGGCCAAAAGTGGGCTAGAAGAGAATCTAGCTACTGCTGTAGTCCAGCCCGACTTTGCTCTAGTATTTTGACCATAATTCACACATTACGTATCCAATTTGTCCAAAATTTATCTTGACAGAAAGCTAATGAAATTTTCTACAACTTTCGTGTTGATGAAGTCAGAAAATTCGGCTGCTTGCAAGACGATATTTAAGGATCAATTTCGGTGCACATGATGGAATTCAAATTGTCAACTTTGTACAACTTCCTACCTAACAATTTTGACAATTACCACACCAACCACACTTAATTGTATCTATAAATAGAGGGCTTGAGGGGTGAGTTAAAGAGTTTTTTGGAGAGCTTTGGATAGAGCTTGGAAAAGCTTTGTTGGAATTCTACGAACTTGTAATGTTATTCTCTCTTTAGACATCTTGTATTTTTCATTTTCTTTCGTAATATTATCATGTTTCTTCATCTTTCATTTCACTTTCTTGCCTTGATTATGGAGAACTAATCTCCTAATGCTAAGGTGAAAGGGTGAAACTCTTGGTATGAGAATAATAATTTATCTAACTCTTAATCTTCATGTTTATCTTTGATATTGTATTTACCTTCCTATTTCTTTTCTCATAATTATTTCTTAATGGCTGGTTTTATCATACCGCCGATTTCTTGTTATGTTATTGGCTGGTTTTATTAGACCGCCTATCTCTTATTATTTTCATGGTTGGCTTTGCCACCTACTTTATTTTATTTTACTATTGGATGGCTTTGCCACCGATTCTATTTCATTTTATTTTGTTATGTTAATTAATTTTCTACCTTTCATTTTTTGCATAAGTTAATCTTGTAAAATGTGAATCTTGATTTATTGTAGACAATATAATGATTGGCACAATTTATGCTTGAATCCATTTACAAGTTATCTTTTGCATCTTTGTATTGTTAATCTTGTAAAGTGTGAACCTTGATACATTGTAGACAATTTTTGGCACAATAAATACTTGAATCACTTTTGATTTATTGTAGACAATATGGTGATTGACACAATGTACGTTTGAATCCATTTTACAAGAATTTCTTAATTATTAGAAAGGAGGTAAATATAAGTCATGTATAAACAAAGTTGAGCTTAAATTAACATATCATCCGATTGGAACTTTATTCGTGTAAAGATTCTAATTGAGTTCTAAAAGAGTTAAATTTATTTTTATTCGATATACCAAGAGTGGATCCCCTAACCTTAGCATGCTTCTCTACCTTGAATACATCTTCATTTAATTTCAGTATATTATTTCTTTGCATATTTTGTTCAATATTCCTCTCACAAAATAAGACATCGGGAACTAGGTTAGAAGTATTTATTTCGGATCTATATTAAAATTTTCTCTCAATTGGCAATCTCTGTGGGATCAACCTTGCATACCACTAAATCTATACTCCAATAGATTCGTGTACTTGCGAGTTTTAATTAAAACAACAACAAGTTTTTGGCGCCGTTGCCGGGGATTGCGACGGAAAAGCTATTTGGATCCAGGTAAGTACTTTTCTTCCACTAGTTATAGTTAGAACATTTGTTTATTCTGTGTATAGAAATTTTTCTTTAGAATTGTTTCTTGAAAATTGGTGTAGTAATTTGGGTGTATAAAATTGGTTGATTCTGTCAACAAGGCTAAAAGTGCCTAAGGAGTATGGGTTTTAAGAGAAACCATTGTGATTCCTCCATATTTTCCTGGGAGTCTACCGATTAAATACTACCCATTATTACTAACACTTTGAAAAAAAAAGGAGTTTGTATAATTTTGTGATTTTTATTTTGTGGTATTTGCATTTTGTAGCTGTTGTGTAGTTAGATACTTTTTCATAATTAGGAAGCAATTTTTTTTAGTTTATGCGTGCTTGAAAACGTGATAAAGATAAGCGGTTGGTTAGGAAAAGTTTAGGGTCAACCATTGAGTGTACAATAGAGACATTAGATTCTGCTGGATCACCATTAAAAATGGAAGAACAAGTTATGCATAATAAAACTCTTATGGAGTACTTCTCACCTGTCATAGCCAATACTCCATCTTGCATAGTTTTACCACAAACTACTGCAACTCATTTTGAACTCAAACCGGCCATACTCTAACTTTTACCATCATTTTATGGTATGGAAAGAGAAGATCCATACATGCACATTAAAGAGTTTCTTGAAATTTGCTCGACCTTTCGCTTCCAGAATTTCAATGATGAATCAATCAGGCTTAGCATGTTTCCATTTTCATTGAAAGATAAAGCTAAAGCCTGGTTGAACTCCCTTCCTACAGGAACTATAACTAGTTGGAACCAATTAGTAAATAAGTTTCTGGTAAAATTTTTCTCTATGTCTAAAACTGATGCCCTTAGGAGAGAAATTTCTGATTTTTGTCAAAAAGAGGGTGAACAATTTTTTGAATGTTGGAAAAGATTTAATGATATTCTTCTGAAATGTCCTCATCATGGTTTTGAAACTTGGAGATTGGTAAAATATTTCTATGATGGTTTAACTTCATCAAACCGTCAAATGATCCAAAGTATGCATGGTGGGAGATTTTTACAATTGAATGAGGGGGAAGCTTGGGAATCCTTAGGATCTTTATCTGAAAATTCTCAGCATTGGAACTGATAGATCCCAGGGATAAAAAGTCTCAAACACAAAAAGGGAGGACTTTATGAAGTGAGTGATGATACAGATGTGAGAATTGCCTTAGCTAGCCTGACTAGAAAGGTAGAAGCTTTAACTTTAAGCCACACTTTAAACCCTTCTACCAATACTAGGATAGAGGCATGTGCCTTATGTTCTAGTATATCTCACATTGCACAATCTTGTCCATCTATACCAGCTTACCAAGAGGCATTCTCTAAGCAAGCTAATTCTCTTCAAACTTATGGGAAGTCATCAGATAGCCCATTTGCACCCACATATAATCCAAATTGGAGGAATCATCCAAATTTCTCATGGAGGCAAAATCAACCTACAATGAATCAAAGTAGGCAACAATTTGCCCCTTCTAATTCATACCCTCAAGTTCCTCAACATGCTCCTCCTTTCGGGGTATCTCAATAAAGAAAACCTTCTTTGGAGGATACCTTGCAATAATTCATGCAATCGACCCAACAATTCTTGCAATCTCACACTCAAGCTATTTCAAAGCTTGAAACACAATTGGGTCAATTAGCCAATGCTGTAGGAGAGAAAGAAAAAGGAAAATTCCCCAGTCAACCTATTCCTAATCCTAAGGGTCAATTTGAAGTAGGATCATCAGCAAATCTAAAGGAAGAAGTAAAATCTGTGACAACCCTTAGATCTGGAAAGGTTATTGATAATCATGTTCATATGCCAGAAAATGAGGAACAGAGTCAACATGAGTCTCAAACCAATGACTCAAGCGAAAAGAAAAGTGAACAGATTTCTTATGCCCCTAAAGCTCCTTTCCCTCAAAGACTTGCATCAAATAAGAAAGGTACTCAATATAATGAAATTTTATAGGTGTTTAAGCAAGTAAGCATTAACATCCCTTTTCTTGATGCTATCAAACAAGTACCTGCTTACTCAAAATTCCTGAAAGATCTTTGCATGGTGAAAAGAAAGACTAATGTTCCAAAAAAGGCATTCTTGACTGAACAAGTAAGTTCTATAATTCAGCAAAAAGCTCCTGTCAAGTACAAAGATCCAGGTTGTCCTACAATTTCTTGTATTATAGGTGACCATGTGATTAACCGAGCCTTACTTGATCTAGGAGCTAGTGTGAATCTGCTGCCTTACTCTGTGTATGAGAAACTTGGGTTAGGAAAACTGAAACCTACACCAGTGACTCTTCAGTTAGCTGATAGGTCTACGAAAATTCCTAGAGGTGTCATAGAGGATGTGCTCATTAAGGTTGATAAATTTTACTTTCCAGTAGATTTCATTGTTCTTGACACTGAACCTGTTGAGAATACAGAGACATAAATTCTAGTCATTTTGGGTAGATCATTTCTAGCAACATCCAATGCAATCATTAATTGTCGAAATTGAATTTTGAATTTATCTTTTGGAAATATGACTGTGGAATTAAATGTTTTTAATGTCTCTCATCAACCTGTGGACATGGATGATTTATGTGAGGTCAACCTAATTGAAAGTGCCATTTCTGATTCATTTTTAGACTCCTTTAGTAATGATCATCTAGAAAAATATTTGATTCATTTCGATAAGGATAAAAATGAGGATTATCTGGTTCGTGAAGTAGACTCTTTGTTAGAGACAACTCCACTAATGGATACTGATAAATAGAAAGCCAAAAAAGAAAAAGTCTCACCTTTTGAGTCAGTTCCACTGCCATATGTTGTTCATACTGTTTACCCACATGGTGCAGTATAGATTGAAAATCCCAAGAACGGTGATGTGTTTAAAGTAAATGGTCAAAGATTGGAAGCATTTTTGGAATTACCAAATCCGGAGATAGAGGAGACACCTTTGTGTGATCCTGTCTACAAGGATTGATCTGCTTCTGTTGTTAAACATTATCGTGCACGTTATCTAGGTAAGATCTTTCTTTATTTAACTTGCATTAATTTTTCCCTTCAGTGTTATCTTCTTTTGAATCTCTATTGTTTTCCCTCCCTTTGTTTCTTTTGTTTTTTTTTTCAAAAAAAAAGAAAAAAAGAAAAAAGAAGAAAAACTTTGAGTCGATAATGGAGGACATTCTCGCACAATTGAAAAATAATTTTCCTTCACTTCCACCCAATGCATTGACAAAAAATTACAAAACACGGGTTGAAAGATTGAGGTTAATGATGATCATGGGAATACCTGCTGATATTCGTTGGCTAATTGAAGCTAAGGTATGGTTATCAGGTGAGTCTGCAAATGATTTCATCTCTTACATGCCTGGTTTAGGAAAAAGTAGTTTTGTTAAAAAGCGCAGAGCTAAACGAATGGGTGTTTGTCACAAATGTGAACGTGAAACTTGTAACAAACATTGTCATTCTTTGGGTTGGGTGTCTGTAAATCGAGAAGATAAAATTAAGTTCATTAAGGATGGCTTGAGTAAAGAGTCATTGGATGATGACTTTCATCCAACGTCTCTTGAAACACATCCTAATGGATCTGTGCATATCGGTATTGTCGGTTTATGGCCCCATTTCAAAAAAGAACATAAACGGTACAGTCTTGGGAATCTGACGTTAAAAGACCCTATTTGCCAATTTATAAGAAAATTGGATGGGAAGCATATCCTCGACCCATAGAGGGCGTTTAAGCCGTTACTGGACGTAAAACCAGAGAAAGATGTGAGCCACAATCACAACTACTGTACATATGCATGCGTGCCATCATTTTTGAATTTTTCACCTTTAATTTAGCTGACATTCGCCGGCCTACTTTTATAGCTATTGAAATTATGCCATCGGCCTATTCACATAGCTATTACAAGTATGCCCTTATTTGAGTCTTATAAATGCACACCTCATTATCTTCATCTTCATAATCAAAGTTAAGGTGAGTGCAGATATTGAAGGAACCGCAGTTCGTCACTTTCGAAATATTTATGTCTTTTGTGGTTCTAGTCCTGGGAAAAATGGAGAATATGTAAAAGCAGCACAAACTTTGGGTATGGTACTAGCCAAGAGAAATATTCATTTAGTGTATGGTGGAGGTTGTCGAGGGTTAATGGGGAGTGTGTCTGGATCTGCATATCTAGGAGGATGCCAAGTTCTTGGTATTATTCCTACAGCTCTAGCTGCATCAAACATAGTAGAAAAAACAATTGGGGAAGAATGTAGGGTATCCTCCATGCATGAATGAGTTGCTAAAATGATGTGCAACGCTGACGCCTTCATTGCCTTACCTGGAAGTTTTGGTACTCTAGAGGAAATTTTTTAAGTCGTCTCTTGGGCACAACTGAACATGCACCATAAACCCATAGGTTTGTTGAATGTTAACAATTTCTTTGATGGTTTGTTGTCTTTTCTTGATCATGCTGTAGAGCAAAGGTTTATCTCGCACTCAGCACGTCAAATTCTCATCTCGGCCTCAAATGCTGACGAGCTGATTGATGCGTTATAAGCATTTGTTCATGTACCTGATCCAGTTATAGCTCAAATAGATTGGACAATAGAACACCGCAAAAAGCGCAAACTGGACTTAAATCTTCATTTGTAATACCTTTTATTTGCGTGAGTAAATTTTTATTTTCTATTTAGTTTGTTGCAGGTTCATCTTTTCTTATATCTCCTTCCAGGTAATATCTCTTTTAATCTTTATTTTTTATTTTGTGTTTCTTCATCTTTCAAAAAAAAAAAAAAATTTGAGTGATGTTTTGGGATTAGGCAAAGCTAGCACCATGATGAAAATGGTTTAAAATGCTTGTAACCTTTGAAAAATTGATGAGTTCTGGGTGTTATGTGTGAACTTGAACTCTAATGTAACTTATGTTTTATTTGAGAATCCTAATATCTAGTGCACTTAATCTTTTACATTTGACTGATTGTTTATTCAGAAAAGATTTATGTGATTTAGATATGTTAATTGATCTCATAAGACTCTAGAACTTATTCAATTGTCACTTGAGGCGAAATCCTAGACTACTCTCCATTTAAGAAATGAATTAGGAATTTTTGGAATCGTTTGAGCCTTTCAAACCAACCTATACATGATGATATCCTTAGCAACCTATTTTGAGCTTATATTTATCCTTTGTTGAACACCTATATTTCTATCTAGCCTTTAAATAAAAATATGTCTAACATTTACCTTTCACTTACAGGCATTGATCATTTGAAAAGTTATGATTCAAGGGTGGATGGTAGAAGTTTAAAAAAAGAAAGAAAGTTAATACTCCCTAAATAAATAAGTTTGGGGGTGTTTATATTCAAAAAAATAAAAATAGTATGAGCAAATAAATGTAAGGATGATGAAAATGTTGGAGATAGAATTCACAGTATAATATCAAAAGTATTTGGGAGGCATTAAATGATCATGTACGTCGAAGAGTGAGTTCAGCTTTCATTCATATCATTTTATCCACCTTTAACCTGTGCCATACATTACAAACCTAATGAAAGTCCTAATGATCTTAAATGTTATGATTAGTCTACATTAGTGGAGAGTGACATGAAAAATAAGCTTATGGAGTCTCAAATGCATATATCTAGAGATTTGTTTTAAATATTTGATTACATAAATTTATTTGAATGCAAAAAGTCCAATGTCATAAGACTACTACACACACACACACTAGGGATTCAAGAGTAAACCATATCTTGTATTTGAATAAAAGTTCTACATAACCTTAGGATTCTAATATCTTTCTTGGTTGCACATTTTAGATCCTTGAGGAATGCTTAGTAAGTCAAAAACAATTCATCACTCACTCATCATTTGAATTTTGAAGTTTGTGTGTTTTGCTTGAGGACAAGCAAAAGATTAAGTCTGGGGGTATTTGATGAGTGAGTTTTATACTCATAAATTAAATATTTTCATCTTATCTTTTGCCATAATTAAGCATAAATCTCCCTTACTTGTCTTTAGTTTTGTGTCTTTCTTACAGATGGAGAGAAGAGTAGAAAATGGACTTAATTGGAGGAATCAGAGTTAAATTATGGTTCTTTGAGAATGATGTCTATAAATCAAGCAGATAAAATAAATTCATTAAGGATGGCTGAGTAAGGAGCATTATCATATTGTCTCTTGAGACGCATCCTAATGGATATATGCACAAATTTATTCTTGATTTATGATCACATTTCCAAAAGAACTAAAACATAAAGATTCAAGGCAAAGCACCCAATGTTGAGAATATATTGCAGTCCAGCCCAACCTTGCTGTAGTACTTGGGCATATCTCCGAAAATACATATCCAATATGTATGAAATTTGGTAGGTGTATAGCTGACACAATTGGGTACAACTTTCATGTTCAAGTGGTCAGAAAATATGGACATTAAAAGGGCCAAAAGTGGGCTAGAAGAGAATCTGACTACTGCAGCAGTCCAGCCCGACTTTGCTCTAGTATTGTGACCATAACTCACACATTACGTATCCAATTTGTCCACAATTTATCTTGGCAGAAAGCTAATGAAATTTTCTACAAATTTCGTGTTGATGAAGTCAGAAAATTTGGCTTCTTTCAAGACGATATTCAAGGATAAATTTCGGTGCACATGATGGAATTCAAATTGTCAACTTTGTACAACTTCCTACCTAACAATTTTGACAATTACCACACCAACCACACTTAATTGTATCTATAAATAGAGGGCTTGAGGGGTGAGTTAAAGAGTTTTTTGGAGAGCTTTGGATAGAGCTTGGAAAAGCTTTGTTGGAATTCTACGAACTTGTAATGTTATTCTCTCTTTAGACATCTTGTATTTTTCATTTTCTTTCGTAATATTATCATGTTTCTTCATCTTTCATTTCACTTTCTTGCCTTGATTACGGAGAACTAATCTCCTAATGCTAAGGTGAAAGGGTGAAACTCTTGGTATGAGAATAATAATTTATCTAACTCTTAATCTTCATGTTTATCTTTGATATTGTATTTACCTTCCTATTTCTTTTCTCATAATTATTTCTTAATGGCTGGTTTTATCATACCGCCGATTTCTTGTTATGTTATTGGCTGGTTTTATTAGACCGCATATCTCTTATTATTTTCATGGTTGGCTTTGCCACCTACTTTATTTTATTTTACTATTGGTTGGCTTTGCCATCGATTCTATTTCATTTTATTTTGTTATATTAATTAATTTTCTACCTTTCATTTTTTGCATAATTTAATCTTGTAAAATGTGAATTTTGATATATTGTAGACAATATTTGGCACAATAAATGCTTGAATCAATCTTGATTTATTGTAGACAATATAATGATTGGCACAATTTATGCTTGAATCCATTTACAAGTTATCTTTTGCATCTTTGTATTTTTAATCTTGTAAAGTGTGAACCTTGATACATTGTAGACAATTTTTGGCACAATAAATACTTGAATCACTCTTGATTTATTGTAGAAAATATGGTGATTGGCACAATGTACGCTTGAATCCATTTTACAAGAATGTTTTAATTATTAGAAAGGAGGTAAATATAATTCATGTATAAAAGAAGTTGAGCTTAAATTAACATATCATCCGATTAGAACTTTATTCGTGTAAAGATTCTAATTGAGTAATAAAAGAGTTAAATTTATTTCTATTCGATATACTAAGAGTGTATTCCCTAACCTTAGCATGCTTCTTTACCTTGAATATATCTTCATTTAATTTCAGTATATTAGTTCTTTGCATATTTTGTTCAATATTCCTCTCACAAAACAAGACATTGGGAACTAGGTTAGAAGTATTTAATTTGGATTTAAATTAAAATTTTCTCTCAATTGGCAATCCCTGTGAGATCGACCTTGCATACCACTAAATCTATACCCCAATAGATTCGTGCACTTGCGAGTTTTAATTAAAACAACAACATATACACATCATTTACCAGCAAGAATTCTCCCATTGGAGTAGCAACCATAAAAGAACAATGCAAACTAGTGGGGTCTCTACCCAATTTCTTAGCAAAACATGGTGATATATAAGAATGTGTAGAAACAGGATCGAACATGACATATGCTTTATGAGAACATACTGATAATGTACCTATCATAACTGCATTTAAAGCCTGAGCATCCTGTCGTGTCAAGGCAAAAACTCGAGCTGGTTCACGCCCTCGATTTCCCGATCCTCTACCAGTATCACCACTACTTGCTTGGACTACGGCTGCTCTACTAGGTCGTGCTAGTGTAAATGCAGGAGGTGAAGCTGGTTGTACTGATGCTTGACTAAAACTTCGTAGTTGTGGACAATTTCTCATCAGATGACCTACTTGTCCACACTTATAACATGCACCAGTTTCTTTGCGACACTGTCCAGTATGGGGCCTGCCACAATTTGGACATAGTGGAATTGATCTTGAGCCTTGTTGACTCAGGGGTCTCATATCTCTTTAGAACATTCTCTGCTTATTAATGTTAACTGATGGCTAGTTAGAAGTACTAGCTCCTGTTTGAGTAAAATACTGTGGATTTTGAAATGTTGACCCACTGACAATAGGATTATATCTAGTTTGGGCATTACTATCTGGATCTCTTTTCCTTCTCTTAAGACCTTCTATGTCTTCTTGCTCTCGTGTTTCCATCATTCTAGCACAGTTCACAACTGTTGCATAGGTTGAAAAATGATCCATCTGAGGACCCACTGACTTAAACAATGGACGTATCAATCCCAAAACAAACCTCTTAATTCTATCCTTTTCAGTAGGGACCAGATATGGTGCATATCTGGACAACCAGGTAAAACGGATGTCATATTCAGAAACTGTCATATTCGGTGTTTGTCTTAATTCTTCAAATTCTCTGGCCCTCTTGTCTCTTTCACTCATTGGCAAGAAGCGATTAATAAATGCTTCCTTAAATTCATCCCACTCCATTGGGGGTAAAGTATCAGATCTTCCTAGTACTAGAGTTTCAAACCAAACTTGGGCCACATCTGATAATTGAAAGGCCACTAGTTCAACAGATCTTTTAGAGGCACACCCTAAAGCTCTGAGAACTCGTTCTACAGCATCAATGAATATCTGTGGGTCTTCCAGGATATTTGACCTAGAGAAAGTCGGGGGTTTTAGCTTAAGGAATTGTGATAATGACGCCTCAATCCCTGTAGTCTTATGCTCTTGCTCAGCTCTTCTTCCTAATTCTTATACTTCAGGAGCATTTTCTGGTGGCTGGCCATCTTTTCTGCCTTGAACTACTATAAATCCAGCCAACGTCTCTAAACTCCTATGTATACCCGCTATCATATCAGCTGTCCTATCATGTGGCTCCTAAGGAGGTTCTACTCTTTCCTTATAAACTCTGTCAAGCACAGGCACTTGTTCATCTTGTCTTGGGGTTCTTATACCCCGTGCACGTCCTCTACCTCTACCTCTACCTCTTCCTCTAGGTCGGCCTCTACCGTGACCTCTTTGCATTGGAATCGTAGATTGTCCAGACTCTTCAGTAGAGGGTGTACGATCTACAGCTTCTTCTCTAGCAACCACTCTAATTCTTGGCGGCATCATTTACTATACATAATAAAACACTTTTTAAGATACTATCACATTTGATCAACCTTATACTATGAACTGTAACAGACTCAGAATAGAACGGAAGATAATATCCTATAGAATCCCTCAGCAGCACCTGAAGTATAAATATGTCCGGCTCATATCGATATTAAAGGTCCTACTAAAGAATCCTTTGCTCTGATAGCCACAGGGAAACCTAATGCTCTGATACCAACTTGTCACGACCCTAATTTTAGGGCACGTGGAATCCATATACCATACACACATATGTTCCATAAATGTATATAATGCCATTCTTTATCATATAAACCAATATATATAGGTTCCCATACACATATACAATATACAGTGTAAGTCTATAAATACCAGAGTAACAGTAGAAGCAAGGATCCTGCCTGTGGCAAAGAGAGCATACTCTAGAATACAAATACAAATACAATACAAATAACGTGAGCCTTGGAAACAACATAGGCTCACCCAGAGAGTAGACAGTCTAGCTGATCACCTATTAGCAGGACCAGACTCTGTCTCCTTATCTGAAAAATATATCCACAACGTGTAGTGAGTTTTAAAACTCAGTGAGCAGATAAGACCCTCTATAACCTCTTAGGTTAGCATATGGATGACTTATTCTTTAAAGTTTAGCATATAGAAAGTACAATTCAGAAGTACATCCATATGGAACCCGTATTTCAAATATCCTCATTTCATAATATAGCCCAATATTCAAAACTAAATACCGTACAATACAGTTATAAACAAATACTTTGATGCAATAAAAGATTTCACATGCTTTAGGATGTTTCCCTATTAGAACCAATACAATAAATAATCTCAAGCATACAGCAAGGGAGGGTAAATCACATATTAATAATAAGAGGCATCATGCTCTCCCCGATAACAATAATAAGAGGCATCCCGCTCTCCCCGATAACAATATCTCCCGTGTGTTGGCCGACACACAAGGCTAGCACCACCCCTACTAGCTGAGGTATCAAGGTGCACCAGGGCTAACATTCCCTGCTGTTAGCAGACAGTGATTCCAATAGGATTCCTCCACAAATACTATATGCACATATACCATAGAATTCAGTATAAATTTCTCAAAATAATACAGACTTTCAGTCTCAGTATATTCCTCTGTCAAAACTTTCCAATCAGAGAATCACATATATATATGCCCATATCCGAGGCAAACATATCACTGTAAAGATCAATATCATGTGCATAACACATTTTATTTGCCATATAATGAAAAATACATGTAAAAATCACATGTTCAATGCATTTCAAAATTCATCTATTAAAAATTACCCATTCAGGGTTTATCATATATATATGCCCTCTTTCCAAGGCAATCATATAACTTTATAAACCAATGCGTAGTAGACAATATATTTCATTTACCATGCGGTAAGAAATGCATTTAAAATCACATATTCAATGAGTTCAAAAATCTCATTTTCAGAACCATACTCTTCTTGAACTACATTTCTGATAGAAATCATTTCTAGATACTTTAATCCATTTCAGATACATATAAAAGTATAAATCACTTGTAATCATAATCAATAATTCATTTTAAATTCAAGAAGAGCATGTAATAAGCTATAGAAAGAAATATCTACTCACAGGTAAGGGCTTCAGATTGGACAGCCCTAAAATCCTCATTTCTGGTCTGAATTCAGTAAAACAAACTCCAAAATTGAGTCCGGAAGGTCCAAAAACTTGAAAAATGACTTCGGGAGTTTAGTCACTATTCACTGCCACTATTCATCAGCGGAAAACACTATTCACCGTCACAAAAATTTTACCAAATCAACAAAACGAATTCATATCCTAATGTTTATCTAGTTTCTGAATCCATTTACGGAGTCAGATTTCTAATTAGAAGTCTCTAAGTAAGGTTTTTTAGAACTTACCTTTTACCGAGATTTTCTACTTCAGATCTACGGCAATTCAACGGTTGATTTAAAAAACTGATCGGTCAAAACTGAAGTACTCTTCGTCCTGAATCCAGTAATACCTTCAGTTTTGAGATCAGAAGCCAATCGGTATCTCAGATCGAAAGATAAAGTTTGAAATTACTATTCATTCACTATGCAAAATTCTCTCTTTTCTCTGATACTCGCCACCCTCCGCCCCCGATTTCATTTTATAAATTCTGCGTTCTTTTTTTTTTAATATAATAATACTTATTAAATAATTAATAATAGGATTTTCCTTTATAAAAATTCATATAAATTTCGTTTTTCATCATAAAATATCCCAAAAATTTCTAAAAATTTCCATTCTCATCAATCTTTAGTTAAACTCTTAAATCATGATTTTTTTTTGATAAAAATCATAATAAAACAAATTTCAAAACAAGTATCTTAATTCATATTAAAATAAAGAATATTTCTAAAAATATCATAAAAATTCAATAGAGGTCGGTATAATTATTTTAAGCAACACAATACTTTTTTTACTTAAAAGTCCACTTACTTTTAATAAATCATAATCATATCTACATAAATAAAAATATATTTGCTTATAGCGCGCCAAAACATAAATTCTCATATTTCTTTTGTAATTCTTTAATCCATGTAATAAATATACATATTTTCACTGGTTCTTATCTCTATTATCAAAATTCTCTCTTTTATTCTAAATTTCCTTTAATTGGAATTTTCGTTAAATTTTACGATTATTACAATGGCAATGACACCTCTTGTTGGAAAGTCAACATAAAAGTTGAAAGTGTAGTCATCAAATTAGATATAATGACAAATAAGAAAAAACTATGTATCACTTATGTGTTCCTAGGTGCTAATTTAATCCAAATTCAACTATCTGTATCTCTTATTCCCCACTGAAACATGTGGATGAACTAGGGGATAGAGCATATATTGTATGTGAAGGTGGGTAAGGCCAATCGTACTCGAAAGATGAGGAGATAAGGCAATTAAATGGCCTACTCATGAATGGAGATATAGGGTAGATGTATGGCAAGTCTAGGGATGAAGAGATGATGTAGTTGTATGTCCAACAGAGGTGTGGTGAAGCCGAACTGAGCGAGCTACATGTGATGTGCCTAGTTGTGTCGATGGTTGAGAGATAGTCCGTTCTCGCCCTCTATCTCTACCTCTTCCTATACCTATCATCTATAAATAAAAGATAATGATAGATTTTTATTAAGTTTAATTAAAATTTCATAATAAAAATGCACATAATTACATTAGAGAATAATAAAGAAATTCATAACCATACTACCATAGATTTATAACTTACTTCAAAAATACATAATATATGAACTACCTAATGCACTTAGTAAAATAGAAAAAACTAATAATACCTAAACATCTTCTTCATCATTGTTGTTTTCTTCATCTTCATCTTCTTCCCATTCTCTTTCTTCCTCAACATCTTTTTCATCCACATCTTCTATTTCAACATTTATATGTATCTCTACTTCATGTAAGTTCAAAGAATGGCCGTATATTTCATCCACAGGGCCATCGATATCAACAAGACTTTGCTAGAGATTGTCATTTGCAATTATTACAGGCGATTGCATTAATGGTTCTTCTTCGTATAAAGCATCACTTTCAGGCATTTCAGTTTCTATTATGGTTTGTATTATGCTTCGTGCCTTAGTTTTGATCACCACTAACCAATCACGTTGCCATTTGGGATACTATGTATAGTATACTTGCATTGCTTGTTGTGCAAATATAAATGGATCATAATTTTATATCTCCTAGATGTTCTAACCTCAACAATCCCATAGTTATCTACTTCTGTTCCATGATTGAGGGTGGAATAAAACCAAGCACATTTAAATAAAACTAACATTTTATAGGCCATACTGTATAGTGTATTTCAACAATATTTGTTAAAACCCCATAATAATCATTTTCTATTATTTCATTTGTACCACCTTGACAACATACACCAAAATTTGTTATACCCATGCCTTGGCCATGATCTTTTGTGTTAAATTTGTAATTGTTTACATAATATGTTGGCCATTGTTGGCCTTTCTTTCGAGACCCCATGCCAAACTCTTTAGAAGGGCATCTTCGACATTGTTGTTTAACACCTAGTTATTAAACATTTAAATTAGTCTCATATAAGAAGAAAAAGACTAGAGATTGGAAAATTAAGGAGAAGATATGCAACATACATATTCTTTAACCTAGGTAGGAAACATTGTGGAGATTTGTATGTCCACTGATGATTCACCCATCTCATATTCTTATAGCATATTAGTATATGTGCTACATTGAAAAATAATAAGATGTAAATGTAAAGGTTTTCTCCAAGAGATAAGCTTTACAAATGAAACCTTTAACTACAGTTGTGTTCATCACTTTATCTTTTGATGTACGAATAAATCTATTACATTTAATCAACATGATTAGTACAATGAATACAATGCCATAATTTATAAGAAAACAAAAAAGATACATGACTCCACCTTTCAAATAGATACATCCATCAATATTGCACTAGACCTCTAGCCCTTGCTTTATATGGCAAATGAATTGGAAGATGCTCCATTGAGTCAAACAAACTCAGAAGAAATTTTTTTCCAATTTACAAAGAATAATTGGAATGTTTTGCTCCATCACACTTAAAGTATCCTCTTGCAATAATGGATAAGTAAATTTCTGAAAGAACTTACTGAACTCTGTGAGTGTGTTCCAGATAGGCTTTGGCAATGCTTTAAATGCAATTAGGAGCAAACATTGCATGATCACATGTAAATAATGACTTTTCATACCAAAAAAATTTGCTTCTTTCATGTCAACACACCTAGACAAGGTGGAGGCATACCCATATGATGGTTTTAGTTTTTTCAACCATTCACACACTGCTAATCTTTATTGTTTAGTTAATGTGTACTTTGCTTTAGGTTTAATTATTTTTCCATCTCCAACATTCTGCAGCTCTAATTCATTTAGTCTACAAATCTCTACTAAGTCCAGTCTTGTATTAAAATTGTCTTTTGTCTTACCCTTACTGTCTATAACTGTATATCAGATATTCAAGAAGACATTTCTCTCAATATGCATGACATCAAGATTATGCGAAAGAAGATTTGTTTTCCAACATGGTAGCTCCCAAAATATATTTTGCTTGCTCCAGTTGTGAATAACTCCATACCCTGGGATATTTTCATGTGTTAGTCTAGTTATATTAGGCATATGTCTTACCATTTCCCACATTTCTTCACTTGTCAATTGGGGAAAAGGAAATGAGGTCTCATCATGTCTCTTTCGACAAACATTCTTATTTTTTCTATAAGAATGATCATGTGGTAAGAATTGTTGGTGACAATCAAAGAAGGATGTATTCTGACTATGTTGAAGGGTGAATGCTTTTGAATGCTCCATACAAAGTGGGCAAGTAAGTTTTTCCATTGTCATCCAACCCAAAAACATCCCATATGCAGAAAAATAATTAATAGTCCAAAGCAAGCAAGCTTTCATAACAAAGTTCTATTTTAGTGAGACATAATCAGAAACAACACCAATATTCCATAAAAGTTTAAGGTAATCTATAAGTGGCTGTAAATACACATTAATTCTATTCTTTGAATTAGAAGGATCGAAGATTATGATGGTCAAGAACAAGAACTCTCTTCTCATGCACATCTAAGGGAGAAGATTATAAGGGGTAAAAATAACTAGCCAACACGAATAAGTCTGACCTGTTTTATCAAATGGTCAATTCCATTAGCACACAAATTTAATATCACATTCTAAGGGTCCATTGTAAATTCAAGATACTTTTCATCGAATACTTTCCAAGCTTCACCATTAGATGGATGAGACAAAGAGTCTATCACCCTCACAGTCTCCTAATGCCATCTCATTTGACTTACAATTTACATTGAGGAATCAAGTTTTTGGAGCCTTAGAATAAGTGGAAAATACAACTTTTAAATGTAATTTTTCTTACGTTGCCCTTTCTAATTACCCTTTTATAACACTCTTCACCATAAAATTTACAATGACTTCTTATCAAGAGGACTATGATAAATAATGCATCCATTTGGACAACAGTGAATTTTTACACAACCTAATCTTAGTTACTCTATTGATTTCTTTGCACGGTAGAGGTTTTTAGGCATACGATTATTGTTTGGCAATACATTTCCTATAAATTTTACCCATCGGTTGAAATAATTCTCAGAAATGTTAAAGTCTAACTTGATACCTAAAGTTTCAACTGCAGTTGAAAATTCATAATAGTTTTCACAACCGTCATATAAGGGAGCATGTGCAGCTACCAACATATTAAAAAAAAAAGATTCCGGGTTAGGATCTTCATCCCTTTGTTCACCAAAACGAAACGCTTGCTTCTTCATATAATCACCAATAGATGGTCCAGCAGCTTTCATTACCATTTGTTCACTGTCATCAAAGCATGCTTGAAAATCATTGCTTCCATAATATGACTTTTTTGAAACTATTGGGGGGAAGGAGAGGCCTTGGTTCATCATGATTTGTCCAATAATAGTAATTACTCATAAAATCCTTAACTTTTCTACTCTTTTAAAATGATCCTGACTACAAGCAAACTCTATAAACTCAACAACTTCTGCCATAAACTCATATGCAATTGTTCTCTTATCAGGACGCACCCTATTATCCATCCATTTACAATGTTCAGAAACTTCCATCTTGTTTCTAGGCACACATTAATCAAGAAAAGCATCTCAATTTAATATACCACTAATTATAATAAAATATTGAAGCAATACTAACATTAGAACTAACTTCAAACTCCTCACAATACTAACATGAAAGCAAAAAATAACTCTTCTTTTATAATATAAATTTCAAAAAGATCTATGAAACAATCATTCTTCTTAAATGCTTAGCTTGTCACGCTCTAATTTAATGGAATGCGAATAACACAACTAACAAATAACTTTGTCCTTATTTATTTGCATACGACTTCACAATATCACATATAAGAAAAATATCATACTTTTACAAGTTTCCAGTATAGCTAATTATACATGCCAAAACTACACTTAACAATATTACAGCAGAAAGAGGGATCATGCCTGTGGCATTCAGAGCATACTCTAAATTACAATGACATAATAATTTAAACATTTTGAGCCTTAAAAAAATGTAGGCTCACTTAGAGGATGCGACGCCTAGCTGATCACGTAGCTATAGGACCAAACTCTATATCTTTATCTGAAAAAAAATGTAAGCATCGTATAGTGAGTTTGACAACTCAATGAAAAAATAATACCTCTTATGACCTCTTAGATCAACATATGGATGTACTAATATATTAAAATTTATCACATCAAAAAATTACAGTTCAGAAGTACATCCATATAGAACTCGCATTTTCAAATATTCTTAATTCAAATCACATTCAAATTTCTGTAACTATATATGGTACAATATGATCATTAATCAAATATTGATATACATTAAAAAATTTCTTATAAAAATATTAGGAGAATCCCATATCAGAATCAGCATATCAGAGTTCAATTCCTTCCGTACTTTGTTGGTGTAGGATTTACCTATACTTAGCATCTCAGCCAATGTTTGCCCTACCACCATTCAAAAGGACACACGAAAGGACTCTAATATGGGCAATTTCCCAAGCACAAAGAAAGCGAAGGCAAATCACATTTCATATAATTGGCATCTCACCCAAATTAGAGGCATACTGCTCTCCATCACATATCATATCCCGTGTGTTGGCCCTCACACAAGGCTAGCACCACCCCTGCTAGCTGAGGTATCAAGGTGCACCAGAGCTAACATCACCTGATGTTACCAAACAGTGTTTCTAATAGGATTCCTCCACAAAATTATCATATGCACATATTCCATATCATTCAAAATAGAGCTTTCATTATAATATAGAATTTCAGTCTCAATACAGCTCATCTATCATAAATTTCCGAATTATGGTTTATTACATATACATACTCTTTTTCAAGGCAGTCATATAGCTTTATAAATCAATGCCACGTGCATAAATATTCATTTAATCATTGAATGAGAAATACATGTATTATCAAATATATCATGAGTTCATAAATCTATTTTCAAAACTATACTCTTCTTGAACTATATTTCAGATTGTAAACAATTTAGATAATTTAATTCATTTCAGAAATATATAAAAGTGTAAATAACTTATAAACATATTCAATTACACATTTAAAGATCAAGAAGAGTATAAGGCAAGTTATAGAAAGAATCATCTACTCACAAAGTTAGGGTACCAAGTTGGACAACCCTAAAATCCACGTTTTTGGTCTAGATTTGGAAAACTAAGCCCCAAAAATGACTCCAGAGGGTCCAACAAACTTTAAAATGGGTCCAGATTTGTAAGATTTGGCCTCCGGGATGTCGGTCAACGCAATAGGGACTAGATTCATGCACTGCACGTGCCACCACAGGGGTTGCGCATGGGCGTCACTCGCCAAGGGAGAAGCGGCACGTAGGGGCGCGTGCAAGGGAGGATGATCTTGAAATTTGAGATCCTAAGGTTTCAGCACCTTCTGGATTGATCTACGATGTTAGTTTTTTGCGTTTGAAAACCACAGATAGGAATTTCAGAGATTACCATTTTAGGTGATTTTTCCCATCATTTTCTAGCCAATCTTCGGCCAATTTTTTAGAAACCAATTGGATGGATTTGTAGAACTCTTCGTTTTGAGTCCGTTGGTGGTGGTGGTGTCAAAATCCGAGGTCCAGAAGCAGTAGAATTCTAGAAAGAAGTTTTAGGGTTTTAGGAAAGAAAATTTGGAGGAGAGAAAGAGGAAATCCGAAATTTGCTGCTTCTTGAGTGGTTAAGGCCCATAAAATATCTTGGTGGACCTTTTTGCAAAAATTCAATTTTAGAGGGAGGTCCTTGCAAATTTTCCTTATTTACATTTTGACCCCGAAACTTTTAAGAAATTGCATTTTGGCCCCAAAACATAAATTTCTCATATTTTCTTTATAATTCTTCAACTCATGTAACAAATAAACATATTTTCAACGGTTCTTATCTCCATTTTCAAAATCCTCTCTTTTATTTAAAATTTTCTTTAATTTCTTTAATTTAAGATTTCCTTTAAATTTTAAGACTATTACATTCTTCCCCCTTTAAAGAAATTCGGTCCTCGATTTTCATTACCATAACTGCAAATAAACACTAACCTCTTTGTTCAAACAAATGTGGGTATCTGGCGTGTATATCATCCTCTCTTTCCCAGGTAGCCTCTTTAGAAGAGTAATTTTTCCATATCACTTTCACTGTAGGTATTACTTTTGAACGTAATTTCTTTACTTGTCTGTCCACTATCGCTATTGGTTGTTCTTTATAAGTTAAATCTTCTCATAACTGAATCTGTGAACACTGTATAACATGTGTAGGATTTGGTAAATACTTTCGTAGCACAGACACATGAAAAATTGGATGGAAATTACCCAATTCAGGGAGTAAAGCCAAACGATAAGCTACTAGGCCGATTCTATCAAGAATTTTAAATGGTCCTATGTACCATGGGCTTAACTTTCCTTTCTTCCTAAATCTTACTACTCCTTTCATAGGAGATATTTTCAAAAAGACATGTTCACCTGTAGTAAATTATAATGGTTGACGTCTACTATCAACATAGGATTTCTGTCTACTCTGAGCTGCTAATAACCTTTACTTAATTAATTTTACCTTGACCAGTGCATCCTATACCATATTATGCCTTAAAATCTTAGTTTCGCCCATCTTAAACCATCCAATCGGAGAACAGTAACGTCTACCATATAATTCCTCAAAAGGGGTTATTTGTATACTGGCTTGGTAGTTATTGTTATAAGCAAACTCAGCTAGGGGCAAAAATCTTTCCCAATTATCTTAAAAGTCTAGCACACATGCCTATAGCATATCTTCCAATATTTGGATGGTTTGCTCAGACTTTTCATCTGTTTGAAGATAGAATGCAGTACTGAGATTTAACTTTGTGCCCAAAACTTCTCAAAAAGATCTCCAAAAACGAGTTGTGAACTGTGGTCCTCGATCAGAAATAATTGATATTGGCACTCCATAAAGCCTCATTATTTTATTCAAATATAAATTTGCATACTGAGCTACATTGTATGTCATTTTCACTGGTAGAAAATGTGCTAATTTAGTCAACCTATCAATGACCACCCATTTTGAATCAAACATTTTTGGTGTTTGCAGTAGCCCTGTAACAAAATCCATGGTTATTCTTTTCCATTTCTATTCAGGTATCTCTATCTGTTGATGTAGTCCTGCAGGCCTTTGATGTTCTGCTTTTACTAGCTGGCAAGTTAAGTATCGAGAAACATAATCAACTATATCTTTCTTCATACCTTCCCACCAATAAATTTCTTTTAGATCCTTATACATTTTAGTTATTCCTAGATAAATATTATATATGGATATATGGTCTTCCTCTAAAATTTCTTTCTTAAGTTATTCTTTATCAGGCACACACAGTCGCTTATCCAATCTCAGAATTTCTTCAGGGTCTACAGTAAATTCAATTTCACCGCCATTTTTCACCTCTTCAATTTTCTTGCATAAATAGGCATCCTCTTTTTATGCCTTTTTCACTTGCTCAATCAAAGAAGATTGAAACTGTATATGGTCCAATAATATCCCAAGCTCCTTTACTTCCATTACTACCCCATTACTTTCCAACTTATGCATTTCTTTAACCAACGGCCTTCTTACCACTGTGATATGAGCCAAACTACTAATATACTTCCTACTTAATGCATCAGCCACTACATTGGCCTTACTTGAATGATATAGTATTGTGCAATCATAATCTTTAAGTAATTCTATCTATCGTCTTTGTCTTAAGTTAAGATATTTTTGTTGAAAAATATATTTGAGACTTTTATGATTTGTACAAATTTCATATGTCTCACCATATAGATAATGCCTCTAAATTTTGAGAGCAAAAACGATTGCTGCCATTTCCAAGTCATGAGTCGAATAATTTTGCTCATGTGGTTTAAGCTATCTAGATGCGTATACAATGACTCGACCATTTTGCATCAACACACACCTTAATCTAATTCTCGATGCATCATAATATACTGTGTATCCTCCAGTACCTGAAGGAATAGACAGTACTGGCATCGTAGTCAAACATTCTTTGAGTTTCTAGAAACTTCTTTCACATTCATCTGACTAGTCAAACTTTATTCCCTTTCTTGTCAACCTCATCAAAGGAGCAGCTATTTTTGAAAAATCTTTAACGAATCTACGGTAATAGCCTGCTAAACTAAGACAACTACGAATCTTTGTAATTGTCGTAGGGTGTGGCCATTGCTGCACTACTTCTACCTTTTTAAGATCTACTTGAATACCATCCTTGGTAACCACATGCCCTAGGAAGGTAACACTACTAAGCCAAAATTCACATTTTGAAAACTTGGCATATAGCTTATGTTCCCTTAGGGTTTGCAATGCTATTCTTAAATGTCGCTCATGCTCCTCTAAACTCTTTGAATATACCAGTATATCATCTATAAATATAATAAAAAATTGATTTAGGAAAGGTTTAAATACTTTATTAATCAAATCCATAAATGCAGCTAGAGCATTTTTTAAACCAAATGGCATTACTATGAACTCATAGTGCCCATACCGAGTCTTAAAAGCAATTTTCAGAATATCCTCATTCTTTATCCTCAATTGATGATACCTAGATCTCGAATCAATTTTTGAAAAACATTGGGCACCCTGTAACTGGTCAAATAGATCATCTATACGAGGTAATGGATATTTATTACGTATTGTCACCTTATTCAATTATCTGTAATCAATACACAATTGTAGTGATCTATCTTTCTTTTTCACAAATAGGACTGGAGTACCCCAAGGAGAAATACTAGGCCGTATAAATCTCTTGTCAAACAAGTCTTGTAACTAATTTTTCAATTTCTTGAGCTCAGTCGGTGCAATTCTATACAGGAGTATTGACGCTGGTTGAGTTCCAAGAAGGAAATCAATACTGAACTCAATTTCTTGTTCTGGGGCTAGCCCTGGCAACTAATCAAGAAACACATAACTTGCTCTACCTTGGTGTACTTCATATCAATATATTTAACTACTACTAAATACCCTTGGAATTCTTTTTATAACAGCTTATGAGCTGTTAGAGTTGAGATTAAGTTACTAGGCACCTCACTACGATCTCCTTGTATCAAGAAGGAAGACTCTCCAACAATGTTAAACTTAATCACCTTAAGGTGACAGTCTAGAATGGCATGGCATGATGACAACTAATCTATTCCCAGTATCACATCAAACCAAACTTGAGCCATATCTGATAGTTGAAAGGAAACTAATTCAACATATCTTTTAGGAGAACACCCCATAGCTTTGAGAACTCGTTCCACAGCATTAATGAATATTTATGGGTCTTCCTGAATATCTGACTTAGAAAAATTTGAGGGTTTCAACTTAAGGAATTGCAGTAATAACACATCAATCCCTGTAAACTTATCCTCTTGCTCAGCTATTCTTTCCAATTCTTGTGCTTCAAGAGCATTTTCTGGTGGCTGGCCATCCCTTCAACCATGTTCTACTATAAATTCAGCTAATGTCTCTAAGCAACTACGTACATCAGCAATCATATCATCTATTCTATCTTGTGGCTCTTGAGGGGGTTTTACTCTCTCCTTAGGAACTCTATCATATACATGGACCTGTCCATATTGTCTCGAGGTTCTTATACCCTGTGCACACCCTCGGCCTTTGGCTCTTCCTCTAGGTTGACCTTTACCATGACCTCTTTATATTGGAATTATAAATTGTGCAAACTCTTCTATAGAGGGCACGATCTACAACTTTTCTAGTAACAGCTCTAGTTCTTGGCGGCATCATAGACTATACATAATAAAACACCTTTTCAAGATACCATAATATTCAATCAAACCTTATACTAGGAACTTTAACAAACTTAGAATAGAAAGGAAGTTAATATTCTATAGAATCCCTTAGCAGCACCTGAGGTATAAATATGTCCACCTCATATCTATACTAAAGGTCATACTAAAGAATTCTTTGTTCCGATAGCCACAGGGATACCTAATGCTCTGATACTAACTTGTCATGCCCCAATTTAATGGAACGTGAATAACACAACTAACAGATAACTTTACCCTTATTTATTTGCATACGACTTTAAAATATCACATATCAGGAAAATATCATACGTTTACAAGTTTTTAGTATAGCTAATTATACATGCCAAAACTACACTTAACAATATTACACCAGAAGTAGAGATCTTGCCTGTGACATTCAGAGCATACTCTAAATTACAATAACAGAATATTTTAAACATTTCGAGCCTTGGAAACAATGTAGCCTCACCTAGAGGATACGACACCTAACTAATCACGTAACTGCATGACCAAACTTTGTATCTTTATTTGAAAAAAAATGTAAGCATCGTTGATAAAGGGGAAATTTAAGTGTTTAATAATTATATTTTATCCCTTAATTTAAAGTAAACTTGTGATTATTCCCCTGTTTTTGGTTATACTTTGCTCTGGATATTGCTTTGACTTGTTTTATGCTTGTAGGTGAGCAAGAGGCAAATAAGCGAGGGAAAACACTCATGAGAGGAGCCATATGGACTTAGAACATGCTGAGGAGGAAGCAAGAAGGAAACCCTAAATGAATTACCAAATTCTAAGCCTGGCAGCTTGAAGCACAACTAGCCTATGCTTGGTGTGCATGAAACACGGCCAGGCTGTGCTCTGTGCGCAAAGTTGAGAATTTCCCATATTTCCAGCCCAAAGCACAGCCAGACCGTGACAAGAAGCACAACCATGTTTCATGCCCGTACACCACATGATTTCTAGGGTTTTGAGCAGTCAAATTGTTATAAATACACGGGGAAGTGCAACCAAGAAGATTTAGACTCATACAGACATCTTAGACTCAGTTTTTAGGCTTAGAAAACACTCTTAGATTAAGTTTTTACTAGAATCATTGTTGAATTCATGTTCTAGAGTAGGATTTTCAGCAAATGAAGCATTGTATTTCATATTTACATTCTGCAATTCAGGTTTCATCTTTCTACTTTAGTTCTCTACTTTTACTTCTACTATTTCTCTTGAATTGTATTGAACTTGACTGATTTACTTAGTGAATATGATTTTGGTTTATGTTTCTAATATGTGTGAATAGATATTGATCTAGGGTTTTGATAAACTCACTTATGGTATGATGATACTGCATTGTTAAGTTGAATGTTGGAACCCTAATTGTGATTACTTCTAGATTAATTAGGATTAACTATTATGTGCATGAATGAGAGTTGGTAGAATGCCTGATCACCAATCTATCACGTCTTAGGTATTTAATTGATGAACTGAAAGGTCAAAATTAATACCAGAACCTAATAGTTAATTAGGGATATCTTAATCACGAAAGTAGTTTAAGGTTCTCTAGGAATGAATCAATTAGTGGGTAAGAGAAACCCGATTAATTGTATTCCATGGTTGGCATAGAACTTAATGGACCTAGGTTGAACTAAGAACCACGAAAGTAGGTAATTGGATTAACCTAGGTACGATTAGTAATGCTTGAAAAAGGTTGCTTGTTAATTAAGGATAAACCATTCCCAGTTACCTAGATAATTGCAATTAGAGGTCCATGTTGAATGTTGAATATCATAAGTGTGGTGAACCCTAACCCTAGGCTTTAATTAATTGAATTACTTATTAGTTTAATTGTGACAAACTTTCTATCGCATTACATAGATTTAGATAACATATTTCGTATAATTCTAGTAGTTAACATTGTTCTCTGCAGGATATGACCCGTATTTGCCGGACAAGCTATAGCTACACCATGCGCTTGCAGTTAATTATAAAACAGACTTAAAAATCGTGTAGTGAGTTTGACAACTTAGTGAGCAGATAATACCTCCTATGACCTCTCAGATCAACATATGGATGTGCTCATATATTAAAATTTATCACATCAGAAAATTACAATTCAGAAGTATATCCATATGAGACCCGCATTTTTAAATATTCTCAGTTTAAATCACATTCAGATTTATGTAACCATATATGGTACAATATGATCATTAATCAAACATTGATATACATTAAAAACATTTCTTATAAAAATATTAGGAGGATACCATATCAAAACCACCATATCAGAGTTCAATCCCTTCTGTACTTTGTTGGTGTAGGATTTTCCTATACTTAGCATCTCAGCCAAGGTTTGCCTTACCACTATTCAAAAGGACAGCGAAAGGACTCTAACATGGGCAATTTCCCAAGCACAAAGCAAGGGAAGACAAATCACATTTCATATAACTGGCATCTCGCCCATAGAGGAGGCATACCACTCTCCATCACATATCATATCCTGTGTGTTGGCCCTCACACGAGGCTAGCACCACCCTTGCTAACTGAGTTATCAAGGTGCACCAAGGCTAACATCACTTGCTGTTAGAAAACAGTGTTTCTAATAGGATTCCTCCACAAAATTATCATATGCACATATTCCATATCATTCAAGATAGAGCTTTCAGTATAATACAGAATTTCAATCTTAATATAGCTCATCTGTCATAAATTTCTCAATTAGGGTTTATCACATATACATGCCCTTTTTCAAGGCAATCATATAGTTTTATAAATCAATACCACGTGCATAAATATTCATTTAATCATTTAATGAGAAATACATGTAGTATTAAATATACCATAAGTTCAGAAATCTATTTTCAAAAATATACTCTTCTTGAACTATATTCCAGATTGTAAACAATTCAGATAATTTAATCCATTTCAAAAACATATAAAAGTGTAAATAACTTATAAACATATTCAATTACACATTTAAAGATCAAAAAGAGTATAGGGCAAATCATAGAAAGAATCATCTACTTACAAAGTTAGGGTACCAAGTTGGACAACCCCAAAATCTATGTTTCCAGTCCAAATTTGGCAAAATAAACCCTAAAAATGAGTTGAGGGTCCCAAAACCTTGAAAATGACTTTGAATTTACAAAATTTGGCCTATGGGAGCTCAGTCAACGCAAGTCAACATAACAGGGGCTGAATTCATGTGCTACATGCGTCATCGCAAGGGCTGCGCGTGGGCGTCACTCATCGAGGGAGAAGCGGCGCGTGGGGGCAGGTGCAAGGGAGGATGATCCTAAAATTTGAGATCCTAAAGTTTTGAAACCTTTTGGATTGATCTACGGTGTTAGTTTTTTGCGTTTGAAAACCACATATAGGAGTTTCGGAGATTACCTCTTTAGTTGATTTTTTCCTCCATTTTCCAGTAAATCTTCGGCTAATTTTTCAAAAACCAATTGGATGAATTTGTAGAACTCTTCGTCCTGAGTCCGTTGGTGGTGGTGATTTCGAAATCCAAAGTCCGGAAGTGGTAGAATTCTAGAGAGAAGTTTTAGGGTTTCGGGGAAGAAAATTTGGAAGAGAAATAGAGGAAATCCAAAATTTATTGCTTCTTGGGCGGCTGAGGCCCTTAAAATATCCTGGGGGACCTTTTCTGCAAAAATTCAATTTTAGAGGGAGGTCCTTGCAAATTTTCTTTATTTACATTTTGACCTCGAAAACTTTAAAAAGTTGCATTTGGTCCCAAAACTTAAATTCCTCATATTTTCTTTATAATTATTCAACCCATGTAATAAATAAACATATTTTCAACGGTTCTTATCTCCATTTTCAAAATCCTCTCTTTTATTTAAAATTTTCTTTCATTTAAGATTTTCTTTAAATTTTAAGACTATTACATGGCTGCTACATGTTTACCAATTGGAGGGGACAATATTTATACGAACTTAAATAATTGATTAGTCATAGGATAATAATTATTTAGTAATGTTATACTTCTAAAAAAGTTTGTATACTAACACTAGATAATTTTTTTAATGAAGAGTGTGTAATGGTGCGTGCGTATTTAGTAATTAATTAATTTTTTTAGTATACACATTATACTAATTTTTTTATGTTAAGTTAATGACAATTAATAGTTGTTTAAATGTATATATTGAAAGTGAAATTCGTTAAAAATTTAAACAATATGTGTGTTTACGGCAATTGAAAAAAATTATGTGTATTTTTTTAATTAATGTGATTTAATGACAAATAAATAACAATTAAAAAAATTTTAATTTCCTATTAATTTTGCATTACATATATTTTCTCATTCATATATTAATTTTTAATAAAAAAAAGTATTTTATTAATTTCCTATTAATTACAAACATTATTATGAAGACATATAGTTGAGCCCCCTTTTTAGGAAAATGTTATCCTCATAGCATGTGAAGAAGACTTTGCTACATTTGTTAATCGAGGGAGAAAAATGAGTGGTATAGAATATGGAGGTTATCTCTATATTTGCTTTTTGAAGTGTAACATGAAAAGAAAAGGTAATGGATCAGTTATTGTCAATGGGGCCTGATATTTGTATTTGATTTTTAGTTTGGATCAATGATAGTGATAATTAGAATGGAAAGAATGACATGATACAAGTAGCAATAAGAAATATTGAACTAGCTTATTTTGTTGCCAATAATATGCGTATATTTTAGTGGCATACATTTACTATATGTATGTTTTGCAAGCTAAAGTTAACTATTTAGGTTAATTCAATCACTCAAATCTTGTGAATCTCGTTCATTGGATATTACTATGAAGATGAACACCAGTTGTTGGTCTATGAATACATGGCAAGTGGGAGCTTGGAAAAACATCTTTTTCGTAGCAAGCTTCTTATTTAATTCATTTATCTGATTTTAAAAACATCTTTTGCATAATTTTGCATGGCATATATTTGAGTAACATGCATAGATTCTCCTAAAGTTAATCAAATATAAAGCATGTGATATTCAACATAGTCAACATAGGCAATCTTTTACTTTTGCATAATTACATATGGAAAACAAATATAGTAAACATGACATATTTGCAAGTTAGTGTGAAAAGCTTTGAAATGAATATTTATGCATACAATTCAAGTTAATTAAAAATTAATGAAAATAATAACTACAAGGAAATATGTACATGCTACATATAACATATTAGTCCAATGTTAGTCTAAATCTTGGTATATTAATTTACAATAATCTTTTCTGTCAAAAGAACAAAAAATTGCATTATGCCATTTTAAAACTTAAATTTTCTTATATTTATTTTACTAGTGTAATTGTTGTCTATGTTTTAGGAATCAAAACTATAGAAATGTCAATTCATATAACATTACCAATTAACCAAAATAGTATATGAAAGTAAACTTATCCAAGAGTCTATGTGAAAGGTCATTATATATATAGAACAATATAATTTAGGAGCAAAAGTCCACATATTTCACTAAAATTAAAGTGGAATATAGGCAATTACATTTACTCAAAACTATGATGACAACATACCTCAGCCAATTCGAGACTTGTACTGAAAGATTCCAAACCAACAATTGAACCAACTAGTAATAGAACTATCTCATTTGGTCTATGGTATTCCAAAGGATGCAGATGCTCCAAAGAATGAAACCTCTAAGTGCTAAGCACCTCACGGGGTTGCTTAATTCGTAATACTCAATTATAATTTGTAATGGTCCATGGTTTTTTCTTGGACACCAATACAATATCATTAGCCATAACATATCAAAGCAACAAAACATCACAAAACACCAGTTTAACAACCCTAAGATTTATTAATTTCCATTTATGTATGGATTATTTAAAGAAATAAAAGAGTAGGGATGTAATTGAAAAGTTTTAAGGATCAAAATAAAAACTTAATAATATTTTTAGGGTCAAATTGAAATTTTCTAAAAGTCTAGGAGTCAAAATGTAAATAATAAAATTTGCAAGGACATCCTCCAACAATTGAAATTTTGCTCTTTATTCCCTCCATTATTATAAAAAAAAAGACGAAATTTTTTTTTCGTAGCCTTTGGTGATAAATAGTAACTTTTTCTCTCCTTATTTTCTCTCTCTGGATTTAGAGTTCCTTCAGGCCTCCGATCTCAAATATAAGGGTACCATTGGATTCATGACAAAGAGTATTACAATTTTGGCCGAATAATTTTTTAAATCGACCGTAGAATCACCACAGATCAGAAGTAGAAAATCTTAGAAAAAAAGGTAAGTCCTGAAACTCCTATTTAGATACCTCAAATTAAAAATTTGACATTGTAGATAGATTCAGGAGATAGATAAATTATAGGATATAAAGTTTCCTAGTCATTTGACAACTTTTTGTATCATGATCAGTAACTCTGACTAACGCGAATAACGATTCCGATAGATGTAAACAATAAATCCGACCGAAATGAATAGTAATTTTGGCAGTTGTGAACAATAATTTCGACTATGAATAGTGACTATTGGTTAACCAAGTTCCTGGAGTCATTTTCTAAATTTTTAGACTCTTCGGACTCATTTTTGAGGTCTATTTAGTTAAATTTGCATTGAAAATTTACATTTTAGGGCTATCCAACCTAGAGCTCTTACCTTGTGAATAGATAATTTTTTTTATGACTTACTCTATGCTCTTCTTGAATTTTAAATATATAATTGGTTCTGTTTACAAGTTATTTATGCTATCATAAGTCTCTGAAATGTGTTAAAATATCTGTTTTGCTTCCTAACTGGCATATAGTTCAAGAAGAGTATAGTTTTATAAATAAATTTTGAAACTCATTGAATATGTGGTTTTAAATGTATTTCTCATCATTTGGCAAATTTAATATTTTGTGCACGTGGCATTAATCTGTAAAGCTATAAAGTTGCCTTGAAAAAATGTATAATATATGATAACCTTGATTGAGAAGTTTTTGATAGAAAAATTGTAATGAGACTAAAAATTTTGAATTATACTGAAACCTCTGTTTTGAACGATATGGCATATGTGCAAATAATGATTTCTATGGAGAAATCCTATTGAAAATACTATTTGTTAATAGTAGGTGATGTTAGCCTTGGTGCACCTTGATACCTCAACTAGCAGGGGTATTATTAGTCTCGTGTGACAGTCAACACACGGGATATGATATCTGAAGGAGAGCGGGATGCCTCCTATTTGGACGAGATGCCGACTACATGATATGTGATTTTCCCTCTCTTACTGTGTGCTTGGGAAATACCCATATTAGAGTATCTTTGCATCTCCTTTTAAACAGTTGTAGGGAAAACTTTAGCTAGGATGCTAAGTTTAAGTAAATCATACACTGTCAAAGTATGAAAGGGTTTAAACTCTGGTATGGTGGTTCTGATATGGGATCCTCCTAATGTTTTCATGAGAAATATTTTGTTGCATATTATTTGATTAACAATCATACCGTATCGCATATGGTTTCGGATATCTAAATGTGGTTTGAATTTAGAATATTTGAAATGCAGGTATAGATGTACCTCTGTACTGTAATTTTTTAAGTGATAAATTTTAATATATGAGTACATCCATATGCTAACCTAAGAGGTCATAGAAGGTATTATCTGCTCACTGAGTTGTTAAACTCACTACACCATATTTACATATATTTTTTTAGATGAGAATACAACGTTTGGTCCTACAGATACGTGATCAACTAGGTGTCATACTCTCTGTTGAGCCTATGTTGCTTGTTTAAATCATTCTGTACTTTTAATATAAAGTATGCTCTGTATGCCATAGGCAAGATTCTTACTTCTATTGTTACTTTGATATTTATAGATTTAGTTTGTTTATTGTGTATATATGAGAGAACCTATATGTATCTGTTTCCAAAATAAAGGATTGTATTATACATGTTATGGTAAAGATCTATTTGTAAAGTATGTGTTTCACGTGCCCTTAAATTAGAGGCGTGACAAGTTGGTATCAGAGCAATATGTTTTCTTGTAGTATAATGGAGCAAGGATTTTGTAGTAGGACTTTGAGTATGGGTATGTAACCACAGACATATTTATACTCATATCCTTAGGTATGCGATGTTTAAACATTAATGCGTATGTCCTAGATAGTGCCTCTTAAGTGTGGACTACTAATTCAGCTTTTGAACTCATTTTGATGAACAATGATAAAGAGAACCTTCTTGGATATAAAGAAAAAGAAAAAGAATTAGCTGAAAATAAGAAGATTCCATCCAAACAAAAAGGTAATGGCTTGTATGGATGTCAAGAAGGTTTGAATTAGTTGTTTGATTTGCTTATGCGAAACAATATGATGAATGGTTAATACAATATTGATAATGGGTTATGATGTGATTAAGGTTGTTAACTCCAAGATAACAGTTTGTAATAAATTGAGTGTTTTGAAAATAGATGCAAATCTCTTTTTGGATGGATGAGTTTGAACCTATGTATATAAATGGATTTGGCAAGCTGTGGGGTGGATTGAATTTAAGAGTAGGGAATTTATGAAGATAATGCTTTCAATGATAGATTTTGTTGATATAAAGGATTCGAAGACAGTTTGGTTTTCAATAATATTATGTACAAGCATTATGAGAAATGAAGGTTTGTTTATGGAAATTTAAAATTTGAGGTATACAAAATGGGTAATTCATGTGAAGGACTCTTAGATAGACATAAGCTTTTCATGATTGATTGTTAAGACATTGCATATGCATGTTAAAGAATAAAGTCAAAATGGGTTGACCTTGTTTAAGTATTTTGAATTGTGTTCTAACTAATACAGTATGAAGATGTCATCAACATCATAAAAGGTTAGTAAATGAGTTGTAAGTAGTGAACAATAAGTGGAAGCATGTACCCAGTAATTTAATTTCAGCTTTAGTAGCCCATAAGTTATTACAAAAAGAGTGCCAAGGATATTGGGTAGTGGTGAGAGATGTTGATATAATGTATACCAATGTAGATTAGGATCCAGTGGTTAGAAAATTTCCTAACGTGTTCTCAAAAGAATTGCCTGGATTACTCTTGAAACGACAAATATAATTTAATATTGATTTACTTCTTGGAACCCAACTAGTATCTATATCCCTATATAGAATGATATCGACTAAATTTAAAGAACTAAAAAAAAGAATTAGTAGAAGACTTGTTAGACAAAGAATTTATACGCCCTAGTACTCTCCTTGATGTGCTCTAGTCCTATTTGTGAAAAAGAAAGATGGATCACTGCGATTATATATAGATAACAGATAATTGAGTAAAGTGACAGTAAGTACTAAATACCCATTATCTCGTATAGATTATCTATATGACCAACTATAGTGTGCTCAAAGTTTTTCAAAAAAAAATTATTTGAGATCTAGGTATCATTAATTATGGATGAGGGAAGAGGATATTTCGAAAACTATTTTCAGGATTCGGTATGGGCACTATGAGTTCTTAGTGATGTCATTTAGTTTGACAAATTCCCTAGCTGCATTCATGGGCTTAATGAATAGAGTACTTAAGCCATTCTTGGATCAACTTGTTATTGTATTTATTAATGATATACTAGTATATTCCAAGTTCAAAGGAATATAAGAAACATTTGTAGATAGTTTTACAAATTCAAAGGGAACATCAGCTACATGTTAAGTTTCAAAATATGAATTATGACTTAGTAGTGCTACTTTCTTAGGGCATGTGGTTAGTAAGGATGATATTCAAGTAGATCCTAGGAAAGTAGAAGCAGTATAGCAATGGCCACGTCTTGTTATAGTTATAGATAGAGATCTAAGTCCAATTTATGCTTTTTGTAGTTGTATGTTGTCCAATCTATTTGAGCTATAGTTGGATCAGGTACGTGAAAAAATGCTTGCAATACATCAATCAACTCATCTGTATTGGAAGCTGAGATAAGAATTCATCGTACTGAGTGTGAGATAAACCTTTGTTTCACTGCTTGATCAAGAAAAAATAACAAATCATCAAAGAAATGGTTAACATTTATCAAACCTATCGGTTTGTGATAGATATTTAGTTGTGCCCAGGAGATTACTTGAAAAATCTTTTCTAAAGTACTAAAACCACCTGG
This sequence comes from Gleditsia sinensis, assembly GCA_037074535.1. Taxonomy (NCBI): domain Eukaryota; kingdom Viridiplantae; phylum Streptophyta; class Magnoliopsida; order Fabales; family Fabaceae; genus Gleditsia; species Gleditsia sinensis. The sequence continues at coordinate 20,860,784 of CM073468.1, read as the reverse complement.
TAAGGTAATGAAGGCATCAGCATTGCTCATCATTCTAACTAGGTGCTTATGCATGGAAGCTACCCGCAATTCTTCCCTAATTGTCTTCCTTATAATGTTTGATGCAACAAAAGTAGTAGGAATAATACCTAGAACTTGACATCATCTTACATATGCAGCTGTAGACACACATCCCATTAACCTATAATTACCTCCATCATAGACTAAATAAATTTTTCTCCTGGCCAGCACTAAACCGGGATTTTGTGTTGCTTTCACATACTCTTTATCTTTTCTAAGATTGGAACCACAAAAGACACAAATATTTCGAAACTGAAAAAATACGGTTCCCTCTATAACTGCACTCACCCTAACTTTGAGTATGAATGTAAAGATATTAATGTGTACATTTATAGAACTCAGAAAATGGCATACTTCCAATAGCTATGCAAATAGGCCAGCGGCATAATTACAACAGCTATGTGAGAGGCCGATGGATATCAAATAAATTAAAGGTGAAATATTCAAAAAAAATGAAATGACGGCAAGAATGCATATGTATAGTAGTTGTGATTGTGGCTCATATTAAGCACATAAAGAGAATAACATTAATGTATCACCACAAATTTTCTTTTTCCTTGTAGTCATTGATGAAGCATTGATGAAGCATTGATGTCTTGATTTTTGTAGAGAAGTTGTAAGTGATAGGCATCATTGTAAAAAAAAGAGTGAAAATGAAAACCAGTTAATTGTTGAAAAGGGAAAATCAAATGATTTATCTTGTTTTTTTTCAATATTCTTACCAGTTTACTAGTTATTTTGAAAATGTTTAATTTGGACTGGGTTATTTTACAGTTAATTGATTACATCTGTTTTGAAGCAATCAACTGAATCCTTCCAATTAACTACATGCTCTTTGTTCTTCACAAACTTTTATAAGCTCAGAAATAATTCTTTTCCATATGCTATTCTTCCACCGAATAACAGTAGCTTTGAATTAGACTTTGGCACATATATTCAAAACTTGCGACCACCGATTTTTGCCGAAATAACAGCTAGGTTTTGTTTACAGCTTTTTAAAAATTATGACCACCAATTTTAATTTTCTTTCAATGCTTTTTCCAAAATTTTGACTTTCTATTTTGGCACCATGCTCTATAATGTATTCCTCATTTTCTACTAAATCATCCTTGATTAATGTTTGGTATTAAATGCAAGGTTCTTTTTCCTTATTACAAGGAGGGTTAATTTTTTTTCTTTGAAACTCAGTTTTTATGGTGTCCAAGTAGTTAGTATATTAAAGTAATGGAGATTTTGAAAGGATTTATCTAACAAAGAACTTACTTGGAAAAAAATCTTTATATCAAGTATGTATAACTGTGTAAGTTGGCAGATTATGTGCAAATTAGAAAGAATAATGAGTTTACAGTATATACTAATTAAGTATTATGGTATGAAGAACACCTAAGTTCATCTAATGTAATTGAGTAGGGAAAGGAAAATATTTTGAGAACCATGTCCAAAAATAATGTAAAGCGATCAAGGTATTTGTGTTAAGAGTTTATACCATGCTAAGTTGAATCTAGTATCTAGAATGTGAATTATGTTAAGATTGAAAATTCACATGTGAATAATTGTTGAGAAAGGATATTTAAGAAGAAGACATAGATTGTGAATATGGATAACCCTAAGGCAATAAGGATATACTAAGATATGAAAGAATTGTACTAGTATATGGTAAAAAGAAGATGCAAGTGATATTTTTTCATTGTTTGGTGTATCAGCAAGTAAGAATTGAATATATTGTTTTAGGAGAGCTATTCAGGAAGCCTTAGGATCTTAGTTAGATTATAGTATAGTTAATAATAAATCTAAATGATATGTTTACACATAAGAAGTTATGCTTCAGGTATCTTTATATAATTTTAGTGAAAGTTGAGAGAAGTTATTTGTCTTTAGTTGAACTTGCCCATATCAGTAATTATCAGGCCAATATATAAATGACACCATTTAAGATTTTACATGAAACATTGTAGGTTTCCTAATAGGAGAGTGAGTTGAGTAAAGTTAAGCTTTTGGAATGTAATTTAGAATAACATGTAATAGATAGAATATGACTAACCTAAATTGATGATGCTAGTTTGGAGAGCATGTTTCAAGCATATGTCTTCGAGTTTGATGGGAGATCCCTTAACAGAATTCACCTATAATATAGTGATATTGGATGACTTAAAGCCTTATATAAGAGGTGCTACAAAATTGTTGTTAAATGACTTAGTGGAGTCACACTTTTTGTAAGATATTGTTGATAAAGTGAAATTGATTAGGAAAAGAATACAAGGAACTCATTACAGGACAAAAGTCTGTAAGAACCATAAATGTTAGAGCACTAGAAATTATTAGTTGGTGACCAAATATTCTTGAATGACTTTCCTATGAATGAGGTAATGAGGTTTGGAAAGAAGAAAAATGTTAAGCTTTAGTATATAGGCTCTTTTAAAATCTTGAACAAAGTAAGCATAGTAGTATATCGCCTAGCCTTGCCATCAGGATTAAGCGATGTTGATACAGTCTTTCTTCCATCAATACTAAGGAAGTACCTATCGGATTCTTCTCATGTTATCTAATTCTAAGAAATTTAATTGGACAAAAATTTGGCTTAATTATGAGGAAAGAAAAGACGATATACAAAATAGATATCCCCAATTGCTTGAGTAGTGAGGTTAATAACTGAAAACCCAAAACCTAACTTGTGATAGGATGGTTGAAAATTTGGGAACGAAATTCTTAAGTGGGAAGAATGTAACAACCCTAAGATTTAGTAATTTTCATTTATGTATGGATTATTTAAAGAAATAAAGGAGTAAGGATGTAATTGAAAGGTTTTAAGGATCTAAATGAAAACTTATTAATATTTTTGGAGTCAAATTGTAATTTCCTAAAATTTTAGGGTTCAAAATGTAAATAATGAAATTTGCAAGGACATCCTTCAACAATTGAAATTTTGCTATTTGTTCCCTCCATTATTATAAAAAAAAAAGACGATTTTTTTTCGTAGCCTTTGGTGATGTATAATAACTTTTTCTCTTCTTATTTTCTCTCTCTAGATTTGGAGTGCCTTAGGGTCTCCAATCTCAAAACTAAGATGAATTCAAGAAAGACAGTACTACGATTTTGGCCGAACAATTTTTTAAATTAGCCGTAGAATCGTCGTAGATCGAAAGTAGAAACTCTTAGAACAAAGTAATTTTTGAAACTCCTATTTAGAGACACTAATCGAAAATCTGACACCGTAGATGGATTTAAGAGATAATTAAATTGTAAAATATGAAGTTTTTTAGTCATTTGATAACTTTTGGTGTCATGACTGGCGTGAATAGTGATTTTGGTAGGTGCGAATAGTAAATTTAACTAGCGTTGACAAACCTCCCGGAGTCAGTTTCTAGGATTTTGGATCATTTGGACTCATTTTTTAGATCTATTTGGCCAAATTTGTATTGGAAAATTGCATTTTAGGGTTTTCAAACCTAGAGCCCTTACCCTATGAGTAGATAATTCTTTCTATAACTTATCATATGCTCTTCTTGAACTTTAAATGTATAATTGGTTATGTTTACAAGTTATTTATGCTATCTTAAGTCTCTGAAATGTGTTAAAATACTTGCTTTGCTTACTAACTACCATATAGTTCAAGAAGAGTATGGTTTTACAAATAGATTTTGAAACTCATTGAATATGTGGTTCTAAATGTATTTCTCATCATAAGGTAAAGTGAATATTTTTTGCACGCGGCATTGATCTGTAAAGCTATAAATTTTTCTTGGAAAAAGGCATAATATGTGATAACCCTGATTGGGAAGTTTTTGACAGAGGAATTGTACTGAGACTAAAAATTCTAAATTAGACTGAAACCTCTGTTTTGAACGATATGGCATATGTGCAAATAATGATTTCTGTGGAGGAATCCTATTAGAAACACTGTTTGCTAACAAAAGGTTATGTTAGCCTGTTGTGTATATATTTTACCAATTACCGCAAGTGCACGGCGTAGCTGTAACTAGTTCGGCAAGTACGGGTTGTGTCCACAGAGAACAATGCCAACTACCAGAATCTTACAAATAGTACTATCTAAATCGATGAAATTCGATAGGCAAGAATCACAATTAAGCAAGTTGAAAGAATCAATTAAACTAGGCCTAGGGTTAGGGTTCACCACACTTGTGATACTCAACAACTGATATTCACCTCTAATTGCAATTGTATAGATTGTTGGGGATGGTTTAGCCTTAATTAACTAGCAATCTCTTTCAAGAATTACTAATCGTACCTAAGTTAATCAAATTACCTACTTTCATGGTTCTTAGCTTAACCTAGGTCCATTAAGCTTTATGCTAACCATAGAGTTCAACTAGTAGGTTTTCTCGTTCCCACTAATTGACTCAAGCCTAAGGTATCTTAAACTACTTTCGTGATTAATATAACCCTAATTAACTATTGGATTCGGGTTTTAATCTTCACCTTTCAGTTCATCGATTAAATACCTAATACGTGATAGATTGGTGATCAGGCATTCCATCAACTAATTAAAGCATACAATAGTTAATCCAATTCAATCTAATCCCAATTACAATTAGGGTTTCTTAATTCAATTTAAAAGCATAGTATCATTGTACCACAATTGGGTTTACCGTAACCCTAGATGGAATCTACTCACACATTGTCAAATCAAGAACTAAAACCATACTCATTGAATAATTCATAGTAGTTCAATACAATTAAGAAGTAGGAGAAGAGGTAGAAGTAGTAGAAGAACAAGTAAAAGTAGAAGTAGAAAGATAGAACCTGTTTGTAGAAGTACTTAGATCAATTACAACTTGAAAAGCAATAAATTCAATCCTAGAACATCAAAATCCTTCAAAGAATCATGTAAAAACCTAATCTAGATGTGTTTCCTAAGGCTAAAAAGTGTTTTTCTAGTCTCCCCTTCGGTTTCCCCTTGTCCCAATTGCGAATCCCCAAGTATATATATGTGTTTGGGCCTTAGAAACCCTAAAAACGACGTCCTTTACGAGCCCTGAAGCACGACCGTGCCCTGGAACACGGCCTGGCCGTGCTTCGGGCTGGAATTCTGAAGAGGCTGCAGAAAATACCACCAACACAGCTAGGCCGTGTTGGAGGCCTCCTTAACACGGCCAGGCTGTGTTGGGTGCTATGGTGCTCCTTTCTTCATCAAATTTGACGTGCAACCTCCTTGCTTCCTCCTTAACATGATCCAAGTCTTTTAGGGTCTTTCCATGACCGTTTTTCCTTGCTTCTTGGCTTCTTTTGCTCTCCTGCAATCATAAAATGAACCACAACAGTACCCAGAACAAAGTATAACCAAAAGCATGAAAATATCCATAAGTTACTATGAATAAAGGGACAAAACATGACCAATAAGCACTCAAAATTCCCCTTTATCAAATTCCCCCATGCTTAAACCTTTGTTTGTCCTCAAGCAAATGACATGCCATAACAGAAGGAAGGGGGACAAATGCTATCAAAGTCCACAAGATAGATGAATGCAGCATAGATAACTTTTCACTCAATCCAAGTGCACACAATAGATATATGAATAGACAGTAATCAAAATAGTCTCTATTCTTCTAAAACCAAACCAAAAATTTCCTCTACTAAATATCTTCTCCTATTGTGACCAGAGGTTGTATGCTTTAGAGTGATTTTCAAACACTCAAGTAGGCCACTTCATCCCTTAGATCTCCCTATGTTGCCTTACCCTTATTTCTATTTTATTACTCTCTTTTTTTCTTACTCAAACTCTTTTACTTTTCATCATATATTTTTTTTCTTTTTCATCCATTCATCATTTTTTTTAGAAATATGCAATGAGTGCATTTTATGCTCCATCTCACTAGGGTAAAGGCATCTAGGTACTCATACTAAGGCCTTTTTGGTGCCTTGAAGGAGGTACTCAGAGTGAAAAGTTTTTGGGTTTCACATACCCTCATTTTTCACCTCTCCCTACCTTCACACTCTCATAGTGTAAAAATAAAAAATAACATACAATTCATGGCTCAATAGAGAGATATTTTTCAAAAAATTAAACGTCTAGTGCTAGAAGAGAGAGACTAAAATAATAGCTACATATTTCATATCCTATTGTGCATCACATGTTCATGAGCTAAAATCAGCATATACTACATTAGTCTATCCTGGGAATAGTAACTATGTGGTATTGCAGCAGGACAGAAGAAATGCAGAATGTACAATATATACACACAAAGAAAATGACCGGTGCAGATAAACTCAAGCATTGACAGATACGTAAGTACACTCCCCCATGCTTAAACCAGACAGTGGCCTCAGTGTCATAAGTATGATAGAGAGGATGCAGAGGGAAGAGGGTACTGACAAAGCACTAGTCGTCCTGTGGTGGTGGAGGTGGGTGCTGGTTCAGGTGCCAGGTGTACCATGCCTGCATCATACCTTGCATGCTTTGAATTGAGTCTTGCATGGCATGCAGGGTAGCTCTCTGAGACAGTTGCTCAGCCTCAATGCGGCTAAGCCGTGATGAGATGGAATTCATATCCTCTGAGGGAGTAGAAGATGGACCTGCAGTGTCAGCAAAATGGGAGGGGGTAGTGGAAGAGCTAGCAGTGGTTCCATGGGGAACTCGACATCAATTGAATAGATCCAATTCTCTTTGTTGGTTACTGTAGTTTTAGTAGGATTGGGGAGGGGGAATAGTGGATGACCGCGGAGATACAACCAGTACTGGACATCTTTTTTAACAACTAATTTCATATGGTAACAAGATTCCATATCAATCCTGGTATTACCAAGTACTGGTTGCATACCCTGCAAATTAGCCTCAAACCCCAATCCTCTAGCAATAGTAGTAACCAAACCACCCATGACAATTTTTCCAGTCATTGCCCCACCTATTTTGGTCATCTGATGAGCCATGAAGGCTCCAGTATCCACCTTCGTACCATTAATCATCGAATGTAGAAAATAAAGCTCTCTTTGACTGGCTACCCCATCACTTTCAGCCCTACCAAAAATAGTATGGGCCATAAGCCTTTGTAAATACTTGAAATTGGGGTTGCAAATGAAAGAGGCTTTTGAACTCGATGCACTGTATTGAAGGTAGGCTAGAGAGAAAGCTGGAGGGGACTTGTCTAGTACCTCTTGAAGATAGGCTAAACAGTGCATTGAATTCAGCCAATGTAAGATTAAAAGTACAATAAAAAAGTCTAAATTTTACTTGGCCCTGATGGACATTTGGGCCTCGATATAAGATCGTGGTAATGAAGCTGAAAAACTCCAAGGTGGGCCGAGGATAGGCGGGGTATCTTAGGGATATAAATTGGTTCCACCCAATCCTGTCAATCAAGTATTGGACGTCGTTTAAAAGACCCAGCCGCTCCAAACAGTCCTCATCTATATACCGGGTACTCAGTATTCCCCGTTTAACAAGAGTATTGTATCGTGCTCGTTGATTGTCGTCAACGAACTCAATACCATACTCATTTATTTGATGAGGGAGTTGGGTGGTGCAAGGTTGCGTCCTCTACGTGGTTGAGAGGATTGGAATGAAGATGACCCTTTCCGGGCTCTTTTGGGACCCATGAATGTAAAATTAAAGATAATGAGAACAGATGGCACCAAAACAGAGAACCTAATCAAAGATGCAGAATTTAAATCACCAGTAATGCAACTCAGGGAAAAACAGAGCCAGATGTGTCACAGTTTAAATATAGCAGTTATGTACCAAGCAACCAATAATTCAACAATATTCAGGACCAGAGAGGAATGGTTGAAGCAGAGATATTGCAATCCAGGAACTCAAAGCAGTCAATTCAGTGGATGATTGTCAGAGTATAACCAGTAAGTGGGAACCAAAACCAGAATGGTATATCATTAATGGCAAAGTCAGGGAATTGGGACCAATTCAGAATTCAATCAGTAATCCATGAGTAATTCAATAAAAGTAGGAGCAATGGCTAATTATGCACATAAACATCCGTAGTCAAAATTGTGAACTAGTGTAAACTTTAAAGGAATTCAAAGCATGCATCCATATCATGAAAACAACAGAAGTAGATATCAATAACAGCCATGTTTGCAGTTGAAATTAGAAAAAATAAAAGAAAACAATGAAGAGGCAGACTTACCTTTTGCAGCGCAGACTTAAGTATGCAGAAAGCAGGGGAGGAAGGTGGGTGATGGTCGGCTAAAGGAGGGGATGGTGGGAAAGATGGATTAGTGGCGCGAAGCAAAGGGGAAAAAGCTACGGTGAATGTGATGGGAAGAAGGGAAGGTAGAATGGTGGAATTGGTAGGAGGAAATAAAACAGGGGAGGGGGAATACGATGGAATGGGAAGAAGGGAAGGGAGGGGATTTAGGGTTTGATGGGTTTGGGAGAGGGAAGATGATGGTGGAATTGGACGATGGAGGGGTTGGGAGAGGTAGAATGTGAGGGGTTGGGCCGATTTTGATAGGGGGAGAAGGAAGGCAACACTGGTAGGTTTGGGGGGGCACGGGTGGAGAAAGGGAGGGTTTGGAAATTATATGCCAGCCCGCGCACGCAGCACGGCAGAGCTGCAAAGCACGGCCAGCCCGTGCTTCGTGCGGGCTGGCTGCACTTCTTTTTTTTTTTCACACGGGCACGCCTGTGTTCTGGAACACAGGGTGCCCGTGTTCCTGGCGGGTTTTAGTATGAGAACCCCCTTTTTTTTTCACACGGGCACGGCCGTGTCGCCTGCGGGAATGCCCAATTTTCTCCATTTTCTTGTGCTTTTCTTCATAGCCGCATTGTAGAACATGTATAGCCCAAGTTATTGACTGAAATCCCTCAATTCTCCACATTTAGCTTCTTCTTTATACCTTCTTTAAGGATCCTTGCTTCTTACCCTTTCAAACTACTTTAAAAACATCGAAACGGACCTAGAAATCAAAGGAAAATAGTTAATAAACTTAACCTAAAAAGATAGCTAATGAAAACTAAAACTCAAAGTAAGGAAAAGAAAACTTCTAAATAATTCAAAATATGGGTTTCCTCCCACAAAGCGCTTGTTTAAAGTCATTAGTTCGACTCCCTTGCTTCTTAATGGATCGAGGAAGGCTCTAAGAGAGCTTGGGTGGCTCCCTTTTCAACTGTATGTCCGGTCACAAAATGTTTGAGGCGTTGCCCGTTGACCTTAAAAAATCCGGTGGACTCACTCCACACTTCCACTGCACCATATGGGAAAACTTTAGTCACTTGGAATGGTCCAGACCATCTAGACCGAAGTTTCCCTGGAAAGAGTCTCAACTTTGAATTAAACAGCAAAACCCAATTCCCCACTTGAAATTGACGCCTAAGGATGTGCTTATCATGCCATCTTTTTGTTCTTTCCTTGTATAATTTGGCATTGTCATAAGCATTAAGCCTTAGCTCATCTAGCTCATTTAGTTGTAGGCATCTCCTCTTTCCAGCAGCTGATAGGTCAAAGTTGATTGTTTTGACCGCCCAGTATGCCTTATGTTCAAGCTCCACTGGCAAATGACAGGGTTTCCCATATATTAACCGAAAGGGTGTGGTTCCAATCGGTGTTTTATATGCAGTCCTGTAGGCCTATAGTGCATCATCTAGTTTGAGAGACCAATCTTTTCTGGCTTTCGAGACGGTCTTTTCCAATATGGCCTTGATCTCTCTATTTGATATCTTAACTTGCCCACTAGTCTGGGGATGGTAGGCTAAGGCCATTTTATGAGTGACTTCATATTTCTTCAAAAGGTTTTGGAACTGTTGCTCAGTGAAGTGAGAACCTCCATCACTTATCACAGCTCGGGGCACTCCAAATCTGGGGAAGATTATCTTCTTAAAAAGTTTAACAACCACTCTAGCATCATTGGTGGGGGATGCTACTGCTTCAACCCATTTAGAAACGTAGTCCACAGCTACTAGAATGTATTTGTTTCCACATGAAGATGGAAAAGGACCCATAAAGTCAATGCCCCAAACGTCAAATATTTCAACTTCTAAAATGCTGTTTAGGGGCATTTCATTCCTTCGGGTTATGTTGCCAACTCTTTGGCACCGATCACATGCCTTTACAAAAGTGTGCACATCTTTGAAGAGCGTGGGCCAATAGAAACCAACTTGAAGAACTTTAGCTGCAGTCTTAGAGACACTGGTGCGGCCTCCACAAGGTGAACTATGGCATTGGTATATCACACTATAAACTTCTTCTTCCGGAATACACCTTCGGAATATGCCATCTGCACACCACTTGTATAAGCATGGATCATCCCAATAGTATGCCTTTACGTCAGAGAAGAATTTCTTTTTCTGATGATAACTCAACCCCTCAAGGAGTATTCTACATGCAAGAAAATTCACGAAATCCGCATACCAAGGAGCATCAGCATTAGTGACCATTAGGAGTTGGTCATCTGGAAAGGAATCATCAATGGGCAAATTATCTTTATCATCTTTCATCAGATCTTGCCTAAGTCTGGAAAGGTGGTCTGCAACCACATTCTCCGTCCCTTTCCTATCTCTGATTACAAGATCAAACTCCTGAAGTAAGAGGATCCATCTTATCAGTCTTGGTTTGCCATCCTTCTTACTTAATAAGTATCTGATGGCAGCATAATCTGTGAAAACTATGACTTCTGATCCTAGCAGGTATTGTCTGAATTTATCAATTGCGAACACTACTGCTAAGAGCTCCTTCTCAGTGGTGGAGTAGTTGCTTTGAGCTTCATCTAATGTCTTGCTAGCATAATAGATGACATAGGGCTTTTTGTCTCTCCGTTGCCCAAGTACAGCTCCCACGGCATAGTCACTTGCATCGCACATAATTTCAAAAGGAAGGCTCCAATCAGGAGGTTGGATGATGGGTGCAGATATGAGCGACTCCTTTAACCTGTAAAAAGAACGCAAGTAGTCATTATCAAATTCAAATGGGACATCTTTAACAAGTAAGTTAGTTAAAGGTTTAGAGATTTTTGAGAAATCTTGGATGAATCTTTTGTAGAATCCTGCATGCCCAAGAAAACTTCTCACTTCTTTAACATTCGAAGGTGGTGGCATAGTCTAAATCGCCTCTATCTTTGCCTTATCCACCTCTATCCCCCTTTCTGACACTAAGTGTCCTAGAACTATTCCTTCTCTCACCATAAAGTGGCATTTCTCCCAATTCAAAACCAAATTGACTTCCTCACATCTCTTAAGTACCTGTGTCAAATTTTTCAAACAGTCATCAAATGAGGTACCATAAACTGAAAGTCATCCATAAACACTTCCATTATTTCCTCTATAAAATCAGAGAAAATAGCCATCATGCATCTCTAGAAAGTGGCTAGTGCGTTACACAATCCGAATGGCATCCTTCTATATGCAAAGGTGCCATAGGGACATGTGAACGTAGTCTTCTCTTGGTCGTCTGGATGGATAGGGATCTGAAAGAATCCTGAGTATCCATCCAGATAACAGAAGTGTGAGTGTTTTTCCAACCTTTCCAATAACTGGTCAATAAAAGGTAAAGGGAAGTGATCCTTACGGGTGGCTTTATTTAGTTTTCTATAATCAATACACATGCGCCAACCCGTAACAGCTCTAGTAGGGATTAATTCATTATTATCATTCTTAATAACAGTCATACCTCCCTTTTTAGGAACCACATGGACATGACTTACCCATTCACTATCCGAGATAGGATAGATAATACCTGCATCAAGCAATTTAAGCACCTCCTTCTTAACTACCTCTTTCATATTTGGATTGAGTCTCCTCTGGTGTTCCCTGGAAGGTTTATGATCATTATCAACAATTATACGATGCATACAAACAGATGGACTAATCCCTTTAATATCATCTATGGTATACCCAATAACCTTTTTGAATTCCCTGAGTACATCAAGCAACTTACCAGTTTCTTCAGTATTCAGATTAGCATTCACTATGACTGGATTTGAAGAGTTAGGGTCCAGAAATTCATACCTGAGGTTGGAAGGAAGAGGTTTTAGTTCTACCTTAGGTGCTTTGCCTTCCTCTATGTCTACTGATTTTTTATGGTGATCCTGGTCTAGCTTTTCAGTTTTCACTTCTGAGTTGACTTTAGGACTCTCATCAAGCAATCTAGTGTAGGCATTAGCTTCTACCTATTCAGCACAAGAAACAGAACTATCCAAAAGGCAAAGCTCAAGTGGATCAGTAGGGCACAAGCTCATTGCATTATCAATAATATTTTGTTCAATTATATCAATCATGCAACAAGTATCTCTTAAGGATGGACATTTCATAGCTTCATTAAGATTAAATTCTATCTTTTCATCCCCTACATTCAGGGAAAGTTTCTCATCCTTAACATTTATAATGGCACCTGTAGTGGCTAGAAAAGGTCTTCCCAAAATGATGGGGATTTGGCTATCTTCTTCTATCTCTAATACCACAAAGTCAATAGGTATGAAAAACTTACCTACCTTTAGAGGAACATCCTCTAATATACCTACCGGGTGAGTAATGGATCGATCCGCTAACTGTAAGGAAATAGTGGTAGGCTTCAGATCTCCCATCTGGAGCTTTTTGCAAATGGATAGTGGTATGAGGCTCATGCTTGCTCTTAAATCACATAAGGTTTTAGTGATCTGCACATCTCTAATGGAACAAGGTATTGAAAAGCTCCAAGGATCCTTGAGTTTAGGAGGTAGTTTGTTCTGAATCAGGGCACTACACTCTTCAGTCAATGCCACAGTGGCATATTCTTTAATCTTCCTCTTATTAGAGAGGATTTCCTTTAGAAATTTGGCATATGAGGGCATCTGAGATACTGCTGCCAAGAATGGAATGTTGATGTGCAACTTTTTAAGCACATCCAGAAACGTTCCATACTGTTTCTCTAGCTTAGCTTTGGCTAGTCTCTGCGGGAAGGGAACTGGTGGCTTATACGGTTCAGGAGCCACATATTCAGGCTCATCTAGTTCCTTCCTTCCACTAACTGGCTCTTTTTCTTCATTCATTGGCTCAGGCACATCCTTATTTTCAACTTCTTTATCATCCTCCCTTTCCACTGGTTCACCCAACTGTTTCCCACTCCTCAAAGTAATGGCTTTACAGTGTTCTCTAGGGTTTTCAGGTTGACCAGGGAACTTACCAAAATTTCTGGTTGAGGAGCTCGCTTGCTGCACTATCTGTGTCTCTAGCATCTTATTATGGGTAGCAAGTGAATCCACTTTAGAGGCCAGGTCTTTAATTGCTTCATTCATGCTGAGATTCTAAGCTCTAAACTCCTGATTCTGAGCTCTAAACTTCTCATTCTGCTTGCTCTGTGTGGAGATGAAATTCTCCATTAGAGCCTCCAAATTTGACTTCGTTTGGGGAGGATTGTATGGCCTTGGATTCTGGAACCCTGGAGGTTGTATAAAATTATTTTGGGGCTGCTGACCAACATTAGGCTTGTATGATAGGTTAGGATGGTTTCTCCAGCCAGGATTGTAAGTATTACTGTAGGGATTACCCCTCTGATTGTTCACAAAATTGACTTGCTCACAATCCTGAACTGTAGAACTCCCAAGCTGACATTCATTAGCTGCATGGCCTATACCTTCACAGATCTCACAAGATGTAGAAGATGAAGATGATGCAATGGCATTGATGCTAAGTTTATCCAATTTCTGAAATAAAGCATCAACTTTAGAAGTCAGATGATTAAAAGCATCAACTTCATACATACCTGCTGGCTTCCTAGTCTGCCTCTCACTAAACCATAAGTAGTGGTTCTGAGCCATGTCTTCAATCAACTCATAGGCTTCATCAACAGTTTTGTTCATTAGGGCTCCTCCAACTGCAGCATCCACAGACATCCGAGTGCTGTATACTAGTCCATTGTAGAACGTATAGACTATTAACTATTTTTCTAGCCCGTGGTGTGGGCATATCCTGAGGAGCTCCTTGAATCTCTCCCATGCCTCATATAAAGATTCTCCATCTTTTTGAGTAAATGTAGTAATCTAGTTCCTCAGGTGGGCCATCTTACTCGGTGGGAAATACTTGGCCAAGAAAGCTTGAGAAAGCTGCTGCCAAGTGGTGATGGAGCCTGATGGTAGAGAGTGCAGCCATGCACGTGCTTTATCCCTCAGTGAGAAAGGGAATAACCTCAATCTAATTGCATCTGATGAGACACTGTTCAGCTTTAAGGTGTCACAATACTCCAGGAATACGGAAAGGTGGAGGTTTGGGTCTTCAGTAGGCGACCCTCCAAACTGGTTTTACTGAACCATCTGCAAAAGAGATGGCTTCAGCTCAAAATTATTGGCTTCAACCATCGGCCTGACTATGCTGGGGTTCAGGCCATGTGTGTCTGGGGCTGTGAAGTCCTTCAGTGACCGGTTATCTCTTTCCCCCATTGTAACTAGTAAACTTCCTTCCTACTGTCTTCTTCTTAACCTTCGCAAAGTGCGTTCGATTTCAGGGTCAAATTCAGCAACACTTTCACACGCTCTTCGCATAAAAGAGATACACACCTAGGAAGGAAGAAAAGAAGCAAAATCAGCAAAAGAAAATTATGCAGAAAAATTAAAAAGAAAAATAAACAAAATTTGATCTAGTCTAGATATTTTATAAGATATCTAATATTGGCTTTGTTCCCCGGCAACGGCGGCAAAAACTTGTTGTGTATATATTTTACCAATTACCGCAAGTGCACGGCGTAGCTGTAACTAGTCCGGCAAGTACGGGTCATGTTCACAGAGAACAATGCCAACTACCAGAATCTTACAAAAAGTACTATCTAAATCGATGAAATTCGATAGGCAAGAATCACAATTAAGCAAGTTGAAAGAATCAATTAAACTAGGCCTAGGGTTAGGGTTCACCACACTTGTGATACTCAACAACTGATATTCACCTCTAATTGCAATTGTATAGATTGTTGGGGATGGTTTAGCCTTAATTAACTAGCAATCTCTTTCAAGAATTACTAATCGTACCTAAGTTAATCAAATTACCTACTTTCATGGTTCTTAGCTTAACCTAGGTCCATTAAGCTTTATGCTAACCATAAAGTTCAACTAGTAGGTTTTCTCGTTCCCACTAATTGACTCAAGCCTAAGGTATCTTAAACTACTTTCGTGATTAAGATAACCCTAATTAACTATTGGATTCGGGTTTTAATCTTCACCTTTCAGTTCATCGATTAAATACCTAATACGTGATAGATTGGTGATCAGGCATTCCATCAACTAATTAAAGCATACAATAGTTAATCCAATTCAATCTAATCCCAATTACAATTAGGGTTTCTTAATTCAATTTAAAATCATAGTATCATTGTACCACAATTGGGTTTACCGTAACCCTAGATGGAATCTACTCACACATTGTCAAATCAAGAACTAAAACCATACTCATTGAATAATTCATAGTAGTTCAATACAATTAAGAAGTAAGAGAAGAGGTAGAAGTAGTAGAAAAACAAGTAAAAGTAGAAGTAGAAAGATAAAACCTGTTTGTAGAAGTACTTAGATAATTTACAACTTGAAAAGCAATAAATTCAATCATAGAACATCAAAATCCTTCAAAGAATCATGTAAAAACCTAATCTAGATGTGTTTCCTAAGGCTAAAAAGTATTTTTCTGGTCTCCCCTTCAATTTCCCCTTGTCCCAATTGCGAATCCCCAAGTATATATATGTGTTTGGGCCTTAGAAACCCTAAAAACGACGTCCTTTACGAGCCTTGAAGCACGGCCGTGCCCTGGAACACAGCCTGGCCGTGCTTCGGGCTGGAATTCTGAAGAGGCTGCAGAAAATACCACCAACACGGTCAGGTCGTGTTGCAGGCCTCCTTAACACGGCCAGGCCGTATTGGGTGCTATGGTGCTCCTTTCTTCATCAAATTTGACGTGCAACCTCCTTGCTTCCTCCTCAACATGATCCAAGTCTTTTAGGGTCTTTCCATGACCGTTTTTCCTTGCTTCTTGGCTTCTTTTGCTCTCCTGCAATCACAAAATGAACCACAACAGTACCCAGAACAAAGTATAACCAAAAGCATGAAAATATCCATAAGTTACTATGAATAAGGGGACAAAACATGACCAATAAGCACTCAAAATTCCCCTTTTTCATAGCCCTGGTGCACCTTGATACCTTAGCTAGCAAGGGTGTTGTTAGTCTCATGTGACAGTCAACAAATGGGATATGATATGTGAAGGAGAGCGGAATGCCTCTTATCTGGGCGAGATGCCGACTACATGATATGTGATTTTCCCTCCCTTGCTGTGTGCTTGGGAAATACCTATATTAGATTTCATTCGCGTGTCCTCTTGAATGGTGGTTGGACAAACCTTAGCTGAGATGTTAAGTTTAGGCAAATCCTATACTGCCAAAGTACAAAAGAGCTTGAACTTTGATATGGTGGTTTTGATATGGGATCCTCCTAATGTTTTCATGAGAAATATTTTGGTGCATATCAATATTTAATTAACGATCATACTGTATGGCATATAGTTTTGGATATATGAATTTGGTTTAAACTGAGAATATTTGAAATGCGGGTCCCATATGGATGTACTTTTGAATTGTAATTTTCTATGTGATAAATTTTAATATATGAGTACATCTATATGCTAACTTAAGAGGTCATAGGATGTATTATCTGCTCACTCAGTTGTCAAACTCACTACACGATATTTATATTTTTTTCAAATAAGATTACAGAGTTTGATCCTGCAGATACGTGATCAACTAGGTGACACACTCTCTAGTTAAGCCTACGTTACTTCAAAAGCTTACAATGTTTAAATCATTATGTATTTGTAATCTAGAGTATGCTCTGTATGCCACAGGTAGGATCCCTACTTTTACTATTACTTTTGATATTTATTGATTTGGTCAGTTTATTGTGTATACATGAGATAACCTATCTATATTTGTTTCCAAAATGAAGGATTGTATTATACATGTTATGGTAAATATTTGTTTGTAAAGTATGTGTTTCATGTGCCCTTAAATTAGGGACGTGACAACCAGACAAAAGTAGCTTTAGGTACATCTTAAACTACAAACGTTAGCTCTATGGAAAGGTAGACTGCTAAGAAGTTGATCTTTCCACCATTAGATTTTTATCTTTGTCTAAAAATTTCCATTTTGTTAGGTAAAAATAAAAATCCACTGATAAAGAAGCTCAAACTCTCAATAGGTTAACTTTCCATAGCAAAAACCTTAAACTAAATGATAGGTTCATTATTTGGATGTGTTGTTAAGAGCACATTGACCTATGAAACCTTGTATCACACCTCATTGTATTTATATATATATATATAGTTTTCAAATGCCGACAAAGAGTATTGGGTGCATAAGCTATTCTCTCTCCATATTTATGTATAATAGGACACACAGTTTGTAAAAGGCATCCCATCTAATTTTTAAAGGAACATTTTGTTGAGCCCTTTTCAAATAGATGCGCTTACCTTGCCAAATTGCCTGATTTGTAAACAGACATGCATGGAACAACAACTATAGCATAGACTAGAGAGCAACATTTAAATGATAGATCAATCATAGTTGCACAATACGTTATTGATTTGGACAAAATATTGGTTAAAAATAAGAACATAAGGCAAACAAATGTACACCACAGCTAATAGGCATCATTTAGGTGCTTATATGTGTGTGTGTGTGTGTGTGTGTGTATATATATTATTAACTATTAAATAAAAATAAAAATTTACAAATTCAATTAACAACATCTTTATCAATTAATGAAAATATGAATATACGATATATGCTAATAGTTTCAGTATTTTAATTCACCTAATTTTCATCTTAAAATCTAAAGTACCCACAGGCCACAGACAATTCCAAATACCTCTGAGCCATTGATTCATTGGTATAAGATAACTATATTGAACAATGTTGAGTTGTTAAGTTATTTTAACCATAATTTTGTTCACACATTGACACACGTTAGGAGTTAGGACTAGTAGGCTCCCTTCAGCAATTAATTCATTGACCTAGAATGACACATGAGTCCATAAGATCTTGCCATGGAAATAAAGGTGACGTGCATAAACTGCAAAAGTATGCAAAATTTTATAGAATGAAGAGTAATATAAAAACTTCATCAAATGCACATACAACCTCCAAATTTTAGTTAATGTCATTAATTGGTAACTTATAGCTTAGCCAAAGTGTAAAATGAATGGAAAACAAGCACCAGTCGCCCAACTTTGTAAAAATAGAAACAATTACATTCACCATATTTTAGACAATGTTGACTTCAAGAGAAACAGCCAGAGCCTCATAAAGTGACTCTTTTTACCACCTTCCAAACTCATAATATCTCTCTAACTATTGAAGCAACTAATGACTCAAGTGCTGATGAAAAATATAACAATGGAAAAGATGGGGGATGGAGCCACGAACAGTGAAAACACTTTCATAGAAAAGAAAAAAAATATCCAAAAGTTCCTAGTAACATTTTGATATTATGCCGGGTTGAATTCTTTCCATATAAAAATAGTTATAACTATGCATTCTGAAACCAAAAAGCTAATACAAAAACATGTATTCAACAAAGGAAGCAAAAAAAAAACTTACTAAATCTTTCTGGAAAATTATCATACACGATGGGCTATAGCTTTAACACTGCATCTAAGGGGATATAATGTACATGATTAAAATTATCAGCTAATTTTTTTATTTGTGAACCTGCCAAAAAGGAGTAATGAAGTATTCTCTCCCAAGTATTCAATATTCTCATTAAACCTCAATGCTTCATTCCATTTGGCATATGCAAGAACTTCACCTAGAATCACAGTCAAACAAACATATTTATTGTCCATGAAGTCAAGGAACACACAACTAATTTAAAAAATCTTCAAAATCTGTCGTGGAAGTGTATCACATGACATATGCATATGCACTGTTCATGCACTATTCATGTCACTATTCATTCAAGCAAAATTCACATATTTCACTATAAAAATCATGTTGTATGACCATAAAATTCCTCCTAGATATGTATTTCAACCTCTTAAACAAGAATCTATGGTCAAAAGCTCCTAAAAACACCAAAAAAATGTGAAAAAATTATGGGATTATACGTGGTGAACAATGTTTCGGTTTCCTGCTACAAGGGCCTCTATTGTTACTATTTTCTCCTATTTTTTGCTTCCTTACCAACTTAATCTAGCTATTATAGACTAAGGATACACCTATCTACTTGACCTATGCTTGCAGGGACTGGGTTGTTAAAGAAACGACACACAGCATAGAAGAGACTCACTTAGGATGAAGGGGCAAGGATGCTAGCATCCTCAGTATAAGTGTGCGACTCAAAAAGAAAGAAAATAGAGGGAATTTTTTCATGGGAAAAATGGTATTTTTTATTTTTGGGAAGTATTTTATGGGATAAAATATAAAAATTATGATTTAAAACAAACTTGTATTTCATCAAAAAATTTATTTACCTCCTTGTGACATTAAAATTTTTAATTTTTGAATAATAAACACCAATATATATATATATATCAACACACACTTTACATAATATTAATAAAATATATATAATCATCAATTCAGAAAAGTGTTAAATTAAAAATAAATACATAAAATTTAAAAATTGTATATTAGCTTCGAAATATTACTAATTTAAAGTTTTAGTACTATAAGTTTA
Source organism: Gleditsia sinensis (assembly GCA_037074535.1). NCBI lineage: Eukaryota > Viridiplantae > Streptophyta > Magnoliopsida > Fabales > Fabaceae > Gleditsia > Gleditsia sinensis. The sequence goes on along the minus strand of CM073468.1, from coordinate 20,841,140 downwards.
AATAGAAATAATTTGAGACAGAATATTAATCAACATTAAATGCGAAAATGAGAAAGATGTCACGCCCCTATTTTTTAGGAACATGATTGTCATGAATAGTAAATAACTTTACTCTTAATTTAATATATACATTCTCCAATTAAATCACATGATAGGGATAATCATATATATTCACAAATTTTCTAGTATATCCAAACATACATGCTTGAGTTATACATTACAACAAAAGCAGGGATCCTGCCTGTGGCGTTCAGAGTATACACTAAATTACAGATACATAATAATTTAAACATTGTGAGCCTTGGAAGCAATGTAGGCTCACTCAGAGAATATGACACCTAGTTGATCACAGAATTATAAGACCAAACTCTATATCCTTATCTAAAAAAATATATGTAAATATCGTGTAGTGAGGTTGACAACTCAGTGAACAGATAATACCTCTTATGACCTCTTAGGTTAGCATATAGATGTACTCATATATTAAAATTTATCACATAGAAAATTACAGTTCAAAGGTACATTCATATGGGACCCGTATTTCAAATATTCTCAGTTCAAATCACATTCAGATATTTGAAATCATATGCAATATGGTATGATCATTAATCAAATATTGATATGCATCAAAATATTTCTTATGAAAACATTAGGAGGATCCCATATTAGAACCACCATATCAGAGTTCAAGCCCTTATGTACTTTGATGGTGTAAGATTTGCCTACACTCAGCATCTCAACTAAGGTTTGCCCTACTACCATTTAAGGAGACACGCGAAGGGACTCTAATATATATTTAAAGTTCAAGAAAAGCATAGGATAAGTCATAGAAAGAATTATCTATTCACAAGATAAGGCTCCAGGTTGGACAGCCCCAAAATACACTTTCTAATCCAAATTTGATCAAATATACCTCAAAAACGAGTCCAGAGGGTCCAAAAACTTAGGAAATGACTCCAGAATCGCGACAGTTAGCCTTTGAGAGCTTGGTCATCACTGGTCAACTAATTAGTACTATTTACAGTCAAAATTACTATTCATAGCTTGAATCACTATTCATATCGACTGAAATTACTGTTCATGACCCACAAAAATTTGTCAAAAGATAATACCTCCTATGACCTCTTTGGTCAGCATATAGATGTACTCATATATTAAAATTTATCACATAGAAAATTACAGTTCAGAGGTACATCCATTTGGGACCTGTATTTCAAATATTCTCAGTTCAAATCATCTGTAATCTAGAGTATGCTCTGAGTGCCACAGGCAGGATCCTTACTTCTGCTGTAACATATTTAAATATAGATCTGACATGTATGTTTGGATATAATCAAGGTGCACAAGGCTAACATCACTTGTTGTTAGCAAACATTGTTTCCAATATGAATTTTCCACATAAATCATTATTTGCACATATGTCATATCATTCAAAACAAAGGTTTCAGTATAAATTCAAAATTTTCAGTCTCACATAGCAAGAGAGGGAAAATCTCATATCATATAGTCAGCATCTCACTCAGATATGAGGCATCTCGCTCTCCTTCACATATTATATCTCGTGTGTTGGCTGACACACGAGGCTAGCAGCACCCTTGTTAGCTGAGGTATCAAGGTGCACCAGGGCTAACATCACCTACTGTTAGCAAACAATATTTCCAATAATATTCCTCCACAGAAATTATAATTTACACATATGCCATATTATTCAAAATAGAGCTTTCAATATATTAAAAAAATTTAGTCTCAGTACAATTCCTCTGTCAGAAACTTTCCAATCAGAGTAATCACATATACATGCCCGTTTCCAAGGAAATCTTATAGCTTTACATATCATATGCCACATGCACAATATATTTCCTTTACCATATAATGAGAAATACATTTAAAATCACAAATTCAATGAGTTCAAAAATTTATTTTCAAAACCATACTCTTCTTGAACTATATACCAGATTATAAACAATTCAAATAATTTAATCCATTTCAGAGACATATAAAAGTATAAATAACTTGTAAACATAATCAATTATAAATTTAAAGTTCAAGAAGAGCATAGGGTAAGTCATAAAAAGAATGATCTACTCACAGGGTAAGGCTTCAGGTTGGACAACCCCAAAATATACTTTTACAATTCAAATTTGACCGATCGGATTTACTGTTCACAACACATAAAAAGTTATCAGATGGTAGCAAAAGTTCATATCCTAAGGTTTTTTTACCTCTTGAATCCATCTATGGTGTCAGATTTTCAATTTGAGGACTCTAAATATGAGATTTAGAACTTACCTTCCTAGGGTTTCTCCTCCATTTTTTGGCAGATTTTTGGCCCGATTATCAGAAATCAATCGGACAGATTTGTAGTTCTTGTCATTCTGAATCTGTAGACGGTGGTGGTGTCAAAATCCGAAGTCCAGAAGTGCTAAAAATCTAGAGAGAAGTTTTAGGATTTTTAGAGAGAGGAAGTGCAGAAATATCACGCATTCTGCTTCATATTTCCCTAAAAATCATCTAAGAGACCTATTAGCAAAATTACAATTGTTAAGGGGTGTCCTTGCAATATTTTTATTTTCATTTTGACCCCAAAAATTTTAAGAAATTATATTTTGGCACCAAAACTTAAATCCTCATATTCACCTTCATAATTCCTCAAACAATATAATAAATAAACACATTTTCAATTATTCTTATCTCCATTTTTATAACCTTCACTTACATTCCAAATTTTCTTTAATTTATGAATTTTCATTTATTTAGGGTTTTTCTAAGGGCTATTACATTCTCCCCTCTTTTCATCTCCATATTTACAATAAAAATTAACCTTGTGATTCAAAAAGATATAGGTATCTTGCGCGCATTTCCTCCTCTCTTTCCCAAGTAAGCTCCTTCGAAGAGTGATTTTGTCACATCACTTTCACTGTGGGTATTTCTTTTAAGCACAGCTTCTTCACTTGTCTATCCACTATTGCTACTGATTGTTCCTCATAAGTTAAGTCTTTCCGTAACTGAATCTGTGGGCACTGTATAACATATGTAGGATATGGTAAGTACTTTTGTAGCATAGACACATGAAAAGACTGGATGGACATTACCCAATTCAGATGGCAAAGCCAAACGATAAGCTATTAGGCTGATCCTATCAAGAATTTCAAATGGTCCTATGTACCGTGGACTTAACTTCCCTTTTTTTTCAAATCTTTCTTCTCCTTTCATAGGAGATATCTTCAAGAAGACATGTTCGCCTATGGCAAATTCCAATAGTCGATGTCTATTATCAACATAATCTTTCCGTCTACTCTGGGTTGCTAATAACCTTTTTTTAATCAACTTAACCTTGTCTAGTGCATCTTATACCAAATCAGGCCCTAAAATCCTAGCTTCGCCCATATCAAACCTTCTTATCGAAGAACGACAATGTCTACTATATAATACCTCAAAAAAGGCTATTTGTATACTAGCTTGGTAGCTATTGTTATAAACAAATTCAGCTAGGAGCAAGAATCTTTCCCAACTACCTTAAAAATCAAGCACACATACCCGAAGCATATCTTCCAATATTTGGACTATTCGCTCAGACTATCCATCTATTTAAGGATGGAAAGCAGTGCTGAGATTTAACTTCGTTCCCAAAGCTTCTTGGAAGGCACTCTAAAAATGAGATGTGAACTGTGGTCCTCGATCAAAAATAATCGATATTGGCACTCCATGAAGCCTGACTATCTCATTCAAATAAAAATTTGCATACTGAGCTACATTGTATGTGGTTTTCACTGGCAGAAAATATGCCGATTTAGTCAACCTATCAATGATCACCCATATTGAATCAAAACCTTTTGGTTTCCGTGGCAGCCCTGTAATAAAATTCATAGTTATTATTTTTCATTTCCATTCAGGTATCTCTATCTGCTAATGTAATCTTGCAGAATTTTGATGTTCTGCTTTTACCTATTGTCAAGTTAGCATCGAGAGACATAATCAACTATATCTTTCTTTATACTGTCCCACCAATAAATTCCTTTTAGATCTTTATATATTTTAGTTACCCCAAGATGAATGGTATATATGTATCTATGGGATTCCTATAAAAATCTCTTTCTTTATTAGGTACACACAATCACTTGCCCAATCTTAGAATTCCTTTAGAGTATGCAGTAAATTCAACATCACTGCCATTTTTCACCTTCTTAATTTTCTTATATAAATATACATCCTCTTCCTATGCCTTTTTCACCTACTTAATCAAAGACGACTGAAACTGTATATGGGCTAATAGTATTCTAGACTCCTTTACTTCCAATACCACCCTATGACTTTTCAACTTATGCATTTCTTGAACCAACAGCCTCCATACCACTGTGATATGAGCTAAACTACTTATAGACTTTCTACTTAATGCATCAGCCACTACATTGGCCATACTTGGATGATATAGTATTGTGTAGTCATAAACTTTAAGTAATTTCATTCATCATCTTTGTCTCAAATTAAGATCATTTTGTTGAAAAATGTGTATTTGATATTTTTATGATCTGTATAGATTTCACATGTCTCACCATACAGATAATGCCTCCAAATTTTGAGAGTAAAAACCACTACCTCCATATCTAAAACTTGAGTCAGATAATTTTGCTCATGTGGTTTAAGCTGTCTATATGCATATGCAATGACTCGACCATGTTCCATTAACACACACCCTAATCCAAATCTCGATGCATCACAATATATCGTATATCCTCCGGTGCTTGAAGGAATAGACAATACTAGCGCCGTAGTAAAACACTCCTTGAGTTTCTAGAAACTTCTTTCACATTCATCTAACCAATCAAACTTTATTCCCTTTCTTGTCAACCTCGTCAAAGGAGCAGCTATTTTTGAAAAATCTAACAAATTTGAAATAATAACCTGCTAAACCAAGAAAACTACGAATCTCTGTAATTGTGGTAGGGCGTGACTATTACTGCACCGCTTCTACCCTTTTAAGATCAACTTGAATACCATCCTTAGTAATCATATGCCCTAAGAAAGTAACACTACTAAGTCAAAATTCATATTTTGAACACTTAGCATACAGCTGGTGTTCTCTTAGGGTTTGCAAAGCTATCCTTAAATGTCGCTCATGCTCCTCTGAACTCCTTAAATACACTAGGATATCATCTATGAATACAATAATAAATTGATCTGAAAGGTTTAAATACTTTATTCATCAAATCAATGAATACAGTTGGGGCATTTATTAAACCAAATGACATTACTAAGAACTCATAATGCCCATATCATGATCTAAAAGAAACTTTCAGAATGTCCTCCTTCCTTATTCTCAATTGATGATACCCAGATCTCAAATCAATTTTCAAAAAATATTGGGCACCCTATAGCTGGTTAAATAAATCATCCATACGAGGTAATGGATACTTATTACGTACTGTCACATTATTCAACTATCTGTAATCAATACACAATCGTAGCGATCCATCTTTCTTTTTCACAAATAGGACGGGAGCACCCTAAGGAAAAGTACTAGGGCGTATAAATCCCTTGTCTAACAAGTCTTGTAATTGATTTTTCAATTCTTTAAGTTCATTCGGTGCCATTCTATATGGAGATATAGACACTGGTTGGGTTCCCGGAAGTAAATCAATATCGAACTCAATTTCTCATTCTGGGGGTAACCTTGGTAACTCCTCAGAAAATTCATCAGAAAATTCTCTAACCATTAGAACCTGCTTTATATTGGTGTATTTCATATCAACATCTTTGACTACTGTTAAATACCCCTGGCATCCTTTTTGTAATAGCTTATGGAATGTTAGAGCAGAGATTAAATTACTGGGTACCTCACTACGATCTCTTTGTATCAAGAAGGAAAATTCTTCGAGAATATTAAACTTAATCACCTTAAGGTGACAGTCTAAAATGGCATGGCATGATGACAACCAATCCATTCCCAGTATCACATCAAAGTCTACCATATCTAGAACTATGAAATCTACAAAAGTCTCCTTATCTTCTATTGAAATCTCACATGATTTATACACATCATTTACCAGTAAAAAATTTCCCATTGGAATAGCAACCATAAAAGAACAATGTAAACTAGTAGGATCTCTACCTAATTTCTTGGAAAAATAGGGTGATATATAAGAATGAGTAAAACTAGGATTGAATAGTACATATGCTCAATGGGAACTGATAATGTACCTATCATAACTGCATTTGAGGCCTGAGCATCCTGTGTTGTCAAGGAAAAAAATCGGGCTTGTTCTTGGCATCGACTTCCTGATCCTCTACTAGTACCACCACTACTTGCTTGAACTGAAGCTGCTCTAGGTGGTCATGTTGGTATAAATGCACGGGGTGACACTGGCTGTATTTATGCTTGACTCAAATTTTGTAATTGTGGACAATTCCTCATCAAATGACCTACTTGTCCACACTTAAAACATGCACCAATTTCTCTGACACTGTCCAGTATGAGGCCTGCTACAAATGAGATATACTGGAATCGATCTTGAATCTTGTTGACTAGTAAGTCTCATATCTCTTTAAATCATTCTTTGCTTATTGATATTAACTGATGTCTGGCTGGAGCTACCAGATTCTACTTGAGTTAAACGCTGTAAATTCTAAAATCTTGATCCTCTTACGTTAGGATTATAACTAGTCTAGATATTACTATCTCGATCTCTTTTTCTCCTCTTTAGACCTTCTATGTCTGCTAACTCTCGTGTTTCCATCATTCTTGTACAATCCACAGCCGCTAAACAAGTTAAGAAATGGTTTATCTGAGGACCCACCGATTTAAACAATGGACGTATCAACTTTGAAAATAATCTCTTAATTCTATCTTTTTCATTAGGAACTAAATATGATGTATATCTATACAATCAAGTAAAACAGATGTCATATTCAGAAACTGTCATGTTCGGCGTCTGTCTTAATTCTTTAAATTCTCTGGCCCTCTTGTCCTTTTCACTCATTGGCAAGAAACTAATCATAAATGATTCCTTAAATTTATCCCACTTTATTAGTGGTAAAGTAACTTATCTTCCTTGTACCAGAGTCTTAAACCAAACTTGAGTCACATCTAATAGTTGAAAAGACACTAATTCAACAGATCTTCTAGTAGAACACCCCAAAGCTATGAGAATTCATTCTACAACATCAATGAATATCTGTGGGTCCTCCTTAATATCTGACCCCAAAAAAGTTGAGGGCTTCAGCTTTAGGAATTTCGGTAATGTCACCTCAATCCCTGTAGACTTGTCCTCTTGTTCAACTGGTATTTCTAGTTTTTGCACTTCAGGAGCTTTTTCAAGTGACTGGCCATCCCTCTTTCCATGTTCTACTATAAATCCAGCCAATGTCTCTAAGCTTTTTTGTATGCCAACAATCATATCAGTTGTTCTATCATGTCACTTCTGAGGGGGTTCTACTCTCCTCAGGGACTCTATCAGATATATGAACTTGTTCATCATGTCTTGGGTTCTCATACCCCGTACACGCCTTCTGCCTCTACCTCTTCCTCTAGGTCAGCCTCTACCACAACCTCTTTGTACTAGAATTACAGATTGTGCACACTCTTCTACAGAGGGTGCATAATCTGCAGCTTCTCTAGCAACAGCTCTAGTTCTTGGCTGCATCATAGGCTATAGAAAACAAAATACTTTTTTTAAAAAAATACCATAATATTTAGTTAGTCTTATACTAGGAACTTTAACAAACTTGGAATAGAAAGGAAAGTGAAACCATATAGAATCCCTCAACAGCACCTGAAGTATAAATATGTCTGGCTCATATCCATACTAAAGGTCCTACTAAAGAATCCTTTACTCTGATAGCCACAGGGAAACCTAATGCTCTGATACTAACTTGTCACGCCCCCATTTTATAGGAACGCAATTGTCACGAATAGTAAATAACTTTACTCTTAATTTAATACATACATGCTCTAATTAAATCACATGATAGGAATAATGATATACGTTCACACGTTTTCTAGTATATCCAAACATACATGCCAAGTCTATATTCATATATATTACAGCAAAAGCAAGAATTCTGCCTGTGGCGTTTAGAGCATACTCTAGAATACAGATACATAATAATTTAAACATTGTGAGCTTTGGAAGCAACGTAGGCTTAACCAGAGAGTATGACACCTAGTTGATCACGAAACTGCAGGACCAAACTCTGTATCCTTATCTAAAAAAATATATGTAAATATCATGTAGTAAGTTTGACAACTCAGTGTGCAAATAATACCTCCTATAACCTCTCAGGTCAGTATATGGACATACTCATATATTAAATTTTATCATATAGAAAATTACAGTTTAGAGGTATATCCATATGGGACCCGTATTTCAAATATTCTCAGTTTAAATCATATTCAGATATCCAGAATCATATTCAATATGGTATAACCATTAATCAAATATTGTTATACATCAAAATATTTCTCATAAAAACATTAGGAGGATCCCATATTAGAACCATCATATCAGAGTTCAAGCTTTTTCGTACTTTGGTGGTGTAGGATTTGCTTAAACTCAGTATCTCAACTAAGGTTTGCCCTACCACCATTTAAGAGAACATGCGAAGGGACTCTAATATACATTTAAAATTCAAGAAGAGCATGGGATAAGTCATAGAAAGAATTATCTACTCACAAGATAAGACTCCAGGTTGGACAGCCCCAAAATACACATTTTCAATTTAAATTTGATCAAATAGACCTTGAAAACAAGTCCGGAGGGTCCAAAAATCTAGGAAATGACTTTGGAATTGCAAAATTTGACCTCTAAGAGCTTGGTCAACTAATGGGGCCTTATTCACAGTTAGAATTACTATTCACCATTAGAATCACTATTCATATCGATTGGATTTATTGTTCACGATGCACAAAAAGTTATCAGAAGATCATACCTCCTATGACCTATTAAATTAGCATATGGATGTACTCATATATTAAATTTTATCACATAGAAAATTACAGTTCAGGGGTACATCTATATGGGACCTGTATTTCAAATATTCTCAATTCAAATCATCTATAATCTAGAGTATACTCTGAACACCACAAGCAGGATCACTGCTTCTGTTGTAATATATTTGAATATAGACCTAGCATGTATGTTTGGATATAATCAAGATGTACTAGGGCTAACATCACCTACTGTTAGCAAACAGTGTTTCCGATAGAAGAGAAGAAAAGAAACAACGTTGCCTTTTAACTCAAGAAATTAGCATAACTAAAATTTAAACTTGGTCATAATACATCTAAGCATCCACTTAATCAATCCCTCAAAATTGAAATGTATCAATTTGTGCATCACATTGACATTCATTTTATTGTGAGATATGAAAAAGAAAAGAAAAGAAATTAGAGAAGATAAATATATCTCTTTTTGGCGATGATTCCATCTAGTCATGAAAAGGATATCTCATAATTCATTTCAAAAATGGCAAGCTATGAAAATAATTCACCACTGTCCACATCTCAATCTACAATGAAAACATCAACTTGGATCCAAAATTTCCTCTCTCTCTCTCTCTCTCTCTCTCTCTCTCTTCTTGATTTACTGTTTAAATTATCTGATCTTATAACAAATGAGGAATGAAGGATAAATTAAATCATTAAGATTGATTGTAAGTTCACTCAATGAGATACATGATGAGCTTGGACAATTGATGTCTAACTAATTTTTTTCCTTTTTTTTATTGCATCTTTCAATCTTATGTCACTTTATATATGAATTCATCAAATATTAAGTATACCATATTTTTTATGGACATATTAATTATACAACTAGCTAGCGCACAAATTGATTTGACATTTAGAATATGGATATTTTAGATAATATAATATAAGATATCAAAATATAAGATACCATAATACTTAAAAATTTTATATTTAGTAATGTAATCCCCTAAATTTTTTTATAATATGAGATGTCAATAAAAATGGTGTCATCATTTTGCATATTACTAAAACTTTTAGATATTAGCATATTAAATAAAGAACTTTTAAATGCTTTCTAATTCTAAGATAATAGAATAAAAATAAAGGTTTATCACATTACTCTAAATATTACTCTTACTTTTAAAAAAAAATGTGTATATAAATACAAATTAGGAGAAGAAAGAAAGATTTGAGTTGTTTTTTTTTAAGGTTATGCTAATTATTAAGGAAGATAGAAAAATATATGAAAATATATACTTTTATTTATTATACTTCTTCATACTTCAAATGTCTGCTCACTTCTAAATAGAGAATTTCTAAATAAACTTAGCTTATCAGTTTTTGGTAGATTGGCATACTAAATGTCACGCCCCTACTTTAAAAATGCGAATACCTCTAATATCCGATAAACTTTATTATTATGCATTTGCAAATAGTCTCACAATATCACATATCCGAGTAGTATCATACGTTTACAAATTTGCAATACTAATAATTATACATGCCAAGTCTATATATATATATATATATATATATATCAAGTTTACAGTGGAAACAAGGATCCTGCCTGTGACGTTCAGAGCAACTCTAAAGTACCTTTATCATACAAATTAAATACTAAGAGCCCAAAAACAATTTAGGCTCACCACAGAAGTATGACACCTAGTCGATCAAGAAGCCGTAGAACCAAACTCTGGGTCTTTATCTGAAAAACATATAAACCACATGTAGTGAGTTTTACAACTCAGTGAGCAGACAACACCTCCTATGACCTCTTAGGTCAACATATGAATGTACTCTTTATTTTAAAACTTGTCACATTGAGAATCACAATTCAGAAGTACATTCATATGGGACCCGCATTTTCAAATAAACTCTGTTTCAAATTCATATGCATATTCAGTTCAAAGTAATGATGTAAGAACGGTAATAAAATCATGGTATGCATCAATATAAGTCATGTGAAAACATCTGGAGGATCTCATATCAGAACCACCATATCAGAGTTTGACCCATTCCGTACTTTGGTGGTATAGTATTTGCCTAAACTCAGCATCCCGCTGAGGTTTACCCTACTACCATTCAAGAAGACACGTGAAGGGACTTTATATGGGTTTTCCCAAGCACATAACAAGGGAAGCAAATCATAACTCATATAAATGGCATCCCACCCATATAGGAGGCATTCTGATCTCCATCACATATCATCTCCCGTGTGTTAGCCCTCACACGAGGCTAGCACCACCCCCTGCTAGCTGAGGCAATCAAGGTGTGCACCAAGGCTAACATAACCTGCCGTTAGTAGACAGTGTTTCCAATAGGATTCCTCTATAAACCTCATAATCTCATATATTACATATTAATCAAAATAGAGGTACTCTTTAATGCAGCATTTTCATTTTCAGTATAATCTCTGTCAAAACTTCCCAATCAGGGAATCACATATACATGCCTATATCTAAGGCAAAAATTTCACTGTATAAATCAATATCATATGCATAACATATTTCCTTTGCCATATCATGAAAAATACATGTAAAAATACATGTTCAATGTATTTCAAAATTCATTTCAAAAGTCATACTCTTCTTGAACTAGATATCATATTGTAACCATTTCAGATATTCTAAACCATTTCAGGAACATATAAAAATATAAATAACTTGTAATCATGCTCATTTATCAATGTAAAGTTCAAGAAAAGTAAAAATAAGCCATAAAAAGTATCATCTACTCACAGGGTAAGGGATCCAAGTTGGACAGCCCTAAAATACACTTTTCTAGTTTAAATTTTACCAAATAAGCTTCAAAAACGTGTCCGGAGGGTCCAAAAACCTAAGAAATGACTTTGGAATCTTGGTCAATGCTAAAAGTACTATTCACCATCGAAAATCACTATTTACCGCCACTATTAATCGCCGAAAATTACTATTCACTACCACATAAAAAGTTACCAAATTATCGAAAAGAATTCATATCCTAAGGTTTATCTAGCTCCTGAATCCATCTACGGTGTCAAAATTTCAATTAGAGGTCTCTAAGTAAAAGTTTTAGAATTTACCTTTTTTGGAGATTTTTTACATCAAATCTATGGCGATTCAACGGTTGATTTGAAAAACTGATCAGTCAAAATTGTAGTATTCTTTGTCCTGAATCCAATAGCACCTTCTGTTTTGAGATCGAAAGCCAATAGGCACTCGAGATCTAGAGAGAAAGTTGAAGGTTACTATTCATTTACTATTCACTCACTTCTTTTTTTCTTTCTCGGTTTTCTCCGTTACCTCTCCCCCCGGTTTCCTCTTTCCCTTTTATGGTTTGTTTATTTTGTTTTAATAATAATAATAATAATAATTAATAATTGAATAATAAGATTTTCTTTTATATCAGTTCTGTTTTTCATCCAAAATATCCCAAAAATTTCTCAAAATTTACATTCTCATAAACCTTTAGTTAAACTCTTAAGCCCGAAGCATGTCTTCCAATATTTGAATGGTTCGCTCAGACTGCCCATCTATTTAAAGATGAAATGCAGTACTGAGATTCAACTTCGTACCCAAAGCTTCTTGGAAAGCTCTCCAGAAACGAGCTATAAATTGTGGTCCTCTATCAGAAATGATTGATATTGGTACTCCATGAAGCCTTACTATTTCATTCAAATATAATCTTGCATATTGAGCTACATTGTACGTGGTTTTCACTGGTAGAAAATGTGCTGACTTAGCCAACCTATCAATGATCACGCATATAAAATCAAACCCCTTTGGTATTCTCGGTAAACCCGTAACAAAATCCATAGTTATTCTTTCCCATTTCCATTCAGGTATCTTTATCTACTGATGTAATCCTGCAGGCCTTTGATGTTCTGCTTTCACTTGTTGACAAGTTAAACATCGAGACACGTAATCCACTATATCTTTCTTCATACCTTCCCACCAATAGTTTTCTTTTAGATCCTGATACATTTTAGTTATTCTAAGATGAATCATATACATGGATCTATGGGCTTCCTCTAAAATTTCTTTCTTAAGTTCTTCTTTATCAGGTACACATATCCGCTTGCCAAATCTCAAAATTCCTTCAGAGTTTACAGTGAATTCAACTGCACCACCATTCTTCACTTCTTCAATTTTCTTGTACAAATAGGCATATTATTTCTGTGCCTTTTTCACCTGCTCGATCAACGATGATTAAAACTGCATATGAGCTAACAATATTCCAGGCTCCTTCACTACCATTACTACCCCATCACTTTCTAGCGTATGTATCTCTTTAACTAACGACATTCTTACCATTGTGATATGAACTGAACTACTCATAGACTTCCTACTTAATGCATCAGCCACAACATTGGCCTTACTTGGATGATACAATATTGTGCAATCATAATCTTTAAGTAATTCCATCCATCGTCTTTGTCTCAAGTTAAGATCTTTTTGTTAAAAAATATAATTAAGACTTTTATGATCTGTATAAATCTCACATGTCTCACCATACAAATAATGCCTCCAAATTTTAAGAGCAAAAACTACTGCTGCCATTTCCAAATCATGAGTCGGATAATTTTGCTCATGTGGTTTAAGCTGTCTAGATACATATGCAATGACTCGACCAGTTTGCATCAACACACATCCTAATCCAATTCTCGATGCATCACAGTATACTGTATATCCTCCAGTACCTGAAGGAATAGCCAATACTGGCACCGTAGTTAGACATTCTTTAAGTTTCTGAAAACTTCTTTCACATTCATCTGACCAGTCAAACTTTATTCCCTTTCTTGTTAACCTCGTCAAAGGAGCAGCTATCCTTGAAAAATCTTTAACAAATCTACGGTAATAACCTGCTAAACCAAGGAAACTACTAATCTCTGTAACTGTTGTAGGACGTGACCATTTCTGCACCGCTTCTATCTTTTTAGGATCAACTTGAATACTATCTTTAGTAACCACATGCCCTAGGAAGGTAACACTACTAAGTCAAAATTCACATTTTGAAAACTTAGCATACAGCTGGTGTTCCCTCAGGGTTTGCAATGCTATTCATAAATGTTGCTCTTGCTTTTCTAAACTTCTTGAATATACCAAGATATCATCTATAAATACAATGACAAATTGATCCAGAAAAGGTTTGAACACCCTATTCATTAAATCCATAAATGCAGCTGGAGCATTTGTTAAACCAAATGGCATTACTAAGAACTCGTAGTCCCATACTGAGTCCTAAAAGCAGTTTTTGGAATATTCTCCTTCTTTATTTTCAATTGATGATACCCAGATCTCAAATCAATTTTTGAAAAACATTGAGCACCTTGTAACTGGTCAAACAAGTCATCTATTCTGGGTAAAGGATATTTGTTTTGTATAGTCACTTTGTTCAACTGCCTATAGTCAATATATAGGCGTAAGGATCCATCCTTTTTCTTTACAAAAAGAACAGAAGCACCCCAAGGAGATGTATTGGGTTGAATAAAACCTTTATCTAGTAAATCTTACAGTTGCTCCTTTAATTCCTTTAGTTCTGTAGGTGCCATCCTATAAGGAGGTATATATATTGGTTGTGTTCCAGGGAGAAGGTCAATACCAAACTCAATCTCTCGGTATGTTGGTAATCCTGGCAACTCTTTAGGAAATACATCGGAGAATTCTTTAACTACTGGAACCTGCTCTAAACTTGTATACTTCATATCAACATCCTTGACCACTGCTAAATACCCCTGACATCCTTTTTGTAACAACTTATAAGCTGATAGAGCAGATATTAGATTACTAGGCATTTCATTACGATCTCCTTGTATTGAGAAGGAAGATTCTCCTGGAATATTAAACTTAATCTCCTTAAGATGACAGTCTAGAATGGCATGACATGATGACAACCAATCCATTCCTAGAATCATGTCAAAGTCTACTATATCTAGAACTATAAAATCTACAAAAGTCTCCTTATCCTCTATCGAAATTTCACACGATCTATACACATCTTTTACCAGCAAAAATTCTCCCATTGGAGTAGCAACCATAAAAGAACAATGCAAACTAGTAGGGTCTCTACTCAATTTCTTAGCAAAGCAGGGTGATATATAAGAATGAGTAGAACCAAGATCAAATAGTACATATGCTCTATAAGAACATACTGACAATGTACCTGTCATAACTGCATTGGAGGCTTGAGCATCTTGTCGTGTCAAGGCAAAAACTCGAGCTTGATCTCGATCTCAGCCTCAACTTCTTAATCCTCTTCCAGTACCACCACTACTTGCTTGGATTGAAGCTGCTCTACTGGTTCGTGCTGGTGCAGATGCAGGAGGTAAAGCTGGTTGTACTGATGTTTGACTCACACTTCGCAATTGTGGATAATTCCTCATCAAATGACCTACTTGTCCACACTTATAACAGGCACTAGTTTCTCTACGGCACTGTCCAGTATGATGCCTACCGCAGATGGGACATAATGGAATCGATCTTGAATCTTGTTGACTAAGGGGTTTCATATCTCTTTGGAACATTCTCTGCTTATTAATGTTAACTGATGGCTCGTTTGAACTACCAGCTCCTGTTTGAGTAAAATGCTATGGATTTTGAAATCTTGATCCACTGACAGTAGGATTATACCTAGTATGGACATTACTATCTCGATCTCTTTTCCTTCTCTTAAGACCTTCTATGTCTACTTGCTCTAGTGTTTCCATCATTCTAGCACAATCTACAGCAGCTGAATAGGTTGAAAATTGATTCATCTGAGGACCCACCGATTTAAACAGTGGACGTATTAATCCCGAAACAAATATCTTAATTCTTTCTTTTTCAGTAAGGACCAGATAAGGGGCATATCTAGACAACCGAGTGAAATGAATGTCATATTCAGAAACTGTCATATTTGGTGTCTGTCTCAATTCTTCAAATTCTCTGACCCTCTTGTCCCTTTCACTCATGGGCAGGAAACGATTCATAAATGTTTCCTTGAATTCATCCCACTCCATTGGTGGTAAAGTATTAGATCTTCCTAGTACTAGAGTTTTAAACCAAACTTGGGCCACATCTGACAATTGAAAGGACACTAGTTCAACAAATCTTTTAGGAGAACACCCTAAAGCTCTGAGAACTCGTTCTACAACATCAATGAATATCTGTGGGTCTTCCTGGACATTTGACCCAGAGAAAGTCGGGGGTTTCAATTTAAGGAATTGCGGTAACAACACCTCAATCCCTGTAGTCTTGTCCTCTTGCTCAGCTCCTCTTCCCAATTCTTGTACTTCAGGAGCATTTTCTGGTGGCTGACCATCCTTTCTGCCCTGATACACTATAAATCCAGCCAACGTTTCTAAACTCCTATATATACCCACTATCATATCAGCTGTCCTATCATGTGGCTCCTGAGGAGGTTCTACTCTTTCCTCAGAAACTCTGTCAGACACAGGAACTTATTCGTCTTGTCTTGGGGTTCTCATACCCCGTGTACGTCCTCTGCCT
Source organism: Gleditsia sinensis (assembly GCA_037074535.1). Classification (NCBI taxonomy): domain Eukaryota; kingdom Viridiplantae; phylum Streptophyta; class Magnoliopsida; order Fabales; family Fabaceae; genus Gleditsia; species Gleditsia sinensis. The sequence goes on along the minus strand of CM073468.1, from coordinate 20,824,712 downwards.
CTACCTCTTCCTCTAGGTTGGCCTCTCCCACGACCTCTTTGTACTGGAATTGTAGACTGTGCATACTCTTCAGTAGAGGGTGCACGATCTACTCTTTCTTCTCTAGTGACCGCTCTAGTTCTTGACGGCATCATTTACTATGTAGAACAAAACACCCTTTAAGATACTATCACATTCGATCAACCTTATACTATGAACTTTAACAAACTTAGAATAGAATGGAATGAAGCATATTAATCTCATATATTACATTTTAATCAAAACAGAGGTACTCTTTAATGCAGCATTTTTATTTTTAGTATAATCCTCTGTCAAAACTTCCCAATCAGGGAATCACATATACATGCCTATACCTAAGGCAAACATTTCACTGTATAAATCAATATCATATGCATAACATATTTCCTTTGCCATATCATGAAAAATACATGTAAAAATACATGTTCAATGTATTTCAAAATTTATTTCAAAAGTCATACTCTTCTTGAACTAGATATCATATTGCAACCATTTCAGATATTCTAAACCATTTAAGAAACATATAAAAATATAAATAACTTGTAATCATGCTCATTTATCAATATAAAGTTCAAGAAGAGTAAAAATAAGCCATAGAAAGTATCATCTACTCATAGGGTAAGGGCTCCGAGTTGGACAGCACTAAAATACACTTTTCTAATTTGAATTTGATCAAATAAACTTCAAAAACGTGTCCGGAGGGTCCAAAAACTTAAGAAATGACCTTGAAATCTTGGTCAACGCTAAAGGTATTGTTCACCGCTGAAAAATACTATTCACCGCCAGAAATCATTATTCACCGCCACATAAAAAGTTACTAAATGATTGAAAAGAATTTGTATCCTAAGGTTTATCTAGCTCATAAATCCATCTATGGTGTCAGAATTTCAATTAGAGATCTCTAAGTAAGAGTTTTAGAATTTACCTTTTTCGGAGATTTTCTACTTCAGATCTACGGCGATTCAACGGTTGATTTGAAAAACTGATCGGTCAAAACCGTAGTATTCTTCGTCCTGAATCCAATAGCATCTTCCGTTTTGAGATCAGCAGCCAATAAGCATTCCAGATCTAGATAAAAAGTTGAATGTTACTATTTATTTACTATTCACTCACTTCTTTTTTTTCTTTTTCGGTTTTCTCCGTTGCCTCTCCCCTCGGTTTCCTCTTTCCCTTTTATGGTTTGTTTCTTTTTTTTTGTAATAATAATAATAATGAATTAATAATTGAATAATAGGATTTTCTTTTATATAAATTCATATAAATTCCGTGTTTAATCCAAAAATATCCTAAAAATTTCTCAAAATTTACATTCTCATAAACCTTTAGTTAAACTTTTAAATCCTGATTTTTTTCTTGATAAAAATCGTAATAAAAAAAATTTCAAAATAAATATCTTTATTTATATTAAAAGAAAGAATATTTCTAAAAATACAACAAAATTCATTAGAGGCCAATATAATTATTGGAAGCAAAACAATAATTATTTTAATTACAAGTATACTTACTTTTAGTAAAACATAATCATGTTTAAACAAATAAAATATATTTTTGCTTATAACAAAATACTTTCATTTAAAAATAAAAATTATGCGCAAAAACGTAAATTCTCATATTTTCTTTAATTGGAATTTTCGTTAAATTTTATTATTATTACACTAAACTAATAAGAAGTTGAAAAGAAATTTACATTTAGTTCTTATGTGTTGTCATGAGATTTTTCAACTGAAATATGATATTTGGAAATACTTTTTTAATATGTCAATAATAAGATGCTATCATCAAGGAGGCATGGTTATTGTGTGGTGACTTTAATCAGATCTTAAATAATGAAGATAAATTAGTTCTTGTTCTTCTACAATTGGCGCCAATGCTTTCAATCAAGTCATTCCAGAATGTGGTTTTATGATATTACCATTCCAAGGAAATCATGTTACTTGGTCCAATAATAGGATCAATTAAGAGGATGTATGGGAGAAGCTTGACAGAATGTTTTGTAATTCCCTCTGGTTGGATCTATTCCCATTTAATAGGTTTTTAGTGCTCCCTACAATAGTCTCAGATCATGCCTCCATTGTTCATAATACAAATCCAGATCAAAGGAAAAGGCAATTTCATTTTGAAATCATGTAGCTAAAGGACTATGACTGCAAAATTGTAGTTGCTTAGGCTAGGAATAAACCCTTCATTGACTCTAGCACTTATTGTTTTGTTCAGAAAATTAAGTCAATCAAAGAAGCTCTTAAGAAATGGAATTTGGAATATTTTGGCAATGTGCAAGGCAAAATTCATGAACTTCAAAAATCACTGTCTGGCCTTCCATAAAGAATTGGACACATTGAAGTTAGAAAGGAAGAACTTTCAGTTTGTAGATAGCTTGAACAATTCCTAGATTGTGAATAAATGTTATGGGCACCACGTGCAAGAGAGTTATGGCTTGTACAAGGGGACCAAAACACCAAATACTTCCATGCAATTCCTCAAATAAGAACGAGCAAAAATTGTATTGCTAGGATTAAAGATGACAATGAGAGAAATGGGTCACAAACCAAGATATGATTTTAAATTTGGGTTCCAATTTGTTTTCCAAAATCTCTACTCAACTACTGGCAGTGTCACCATTGATGAAATAAGTGCCTTCATCCAGCAATAGTCATGAATGATAGAGATAAACCTCATGTAACTACTTCCTAGTTTGTTTTATACATTCAAATATTCAAATATCTAGGGTTAGATTAGGTTAATATGATAAACCTTGTATATATATTCATACACTCTGTAAACATCATAAATATACACGATTACATTCTTTTACATGGTATCAAAGCATAATTGCTTCACAAAAATTTCAATGGCCTCCTCAACCTCTTCATCATCAATTCCCAACGTCAACTCCCTTAACTCTTCTTCTCTTATTCCTTATCATCTTGGCATTACACTTATTTCTTTCACTGCTCAACATATTCCCATCAAACTCAATCAGTCCAATTATCATTCCTTGCGTTCTTTAGTCGATGCCTTACTCAAAGGGCATGATATTATGTCCTTTGTTGATAGAACTAAACCTTGTCCATCCCCAACCATCCTTTCCAATGACATTACTCTTCCTAATCTAGACTTTGCTTTTTGGATCCGTTAAGATCAGCTCACTTTACATGCCATCATGTCATCTTTGGAATCAGACATCTTTACTCTACTTGGTCACCCCACTACATCCAAACAAACATAGGATCACCTTCAAACACTTTTTACAAATCAATCTCGATCGTGTCTCATGGCCCTCAAACACAAACTTACAACTACAACTTATGGCAATCTCTCTATGATAGCTTATCTTCAATCCCTGAAAAACCTAGTTGAAGAAATCTCTCTTATTTCTTAACAAAAGGTCGATGATCTGATTTAGTCATCTATGCACTGAACGGTCTGGGCCTTGAGTTTAAAAATATCTCTGGTCCTTTACGTGCACATGATACATCAATCTCCTTCTTAGAACTACGAGACAAGCTCGTTGATTTTGAAAATTACACCAAAAAGGATGAACCTATAAGTTTCTCCGTGCCCATCACAGCCAACACCATAAATCGATTTAAACCTTCACAAACGTCAACCATTATCAACTCAGTACTTTCACTCTAAAGCACCTTTTCTCCCGACCCCATCAAACACTTCATCTCTCTCTCCCACTGTGTGTCAATTATGTTCTAAACCTAGTCATATTGCCCTTAGATGTTTTAAATTTTTTTCTCATATGAAGTGTATTTTCCTTCTTTTTATTATATTACTAATAATAAATAACTCTTGTAAAATGGATTCAAGTATACACCGTGTCAATCATTATATTGTCTACAATAAATTAAGAATGATTCAAGCATTTATTGTGTCAAAAATTATCTACAATGTATCAAGATTTGCCCTTTAAAAAAATAAAAATAAAAAGATGTAAACGAAAGAAAAATATAACAACAAAGTCAATAATAATAATATAAAATAGACAGTAAAACCAGCCATTACGAAAATAAATAACAAGAAAATAAATAACGGAAGGGCATAAAATAAATAATAGAGGGACAACAAAATCATATTCTAAGAAAGTAAAAAAAAATACAGAGAGGTGGCATATCCATCCTCTCAAAAGAAAATAATATCAAAAAATAAATAAATAACAGAGGAGCAACAAAGTCATCCTCTAAGAAAGTAAATAACAAGAAAATAAATAACAGAGAGACGGCATAGCCATCCTCTCAGAAGAAAAATAACAAGAAAATAATAAAAGAGGGACAACAAAGCCATCCTCTAAGAAAGAAAATAACAAAGAGGCGACATAGCCGTCCTCTCAAAAAGAAAATACCAAAAAAAAATAACAGAGAAAATAAATAACAAAGGGGCAACAAAGCTATCCTATAAGAAAGTAAATAATAAGAAAATACATAATGAAAGGGCAGAAAATAAATAACAGATGGGCAACAAAGCCATCCTCTAAGAAAGAAAATAACAAGAAAATAAATATAACATCAAATATAAACATTGAAATTAAGAGTTAGATAAATTATTATTTTCATGCCAAGAGTTTCACCCTTTCAACTTAGCATTAGAAAATTAGTTCTCCATAATCAAAGTAAGAAAGTAAACTGAAAGATGAAGAAGCATTATAAAATTTATGAAAGAAAGTAAAGATACAAAATGTGTAAAGAGAGAAAAATATTAATAACACTTAGAACTCTAACAAAACTTTCCCAAGCTCACTCTTCAGCCTTTCTCCCATTCTCTTTAGCTCGCAAGATGTCTCTATTTATAGAAAAAACAAGGGGAGAATGTGACAAAAATGGTGGGTAGCAAATTACACTAAAGTTGACAAGTTGTGTTGCATTATGTGCGCCGAACGTCATCGTGATATATCTCCTTGATATCCACCGAATTGGTTGATCCCATTAACATAAAAGTTATATATATTTTCATTATCGTTCCCTCCATATAAGGTGGAAAAAAATTGGCCACGTATTTTGAGATTTATGGCCAAAACACTAGAGTAAGGTCAGGCTGGACTGCAACTGAAAACGTGATCTCTTCTAACCCAATTTTGGTCCTTCTAATGTCCGCATTTGCTGACTACTTGAACATAAAAGTTGTAGCAAAATATATCTACTATTGACCTAGCAAATTTGTATCCATTGAATATGTATTTTTTGAAATATGGCCCAAATATTACAGTAAGGTTGGGTTGGACTGCAACAATAAACATATTCTATTCAATTTTAGCCCTTTGGATATCTAAATTTGCTGATCCTATAAAGATGAAAGTTGTATGAAATTATGTCAGCTATTCATATACCAAATTTCATATATAATATATACGTATTTTCTTAGATATGGCCAAAATATTACAGTCATATCAAGTTGAAAAGCAAGCAACAAACAAATTTTTAACATTGGGTATTTTACTTTGAATCTTTATGTTTCAATTATTGTAGAAATGTGGTCATAAATCAAGATTGAATTTATGCATATATCAATTAGGATATGTCTCAAGAGTAAAAAAGATAATGCTCCTTACTCAGCCATCCTTAATGAATTTATTATGTCTGCTTGATTTATAGAAATCAGTTCCAAAGGACCACCATTTAACTTTGATTCCTCCAATTGAGTCCATTTTCTACTCTTCACTCCATCTATAAAAAATACACAAAACTAAAGATAAATAAGGGAGATAAATGCCTAATTAAGGCAAAAAGATAAGATAAAAATATTTAATTTATGAGTATAAAACTCACTCATCACATCCCTTCACCATCAAATCTTTGATTAAACCAAACCTTCAACCATAGAGATTCATTCACCACCTTGCAACAGCAAGCATGGCATGATTTAGTCACAAATCCCTTTAGAAATGGCAGCAATTTTGGGCATGACCAACTTATGGTAATCTTTGAAAATCCAAATCTTTAAAGCTTTTCTAGTGTTTTTGGTCTTATAATCATGTTTAAGAGGTAAAATAACCGTTGTATACAAGTATTTTGGATTAGATAACATCATTTTGAGACCTATATTGTGAAATTTTTCTTTGATGAACAATATAGTGAACAATATTTTGTGTCTGCATGAACAATGTATGAATAGTTACCATAAGGTAAATTTTTTACCTTTGATTATTTCAGGTTGAAGAGTAAGAAATGGAGGTTCAAATAGTTTGATTGGTTTAGAGAAAAAGCTAAAAGAGCTAATCTAGTTTGAGCTCAAAGATGATGAGTAAATAGAATAAAGTATAGCATGTGGTGAAAATTCTAATTCTAAAGTTTATGCATGCATGTTGTAATGGTTCATGGGAGTTTAAGTTTTATATATAAATATATATATTCATGGAAGTAATTGTGATGTTGTGAATGGTTTATGGTGGACATAGTTAAGGATTGGAACGTATAAGGAAGAGTGTATATAAAATAAGTATTAGAGAACGTAATTTAGGTGTGTTATCATATGTAAAGGGATTAATCTAGATTATGATACTCAAATGCTCAGAGAGAGAGAGAGAGAGAGAGAGAGAGAGAGAGAGATATATATATATATATATATATATATGTACACTAACAAAATTTATAAAGGAATGTGTGTTTGGTGATAGGCAAGACTCATATTTTGAGGAAATAGGATTGCATTTCACATACATAATTAGGATTGGGGAATTTCTAGAAGTTAGAAGTTATGGATGAGTAAGCATGAATATGATGATTCGAGATGCCAAAAATTTGGCTTATGACACGAATATAAGAAATAATTTAGTTCTTAGATTCTTTATGGTTTGGTAATAAACTTAGGTAAGGATTGAGGAAAGAGTATCAATGAAAAATAAAATTTGATATAAGTAAAATGAGAAATTATATTTGATTGGAGATATGAAATAATAAAGACTTCTATCATTATATAGGAAATTCCTTGAGGTGTGTTCTCTTGGTAATGGAGTGGAGATAGGTGAATTTTATTTATAAATTTGAGATTTATAGGGAATGCTTTAGAATGATAATTAGAGATAGTATGAGATAAGTAAGAATATATGTGTGCTTTAGCACCATCTTGTGAGAGTAAGTTAGGTTTTATATGGATATTGGGAATAGTTAGTGGTATAGTTAAAATTTAGCTGATCGAATAAATAAAGTCCATGACCTTTATGGTGTGGGTTGATTAACTATGAAGTGCTAGTCTAAACATGGAAAAGTGGGGAAGATAGATAGTTTGAACTTATGGTTGTGAGCTTAATTTAATTATTAGTTATCTAAGGCAAGTTGAAATCTTTTATTAGGAATATTATGGATAAATAGATTAGAAATTTACCTTGAGTTAAGAAGAATTGAAATCTATGGGAGAGGCATGGTTTATGTAGAGTTTGTATAACCAAAGCTTAAAGGGTTAAGAGTAGGAATGATGGTTTATATCATAGTTAGACTGTAGAATAGAATTGATAAATAGTGAATGCATTAAGTGAATGGTTATGGAGTAACAAGTTAAGTTTTGAAGATGAGGAAGAGTGTTAGCTTCAAATGTAAGAGTATGATTATGACAAAGAAGAATCATTGGTTATGGCTTAAGCCCACTAGCTAAAAAATTTGAGATTTTAATTGATAAAGAAAGTAACTAGAAGCATAAGGTTTATGAGTTAGAATATGTTCTAAGTTTGTAATATTATAAATTACCTTGATAAATATACACTCATATCTATATTAAAGAGTAAAGGAATATAAGATTTGGTCAAGTGTTGAATAATAATAACTTTAACAATTATTTTAAAGAAAAAATCATAAATGTTTGATAATAGGTATTAAACTTGAATGCAAAAAATATTGAGATAAATATTTTTATGATGACCTTAAACCCAAAGAAATTTTCTGCTATGAATAATGTAAAGAAGGTGATGCGGATTCAAAAATTATGTTATGTTTGGAAATGGAATTTGTGATTATGGAATGTCATGGGGCCTGTAAATTGAATGCCTGAGATGATTAGTATACCAATTTATCTTGAAATCAAAGATGTGATGTTACCTGATCTGTATCCCTGAATGAGTAAGAAGGAAATAATTTGAAATAAAACTATTTACTCTTGAAAATTGTAAACTAAAGATAAGAAAGAATGAAATACATAAACAAATAACTAAATAAATGACTAATTGAGTAATAAATAAAATTCTTAAAATGATTCCTATCAGAAACGTTGTTAGCTAGCAAAGGTAAATGATAACCTTGGTGCACCAAGCTAGAATGATAAAATCTTTTATAAAAAAATGGATAAATCTAAGGAGTTGAGGTATGTCTTCTCTTGTAAATAGTAGTGGTTTGCCTATCCCTTGCTGTGCTTTTGGGAGACGATAAGTAGAGATTTACCCATCCCTTACTGTGTGCTTAAGACAACCTATATTAGAGCCACTTTACATGTAATACTCCATAATTTCAAACGGTTATATTTTGTTATAAATGATTATATTAGTTTCAAATTATTATGTTTTGTCTTAAATGATTTTTGTTCTACCTTAATAAGTTTGTTTTTTCTTGTATAATTACGTTTTGTTTTAGTGTGTATATGAAGTTTATTTTATGTTGTGTTAAGGAAATTTATGAAAAATGAGCATAATTAGGGTTTTTATATGTAATAACCCTAAGTTGGATTTATTTAGATTTTTAAGAGGAATTTCATTAAATTCAAAGAATTTTGTTTTATGTATTAAATTTAGAAAATTTTATTCTATATATTATATGGTTTTATGAGAATTTATATGGTAAAATATGATAGCTTAAGGTTAGGGGTAAAAAGGTAAATAATAATTTTTACAAGGGCATTCTCAAATAATTAGGATTTTACTAAGCGGTCCCTCTAATAATTTTAAGGGCCATTTTCTATTGAGAAAACATGGGGGGAAGGGGTTCTCTAGAGGGTTCCTCTAAAAACTACTAGAAAATTGGAAGGAAAGAAACTTCAAAATAAGAGATAACCTCTAAAAACACTACATAGAGTACTCAAAATAAAATAAAAAAATTAACACCATAGATGGGTTCAAGAGATAAAAAAACCTTAGGAGACAAATGTTTTAAAGCCAAAAAACACCTTTTTATTTACAGATGAACAGTAACTCTAACAAGAGCATTACACTGGTGAATAGTAACTCTGACATGAATAGTATCATATTTCATTGATTGACATTGACCAAGTTCATGAAGGCAAAATTTTCTAATTTTGAAGTCATTTTCAAAGTTTTTGGAACCTTCGAACTCGATGTTAAGGTCTATTTTACCAAAATACGATAAAAAAAAATAAGTATTTTGGAGCTGTCCAACTTCGAATCTCTTGTTTTGGTGAGTAGATGATATAGATATATGGAAGCATTTGTTGATTTCCAAAGCACATGTGGTAAAAAATTTTATAGTGATTTGGAAGCTCGATTATGTATATGCATTGTGGTTTTTGGAATTAAGATTTCTATGAGTATGGCTAGATAATTCCTTGGGGTGTATTATTTTAATAAAAGGAATGGAAATATGTTAATCTAATTGGTAAATTTGAAACATGGAGAATGACTTAGAATGATATTTGGTGATAATATAAGCAAATAGGAACTTGCATAAGTGTTATCATGGGTCCTTTGTTAAATGATGAAAGTTGTTGATGAATGGTTTTTATACTTATAAATTAGGTATCTTTAACTTGATATTTTGTTAGTTTTTATAGTAAATTAGTTTAGAAATATGTTTTTGTATTTATTTATATAGGTGGAAAGAAATTGGAGAATGGAGGAAATTCAAAGAAAATAAAAAAAAATGAGTAAGAAAGGCATATTTTAGACAATTTTGATATTGCTTCACTAAATTAGGCATGACTCTCTTATACGAGTTCCGATTGAGGTGATTCAAGAGAATATGGGAAGATAAGAAAAGATCTACAATTTTTTGTTTTCAATTTTGCAAGATAAGGTACATCATAGCCTAGAAACAAGAAGGTTACAACACAAGAAAGTTGAAACGCATTTTAAACACAGAAGAAAAGCAGGTCACGACCTAAGGAAGTTAAGTCCTGACCTGTACACCTAGGTCATGACGCACAATGTTAAATAAAAAAATAAAAAAAGGTTATGTTACAACACAAGTTTGTTTTTGGGCCTGTATGCATGAATCGCATCTCAAATAGGATTAGGGCCTACTTGAGTATCATAAATATGAGTAGTTTAGGTCTTTTAAAGTACGTTTAGCCTCTTTTATGGATTTTTTTTTGAATTTGAGTTTTTATAATTTCATTATGAACTAAATCCCTATTTCTAAGGTGAAGATGTAACCTAGTTAAAATGGTTTTGTGAATTTATATATTGAATTTTTGTTTTCTTCTCTTCTTTTGAGTTTTATTTTTAATTCTTTATGCTTCTAATTATCCGTCTACTAAGTAGATCATTTGCTGATAATAATGAAACTAGAAGGTGATTTATGTGTCTAGAGTTAAGAGATTAAAACCATAGATTGCATGTGGATAGAAATATACCCATGGGTTTGTGTAACCATTGAAGAGAATCATACATCTTAATAAATTCTTGATTAATTGATTCACATAGGAATATAATTAGTTAATAATTAGAGATATTTTTATTAGTACTCATAAGAGACTAATAAATAATTTAAGGTTCTTGACTAGTAAAAAGATTGAATGAATTTTAGTTATTTGATTATATAGAAATCAAATCAGAGTGATGACCTCTAGAGATTTTTTCCATTGCATGTCTACAACTTCTTATTTTTAATTTTTCTTTAATTTTCTAATTTATTTATAGTAGTTACTCTCTCGTTCTTAATTACCTAGATAATTCTATTGTGGTTTAATTTTGATACTTAGTACACAATTCTTATGGGACGATACTATAATTCAATCATACTACTTGAAAATAATACGTGCACTTGCATGTCAATAGTTGTGTAAACTTAGTATAACAAAAACATAACTTGTTGAAGAAGTGAAAATTATGGATCATGTTGTGGTTAGATGAATAAATGAAATTCTAGTTACTTAAGGTACTAAGTAAATAATTACAAAACATTAATTTAAGTTTGAAAATGGAAGTGAATAGAAACCCTGAATATGTGATTATGAATATGTGAATGATTATAAGTGAATGCTAGTTTCAAGTAAAGATAGTGAACTTAAAGTTGCAATATATTAGGATAAACCTAAAAGTTACTTACAAGGACGATTGAGAATGGCAATGTTATTAAATAATGAATTTACTATAAATACTTATTTTGTATGTATATTGTGATTATGATCAACTTAAGAAATTTTTTATAGTATCTTAATGAAATGATTTTTGTTTTGTAATCTAGTTATATGGAATAAAGTTAAATGTTCTGGAATTTTTTGATTTGGTTATTTGGAATAAAGTTGAATTTTTTGAAGTTCTGTAATTTTTTATCTGAAATGAAATTAAACAATATAGCATTCTATAGATAAGATTGTCTTAATTGAATTAAATGTTCTGAGATATTAATGAAAAGTAAAATGACTATTTATGTTCTAAATAACTAATGATATTTTGATATAAAATAATGAATTCTATTCTAAAAAATCTGAAATGTAATTATCTGAAGATATGATTTGTTTAATGCACATCTCATTATTTTGATATAAAATAAAGTGATAAAGGAAGGATTATATTTAGAAACATTGTTTGTTAGTAATAGATTATGCTAACCCTGGCACTCCTTAAAACCCCAACTAGCATGGGTGCTGCTAGTTTTGAGTGTTGGCCAACACACAAAACATGTTCTATTCTATTCTATAAAGGAAAGCGGTATACCTCCTATTATCCTCAACATAATTACAATGAAGATTTCATTGTTAAGCATTTGCTTACATGAAGACATATGATTGGTAATTTTCTATCCCTTATTATATGCTTGAGATTAATTATAATTCTAACTAGAATCCTCCTGATCAAATTTGAAAATAAATAGGTAAAAAGATTTATCTTTGTTAATAAGCTGGTAAGCTAAATATATTAAAGTTCACGTTAAATGATAAATCATAATTGCATATGATTTAGTATAGTATCTTTTAATGTAAATTTTAGAACCAAGTATTGATTGAGTTATGTAAAACATAATGGACAAAAGAATAAAAAATGAATGGATGTGATGATTACAAATAACTATACTTTATGTTTAAATAATTGTGATTAATTAATGCATATTGTGAATCAAGATTACATGTTCAATGTGGGACTTTTGTTAAATTTGAAATTTGGAATAAATGTATTCTATTCCACTATGTTGTGGTTTATATCATTTGCTTACCAGCTTGCAAGACTTATTCCCCTTTATCTCCCTTGTTTTGAGACATAGTTAGAATTAGAGGCACAATAGTTTTACTTAGAAGATAAGTTGATTCTAGTGAGCCCAAACTTGTCCTTGGGTCTAGTTTTAATCATCTGAGTATCTATTGAAAAATCTAGAGTTGATCCATCACCACAGGCAGGGTTTGCATTTTCGATAGTGTGACAACATAGTTGTTATGTATGGAATGTTCTATATTGGTTAATAATAAATTTTCTAACATACCTAACTTTAGAATTTGGGAAATGTAATAGATGATTATGCTAGTATAATCAATTGATTCTTTCCGATTTTCATTTTTTGAATGATATATCTTTATTTATGTTTTAAAAGAAAAAAAAAAGCTTTAAGTGAAGTGTGTGATTGTTCTACAATCTTGACATGGTGTTTCTTAAATTCTGTGATACAGTTTCATTAGGAAGGCTTACCAAGTGAGAAAATCCTCATTTCGTGTGAATCACATGCTCAGAAAACTAGATTGTGACACTACGTGTCTTCTTAAATGGTGGTGGGAAAAATTTCAACAAGAGTGTTGGGTTGCTTAAAGAAGGTGTAGGTGACATCTTAGACAAATCCCATGTCGATAAAGCACAGGAAGATCCTAGCTCTGATGTGGGAAATGCTTCTATGGTTTTAAGATAAAATGGTTTAAGTTAAAACTAAATAAAAAAAGGTAATATAAGCTCAAATAAAATAACATAAAATTTAATAAAAGTTGACCTTAGATAAACACTATATGTGTGTGTATGTGTAATACCTATGAAGACAAATAAAGAATATGAGTTAGTTAAAACTATTTTCATATTAAATTAATACACTGAAAAGAAAGGTAGTGAACATAATGAAGCTTGATCTAGTCTAGATGTAGTGTAACCTATGGAGTTTATGTTAAACAAAGTCTGAAGTACTTATAGTTGATAGAAAAAATGAGAAAATGATACTTGATGAAGTATATGAAAACAATGGTCCTCAAGAGACGAAATATGAGTTTAATTGTGTTTCATGGAACTCCTAAGTAAAAGCAAGTGTTTCAATCAAGTTAGAAAGTCAAATATACGAAAGGAACAGTTCCCAAAGGTTTTAAATGACTAAAACTTATAAAATGTGAAACATTCACACATTTATATCTTAAACTTTAAATTTAATGTAACTATTCAAATAAAATAAATATAGATATAAAATTGTACACAGTTTAGATCATATCTAATAAAATATTAATTGATATGCAAAAACTATAGTATATATGTTATAGTTGTATTATTTACTTACTAAATTGCAAGACTCATTCCTTTCTTTTTTATATTTTACAATGAGTAGCAGGATGATGCAGAGGAAGCGTTTAGAGGAGTATACTATTCTTTGTAAGCTCAAATTGTCCTTGAGTCTTATTTATTTGTTCGTTTGTATGATGTTGAAATCTAAAGTTGCTTTAGTACCACAAATAGGGCTTGCATTTTCAATGAGTGATGTTGCATGGTTATGAATGATATGTTTTGTATTTATGACTAAAGTGAAAGTATATTTTCAATAAAATGTTTAAATGTTTTTACAAAAATATGATGCTTACATTCTATGTTGTCAACAATATGTTTCAGTTAGGAAGGCTCATGAAGGGAGGAAACCTCTTATTTTGTGCTAGTCACGTGCTTGGATTCACTTAGGTCTTGTTTGATTGGTGGCAACAGAGAAAATGGAAATAGAAATTGAGAATGGAATGGAATGTAATAGATTCAAATTGAATGGAATGAAATGTTGTGATTAAAATTCTGTTTGGTAGGGCAATGAAATGGAATGGAATAAAAACTGTTAAAAAGACAAAAATACCATTAAAAAATAAAATTATTATAGTAATATTATTTTAACTTTAAAAATTATTTTAAATATTATAAATAAAAAATAAAATAAATGACTATTAATATAAAAATTTGAATTAAATTTTGTTAAACAATTGAAAATTTTAATTTAAATATATATATTTTTAATTATAGAAAATTTTATAAATAAATAAAATAATGAAAGGTATTTTAGTCTTTTTATTTTTCTTTTTCTCGTACTATTCACTTTCCACTTGTTTTCGGAAGTAATTCAAATTACCTTATAGGAGGTAATCAGCATTCCGTGGGACCTACAATTTTTATCACTTCCACCAATCAAACCAAGGAATGGAATGCCCATTTCTATCTACCAAACGGGACCTTAGAGAATCTGGGATGTGACATATTCCTTCAATTGGTAATTCATGGAATTGAATCCAATACATGCTGCAATTCAATGTGATTTCATCAATGGAGGACAGTGGAATCCACTCGTGTATTTAAGAGAAAGTCCATTATAGTCCAAGGGGGTCCCTTAAGACACGTTCATAATCATCCCAATGAGCTAAAGTTAAAAAGAAAAGCGTTCAATCCAATATCAGCAATCTGGACACCATCCACAATATTCCAACACTTTAAGATCATTGTTTTTATTGTATCCTTATTCAATGGCTTATCCACAACCAACTTACCAAATAAATTTTTCTTGCCAATACAGTAACTTCCCGCTCCACCCAATCGATGATCAGGTAATCATCTTATAAACAATCCTCTTTACCATACCCAGATTTCATATCTTCCTTCATCAACAAAAAGAAACTCAACGAAACTGAAAATCGCTCAGGAAAAACTCTCACGCAGGAGAGAAGAAAAACGCTCCCTATTAAGCAGCCAAAATGACCATTACATATCAGGTTTGATATCAAGACTTTAATCCCCCACCATTTCACTTTCCGAATTCAATGATTTGCACTCTTTTATAAAATGATAATAATTATAGTAAATCTAACCAACTTTGCTGGATTATCATTCCAAAACAATTTTAATATTGAAAAGAAAAAAGATTATCAAATTTCTTACAGTACGCATATAAAATGCAATTGCAAACTTATTTTTTATATTATCAATTGTTGCCACAATTAACTACCCAAATAAAAAAAAATTTAAATGAATATGAAGGAAAAGAGGTATTTTACTTTTCCTAGATCCTATCTGTAAGATGAAAATTAATCGCAACTTATATTACTATAATTAATTTTGTTAAATATAATAACAAAAAAAAATTGTAATGTTCAAGAAATGCTTAAGCATTGTATAGCTCACATTTGCTTTCTCCTAAAGTGGAAGCAACAACCTTTGTCCGGATCCGAACAAGGTGACATGGCGTGGCATCATAGCAAAAGCACCAAACCATCTTCAAAGTATATGGAAGGACATCACTGTTAGCTTTAAAATGTGCAGCTTCCTTTAAAGATGGACTATTCTAGTATACAAATGAGGCACGCATGCAATTTTTCATATGCCACCTGATTGTAACAAGTGGCATAATTGACCACGTCAACAAAAAAAATAAACTTGCTGAAAAGGTCTTCTGGTATTTATAAATGAACCCCAAATTTTTATCATATTTGCAAAATGTTCACTTTGCACAGTTGATCAAAAATAACTCTGATTGTATCAGATATTGGTAACAAAATCCAAAGGTTGGTGGATCTCTTTTCACTCAAGCTCAAAAGTGACAATTTCTCATTCCACTATTGCAAGGTAAGGTTGCATTACTCAAGAAATGTAAGACGTCATTCCTCAAATTTTGCACAATACGTACCTGTTATTTGATTGAAATCTGCATGTGCAATAAATTTATTTATTGTTAGCATGTACATGAAATATATATACTTGTTTGATAAATAAGCAGAAAAAACACTATTTTTTATTTGAAATAAAGCGTTTGTAACCCGAATAACATTAAGAAAAGGGTATAAAATTGGTTGGAACTTGGAAGAATGAGATTTTGAGACAAAAAAAAAAGAAGCAAAAGTGAAATTAGATTGTTTTGAGGTGAACAGTCAATTTTTGCTGGAAAAGTTGAGCAATCTTCAACATCGGGATGAAATCGTCAACTTGAATTCATGCACAAGTTGACTATTATGGGAAGTGTACCGTAATCACGCACAGGGGATAATGGGCGACTTCATGTAGAAAATAATTGATTGTTATTGTTAGTTAATTTTATAAGTCCTGCCACACAAGCCCACGTATTGCAAGCAATAAGCAAATGAGTATCGGATCGTCTCTTGCTGGGATTCTTCCTAACTAAGGACCAAACCCTATACCCCTAAATTTTATTCAAACAACATCACATAAAAGGTGCCAAAAAAATCAAATCAAAATAAAATAAAAGTAAACACTTGAATAGATTAAGGAAAAATTCACTAATGAGAAAGGCCTGGGTATCTAAGTTCACTTAATTAATTAATCTGATTTTACCTATCTTTCTTAACTAATCTTCACATATCAAATTATTGACTTAAGACCTTAATTATTTATAAATCTCCTGTTAAATAAATAAAATTAATTACCCATAAGTTAAACCCACGAAAACAGCAAGTAATTGAGAAGTAATTCAGAAATCAAGCACAAAACTTAACTAAGATCATACAAGGTAGGTAAGTATATTACTATCCTAACATATGAATCAATTCATTTGCAACCTATTTTTTAATATCAATCTTACATTGTTCAATTCAATGGTCTATTCAAGTAATTACCATATTCAAGCATAATCAATTAAACCCTAGCAATCTAATTGGTGATCAAACAACCGGAAAGCAATCAATATGAAATTGAACAAATAATTCAAATATGTCATTCATAGAAAAGGTAACAAGGTTCAACCAAACTACATAATTAAAATCTCTTGGACACCTAGATAAACAAACTACTCCATCAAGTGGGCAATCAACATCTTAGCGAAGCAAGAGAAAGAAATAAACTAAAGGGAGAAACGAGTATAAGAGAAGAATGAGAATCTTGAAATTCTCAAGAATCCTAAAAGCTCCTTCTTTGCCTAAGCAATCCCCTTACTCTTTCAACCATTTCTACTCGAGAACTACCAAAATAACGTGAATAAGGTTTTGAACAAAAGCCCTAAATGTCCTATATACATCACATGACAAGAAAGGCAGAATTTGACTCAAACTAGGGGCTCTATGTCGCAGGCTTGTGGGCCCACAGTGGGCTTAGTATTAGGATCCAATTTTAGACCTTCATAACTTTTGCTCTGTACTGAGTTACGGGCCATACTATACCATTGAAAAGCTCATTTTCGCCCTTTAATCTCATATCAATAAATCCCAAAATTGAGGTCATCTTCGTGCTTAAAATCCTAATTTTCTCCTCAGATGTCAAGCACCAACCTACAAAAGAATCAGTCAGTATATCTATCAATTATCAAAAACCAATCCAAAGCTCACCTAATTGCTTACTTTAGTAAATAACAAGCACTACAATAAAATATAAAACAAGGCAAAAATAGCTCTCAGAGTTATCAGTTACATATGCAACAGTTAACTGATAGAGATAAAATGTTTTGGCACAACATAGAATATAATAGTTGGCTATTATTGATGCATCAATTGATTGTTATACTTTATTGTTTTATAGTATTTAGACACACACACAAATAAAGTTACAATTAGCTTAGAGGACAAGCTTTATCATAAATAAAGGTAAATAACTAAAATTTTTCCACTCTATACATATCAGAAACAAAGAATGTTCACTTAAATGAAAACAGTGTTAGCCTTAATGTTATGCGTTATAAGTTTTAATTATGACAAATAAATTATGAGCTCTGCATGATAATAATAATTAATTTGTTGTATCCTTTACTTGTAATATATCCAATATGTTTTGACATGTCATACATAATATAAATTGGATATATATTTACAAGAATCTCATATTCATGATAATATTCTTTATATCATAGAATATTATTGAATCATGTATTTTGAAACTATATTATTTTAATTATGAAAAGGACTAACTATTGGGTTTACAAAGTAAATACATGTCCTCTAGGATCATTCAATGTGAAAAGAGTGAACATTGAAATAAAGACAATTGAATATTAATATCATGATTAACTTGAAGAAATAGCAAGTAAAAAAGATGCTTCAAGAATTGAAATATTTGAAGACTTGGAAGCTTGATTGCTTTGACATAGCTAATGAACTCAAATATGTATATTTATTATAGGATAGTTTTTCCTGTGAAATTGGTTTATATTAACATTCTTGGCACAAGACCTTATTCTTATTCTTATTCAAATATTTATTTGGACTTAAAATATAGTGAGACATGGATTTTAATTTAAACTTAATTTTGACCTTTGGTCATTTTTTCCCCATATCTAATAGACGGTATGGAGTTTTGGTCAAAAGCCTATTTCGGTTGAAAATACACTCAGATATTTTCAATGATGGTTCATTTAATCAAAGCAAATTTAAAATGAGAAAGTTACGATAATTTAAATTTGACTCTATGCCTAGTGAAAGTTGAATGTTACAATGTTGGTTGATACTCTTGTTCTCCTTTTGAATTTCAACTCAAAAGTATCAAAGGATTGTTACAATGGTTATCAGTTGACTAACCCTCACGTTCTCATTTTAAATTTAAACTCATAAAGTATCATTCCACTTTTATAGTGGTTATCAGTCAAATAAACACTCATGTTCTCGTTTTAAATTTCAATTTAGAAAGTATCAGCTGACTAATACATCTATTCTCTTTTTAAATTTCAACTTATAAAGTATTATTCAACTAAAGAAAAAAAATTAATAGCCGACTATTATACACATGTTTGGTTTTAAACACTCCTACGAGAATAACGATTTGCTTATGGGTTTCCAATAGTTGATTGTTAGTGTTTTTATGCTTTAATAACCATATCTAAGACTAACAGTCTACTTATGAATTAACCCCAGTTGACTGGTGTATCACTTGAGTAAAATTTTCAACATCCAACCACCTGATGGGTAGGATGTGGGAGGGACATATCATGATATTGCCAAATACTTCAGTTTCCTATTGTCATTCGACTATTTAGATTTGGAATATTCGGCTGTTACACCATTTTTTGCATTTTTCATGTTCATATAACTTACTTTGTATGTCATTTATTTTTTACATGTTTTTTGAAAGGTCAATTGTTTTGAAATTAAAAATTAACTACTAAATCGATGTGAATGCTCTTCAGTCGCGCTTGCCTGTTCACGTTTACATTATTTATCACAGTAAAATGTAAGTATATGACTAAGTTAATATAATTACATTGAAAAGAATTATTAAATAAATAATACTTATAATTGATAACTTACTCATACAATAATAATCAAATTATCTATACAAAAAATTTAACTTAAACTTTAATCATAATTATTACAAAAGATAAATATAATGTATCAACTAGTTTTCAATCATCTTTATCATTACTTTCTTCTAATCTTCAAAGTAGTACTTTTATAATTAATAATAACTCAATTCATCTTGAGCTAATGTTATATTTCATTTACTTATTGATTTTGAGATAATTAATATCAAGTTTTGAAATTCCTTTAATCTAATTAATAAACTAAATCCATAATCAGAAAACCCTAACAATGCTTTATAAAAATGCGAACACATTGCCACTAGTCCACATTTGTTTTGTTTGGGGTGTTGATAGTAGCACTAGCCCAGTAACTGGCCCCATTAGCCAGGTAGAGCAAGTAAAGGCCAACCCCGAAGCCTTAGCCCAAAAGGAAGAATTGGAGAAGAGGGAGAAACATGAGAGAAAGAAACCAAGCTAGCTTTCATATTATCATGCATAAGGAAAGAATGATACGTGGCCTCCTGAGCATGTTAGTTGTAACATCCTTGATTTTGCCTTAAAATACTAATAGGTATTTACGTAATCTTTAATATAAGAGTCGTATTGTAATGCTTTTAGAGAGTGACAATTATGTAATTTCAATAGACTAGTAATGGTGTAAATACTTTAAAGTGGTATTTTGGCATTTATACAATTTTTAATATTTATACGATTTTTAGTAGAATGACATTTTGGTAATTTCAACCAAGTAGTTTGGAAGTGTTTTTAAAACACTTGAATGGTAGGCTGAAAATATTTCTAAAACACTTGAGTGGTAGGCTAGAAGTGTTTATAAAACACTTGAGTGGTAGGTTAGAAGTATTTCTAAAACACTTGAGTGGTAGGCTAGAAGTATTTCTAAAACACTTGAGTGATGATGATGGTCTTGACTATCAAAGGGGAGGGGGAGTGATCAGAAAAAAATTCAGAAAGGAGAGAACAAGAAGAAGAGAGAGGAAGAAGAGAGAGAAAGTGCAAGAGGAGAAAATCAAGGTAGGTTTTCTTGATCCAAATTCTTCTATAATCATCTTTTCTTCAATGGATCCTAAATCAAGGTATGGATGTAAGTTTTGGTGGTGAAAAATTGGTATACAAAGTTTAGGAAGCTTGTTAAGGTAGGCTTAATACCTACTCTCCACAAAATTTGATGCAATTTCTATGTTTTACAATTGATTAATTGTGAAATTGTGCAACATGTGGGCTGTATATTATGTGAATTTTTCTATTCTGGTTATTTTGAATTTCTGGGCAAAATCGGTAATAATTTTAAAGAAAGTATCAACATAAGAATTGTAGCTATTTGTCTCACGAATTTATAGGCTCTGAGAACACCTAATTTGGAGTCGATATGAGGGAGATATGACCTAAGAAGTAAGCAGAGGTCACAGAACACGAAGAGTCTGGAATCCAGAATTTGTAAATATGAGTACCTTTAGTGTTTGAATTTCTGGGACTACTCTGTAAGGCATTGAAAAATATGGTAAACATATAAGTTATAAGTAATTGTCTTAACTTTACATAGACACCAAAATCACCTTAATCTGAGTTGAAATGAGAGAGTTATGTTCTGATTAGTGAGGGAAGGTCACTGAACACGAAGAGTCTGGAATCCAGAATTTGTAAATATGAGCGCTTTAGTGTTTGAATTTCTGTGATTAATCAGTAAGGAAATGGAAAATATAGTTAACATCAAAATTGTAGGTAATTGTCTTAACTTTACATAGACACCAAAAACACCTTAATCAGAGTTGAAATGAGAGAGTTATGGTCTGATTAGTGAGGGAAGGTCACAAAACATGGTCCAGCCGTGTTCTGAGTTTCAAAGCCGTGTTTAGGGCTGGAAAACCTTATTTTTCACTGTTTTCTATAGGAAAAAGAACCTTGTTTGTTGAAGGAATTTTAGAAACCAATTGACCAAGAAAAATACTTTTAAAGTGATGGTTTTATATCACCAAAACATTATTTTATTTACTTGATTTCAAATGGCTTACATAGAATATTGATTTGAGATATTTTGAAAGAGTGATATAGATGGAAATACCTATTGAACATATGATTTAAAATATGCTCATGGTAAGAGTTGTGATGTATATTTATATAACTCATTGAGCATGAAAATGATGTTTTTGCATTGCATTTGTTATTTATTGACAAGCGTAAAGCTTGCGATAAGTTGCTTAGTGCATATGCATTGCACTTGACTTGAGTGGACATCGATGAATATCGATGGGTTGTATGGCTGTGACGGTACCGGGTAGGGGACGCCCTACTAGCCTGAGTGAGCTGATGAGGCCACCCAACCACATGAGAATAAAAGAGAAGCAAATGAGAATAAAAGAGAAGCAATGAGTGAAAATGTGTGTTTTTATAGCTATGGCATGCGATGAGCATTAAGCAACATGAAGAGCTATATTTTTCATGCATTGAGTGTACCAGATCGCCGAGTGAGGCAGGTGTATTAAAAGTTATAATTTTATCATAATAGCTTTATATTTTCTATAGTTTATACAGCTGAACATAATATCTGTTTTTACACATTTTATTATAAAAGGTTGAGTCTACTGTGAACCCTGTTCTCACTATTTTGTGGTGTTATGTTCAAATAAAAGGAAGTGAGATGCTTCCATGGACAGCGTTACCGGTAAAGATCGCGATGTCAGTACTATCTCTTCACCCTTTGTGTTTCAAGGGTGGTGTGCTGTATGAGGACTTTTGTAGTTGTATTGTAATTATGACTTGTATTTTATCATAAATACTTATGCGAGATTTGTAATATACATATATAGGTATTTATGCATAATGCATATATATATATATATATATATATATATATATTGTTATGAGAAATGTGATGAAAAGAAAAAAAAATGGTGTTACATAGTTGGTATCAAAGGAGGTCGATCCTAGGCGACCATTGGGTGGGTGGTCCCCTAGGTTGACTTAGTAGAGTCTTACATGGTTATGCAGTAATGTTGAGTAAGGTAGCATATAAATTCAGTAGGGAATTACTATTTTCCTAACTGTATACTTGAGTGGTATGATGCTTACTATAAGTTTCTTAAACCACTATTGAGATTGATCACCTCGATAAAAAATTGATATTTTGCTTCACTAATACAGTAAGTGATGGCACCACTAAGAAAGAATCCGACAGGCAGCTCAGATGCTACTTTAAACAACATAACTGTAGCTATGCAAGCTCAGGCCGCTGCAACGAATCAAATTTTGTAGCATCTCCAGCAGATTACCACAGAAGGAATTAGAGGAAACCCGGGGAATAAGAGGAACCGTTAGAAAGACGGAAACGAAACTAGAGAAAAAAATGGATGGTCTGAATTCCTGAAGATTCGACCACTGACTTTTGTGGGTGGATATGAACCCGTAACTGCTAAAAGGTGGCTGGTTGAACTGGAGAAAATCTTCAAAATCTTGAATTGTGCTGATGAGCAGAAGGTTAATTTTGCAGCTTATATGCTACATGAGGAAGCTGAGTATTAGTGGAGGGAAGCCTGTGAACTACTAAGTCACCAAGGGTTGTGAGGTTACCTGGCAAGTATTCCGGGAGAATTTCTTGGATAAATATTTCCCCAGAAGTGTGAGAGCTGAGAAGGAGATTGAATTCCTTCAGCTTAGACAAAACAACCAAACCGTGGAACAGTACATTGCAAAATTTGAGGAATTATCAAAGTTTTCAGACTATATGAGACATAATTCAAATGAATCGTGGAAAGCAATCAAATTTGAAGCAGGGCTGAATCCGGAAATCCATAATGCTGTGGTGGGTTTCGAGATCTGAGAATTTGTTCCATTGATTAACAAATGTCGGCTGTTGGAGAAGAGCCTGAAGACAGTGGAAGAAGATAGAGAAAGACGGGTTCAGTGGAAGCGAAAGAGGGAATTTCCGATTGTGGATAGAAACCTCAAAGGAAAGGCTGTTATGAGGGGTAAACAACCTACAATGATGGGACCCAGACCTTTTCCACAAAAGCCGGTGACGGATCCGTGTGGGAAATGTGGACGATACCATAAAAATGGATCATGTTACTTTAATTCCATTACTTACTTCCAGTGTGGACAAAAGGGGCATATTGCACAGCAATGCCCACAAGGAAAGGGGAAAGGGATTGCACAACCTCAGCGGGCACCAGGAAGGGTTTTCACTTTGAGCGGTGCTGAAGCAAAATCCACTCCTGATCTGATGCAAGGTACATGTTATATCAACAATATACCTTTGATTGTATTGTTTGATTCTGGTGCAAGTCATTCTTTTATAGCCATAGAATGTGTGGGGAAGTTACAATACCCTACTGTTGAGTTACCACATGAGTTAGCGGTAGTGACACCTACGGGAGGAAAAGTAATTACTTTCTCGGTGTGTTTGAATTGTTTTGTTGAGATGAGTAATAGATCTTTTGTAGTGGATCTAGTCTGTCTACCCTTGGACAGTATTGATGTCATCTTGGGTATGGATTGGTTAAGTAAGAACCCAGTCCTTCTAGATTGCTACAATAAGACTTTTGAGTTTCTCGCGGAGCCTCCGAAGAACCAAAAGTATAGTGTTATCAGTGCTCACAGACTCAATAAAGAGTTGAGAGAGGTGGACCTGAGTTGTGTCTTCCTGTATGCAATCAGTCCGAATACGGACCATGAACTGCTTGGGATTCCGATAGTCAGTGAGTTTCCAGAGGTTTTTCCCTCTGAGATCTCCGAACCTCCACCGAAGAGAGAAGTGGAATTTTTCATAGATCTGGCACCAGAAGCAAGACCGATTTCTATTACTCCGTATAGGATGTCTCCTGTGGAATTACAAGAGTTTAAGAAGCAGATTGAAAATTTGTTAGACAAAAACTTTATTCGACCCAGAGTATCACCTTGGGGAGCGCCTATGCTATTTGTAAAGAAGAAGGATGGCAGTTTAAGATTGTGCATTGACTACAGGCAACTAAATAAGGTGACTATTAAGAATAAGTATCCGTTGCCCAGAATTTACAATCTGTTAGATCAGCTAAAAGGAGCTATGATTTTCTTAAAGATAGACTTGAGGTCAGGGTATCATCAGATTGGAGTTAAGGAAGAAGATATTCCGAAGACAGCTTTTAGAACTCGGTATAGACACTATGAATTCCAGGTAATGCCGTTTGGGGTCACGAATGCGCCGGCAATCTTTATGGACTACATGAATCGTATTTTTAGACCTTATCTGGATCAATTCGTAGTGGTATTCATAGACGATATCCTAATCTACTCTAACAGTGAAGAAGAGCATAGCCAGCATCTTTAACTAGTGCTTCAGGTGTTGAAAGAAAAGAAACTCTTTGCGAAATTAGAGAAATGTGAATTCTGGTTAGAAGAAGTAAAGTTCTTGGGTCACGTAATTTCTGGAGAGGGTGTGTCAGTAAATCCTAGTAAGACTGAAGCAGTGCTGAAATGGGAGAGACCAAAAACTGTGACTGAGATCAGAAGTTTCCTGGGTTTAGCAGGATATTATAGAAGATTCATACAGGGGTTTTCTCAAATAGCCATACCTTTGACCCGATTAATCAGAAAATGAAGTCTCTTTAAGTGGACCGAAGAATGTGAGAATAGTTTCCAGGAGTTTAAAGTCAGATTGACTTCTCCTCCTATTTTAGTCATTCTCGATCCTTCTGGACGATTTGAAGTCTATACAGATGCTTCCAAAAAAGGCTTAGGGTATGTATTAATGCAAGAAAGCAGAGTAGTTGCATATGCTTCTCGACAATTGAAATCACATGAAGAGAACTATCCCACTCATGACTTGGAGTTAGCTGCAATAGTTTTTGCCTTAAAGATATGGCGACACTACTTGTATGGAGCTGTATTTGAGATATATAGCGACCACAAGAGTTTAAAGTATCTTTTTGACCAAAAAGAGCTCAATATGAGACAAAGAAGGTGGATGGAATTCATCAGTGATTATAAGTTTGAATTAAAGTATCACCCTGGAAAGGCAAACATAGTAGCTGATGTATTGAGTCGGAAGTCGCTGCATGTGAGTCATATGCTAATTTGGGAGATGAAGTTGATTGAAGAGTTCCAAAATTTAAAGTTGTCAGTGGTGACTGTCCCTGGAAGTCTGATTATTAGCGAATTAAAAGTTAAATGTAACTTAAAGATGGAAATTAAGGAGGCGCAGTCACAGGATCAGTTTTTACAAGATCGAAGAGACCAACCTGATTTTGCAGTATCAAAAGATGGAGTCATTATGTACCGAGGCAGAACATGTCTACCACAAGGAGGGAAATTGAAAATTAAAATTCTGGATGAAGCACATCAAAGTAAGTATACAATCCATCCGGGATCTACAAAGATGTATCAAGACTTGAAAAGATTGTACTGGTGGCCAGGAATGAAGCGAGACATTGCTGAGTATGTAACGAAATGTCTGACTTGTCAAAAGGTGAAGATTGAACACCAAAAACCTTCTGGGATGTTACAACCATTAGAAATCCCTGAGTGGAAATGGGATGGAATTTCTATGGATTTTGTTGTAGGGCTACCTAAGACTCAGGCAAGCAATGATGCAATATGGGTAATAGTGGACAGATTGACAAAATCTACGCACTTCCTACCCATCAGGATTAACTACTCCTTAAATAAATTAGCCCAATTGTATATGAAGGAAGTTGTCCAGTTATATGGAATTCCTAATAGCATAATTTCATATCGAGATCCTAGATTCACTTCCAAATTTTGGATAGCATTACAAGAGGATTTTGGCACCCGTCTATGTTTTAGTATTGCATATCATCCTCAAACGGATGGACAAACAGAAAGAACTATACTGACCTTAGAAGATATGCTAAGAGCTTGTGCGCTAGAGCAAGGAAAGGGATAGGATGAATTTTTACCCCTGGCGGAGTTTGCATATAATAATAGTTATCATTCCAGTATTGGGATGGCACCTTATGAAGCTTTCTAAGGAAGAAAGTGTAAATCGCCTTTATATTGGGATGAAGTGGGGGAGAAAAATTTGTTGGGGCCCGAGTTAGTGCAATACACGTCTGATCAGATACAGATGATTCGAGATAAGATGCAGATGGCTCAGAGTCGACAGAAAAGTTATTTCGATAAGAGGATGAGGCCGTTACAATTTCAAGAAGGTGAACATGTATTCTTGAAAATTTCTCTGACTACCGGAATTGGACGAGCAATGAAAGTAAAGAAACTGAGCTCGAGATACTTAAGCCCTTACCAAATTCTCAGAAAGGTAGGTCCGTCAGCATATCATATTACACTTCCTTCGCATTTGACAAATTTGCATGATGTGTTCCATGTATCACAGCTTCGAAAATATCTACTAGATTCGTCGCACATAATTCAAGAAGAGCCAATAATTGTAAATGAGAATCTGACTTAACGACCAAAGCCGATTACAATTCTGGAAAGGGACGTGAAACAGTTAAGGAACAAAACGATTCCGTTGGTGAAGATAGCTTGGAAAGGTTTAATGGCAGAAGAAGCCACGTGGGAAAGAGAGGATGTCATGAGACAGAAATACCTGCAACTATTTGAAGACAGATAGGCTTTGAATTTTGGGGACAAAATTCCCTTTTAGGGGGGAGAACTGTAACATCCTTGATTTTTCCCTAAAATATT